>CAVLGL010000013.1:36994509-37457009 GCA_963668995.1 Parnassius mnemosyne | reverse complement strand
GGTTAAATTTTACATGCAAAAAAATTTTTCAGAAATAGTATCCATCCATTACAACAAAAATTAATAATCATAAATTAATTAATTATAAAATAATAGTAATATAAAATCTCGAAGCTTTTGGCAGCCCGTGTCAGAAATTAAAATGGTAATAAAGCCAATTAAAACCATAAAGTATTAATAATTAAACATTTTGTCATATCAATTTATAATGCAATGTCAATAAAAACTAATAACAATCTTAATATGCCCATAATTAAAATTACATCTTAAATATAAAGTATAAATAGTACATGGTCAACGAAATTAAATTGTCCAATTATTAATTGTCATATCATCAATGATTTTATAAAAAAGAGTCAGCAGACGTGTTATACTGTCTGCAAATAGGTCAATTTCATCGTGCTGAGTGAGTATGTCCCCTATAAGTATTAATGCACGATTTGTTGGTGCAAAAGCAGCACGTTTGGTACGCGTAACTGGTCTATCTAGAAGACGCGCCCTACGGCGCGGAGCCACCGTTCCTCCATTACCTCTATGCAGGTACCTGGGCACCAACAAACCGATTCTCTCCATAACCGACTGGCAATCCAACTTGTGGTGAATTATAGAAAGATAGTGCCTAATAGTTGACATCACCCTCCTAAACATTAGGGTTTCAAAATCAACCATACCCAAGACGAATAAAGAAGGATACAAATAAGGGTAGTACCCATGAATTTTCTTATAAAGCCAACGAGCAAATCTACGTTGTATCCTCTCTAACAAGAGAGTATACTTTTTCTCGTAAGGATTCCAGACCACAGATGCATACTCTAGCTTACTACGAACATACGCATTGTACAAAGTTTTAGCCACCCTTATATCATCAAAGTCAGCTGCAGTCCTCATCACAAAACCCAAAGTCTTACTAGCTAACTTGCATATGGATGTCATATGATTGTGAAAACTCAATTTACTATCTAATATTAAACCTAAGTCACGTATGTCATATACTCTTACCAAAGGCGCGTCGTATAAGTTATAATTAATAATAACAGGATTCTGTTTTAATGCAAAAGTGATAACCTTGCATTTAGTCACATTAAGAGGAAGATGGTTCAGTTGACTCCATTTCGATACCGCATCTATGTCTCGTTGAAGAGCCTGTGCATCAGCAACACTACCAATCGCCAAACTTAATTTTAGATCATCTGCGAATAACAAACACTTCGCAAATTTTACTTTGGTAGGCAAGTCATTTATAAAAATTAAAAACAGCGTAGGGCCAAGAGTACTACCCTGACTCACCCCAGATCTAGTGAAATAATCAGCGGATTCGAAACCACTCACTCTAACAAATTGACGACGATTATCCAAATAGCTAGCAAAGAGTTGAAGAAGTTTCGGAGTAAAGCCCAACTTAGCTAGCTTATGTAACAGTATGTCATTACTCACCAGGTCAAAAGCCTTCCTAAAATCGAAATAGGCGGCGTCTACCTGTCTCCTAGAATCCATCTCAGCACAGACATAGTCTACGTGCGCTATCAAGTTAGTAGTCGTTGCACGATTCTTTCGAAACCCATGTTGACTTTCATGCAAAATGTTATCTACCTGATTCCTAATGCGAAAGTCCAACATGGTTTCAAATATCTTCGCCAGAACCGAAAGCACCGCAATAGGTCTAAAAGCAGAAACATCTTTTCCAGGTTCTCCCTTTGGAACAGGTGTCACCCTAGATAGTTTCCATTGTTCTGGATATGTAGCCTGTCTAAGAGACAGATTAAAAATAAACAAGAAACAACTTATGTTTATTCCTAGTGCTTAAAATATCAACATCTTTAATCTTGTCAAAGCTATTTATGTTCTATGTACATACATTAGTTTATAAATATATTGCAATGATAAAGTTAGTGTTTATTTTCTTAAAATTTTCTCTAAAGAATTCTTTACAATTTAGATTATAAATCGCACGCTTTCTTATGCAAAACAAATATGGCTTCAATGTCAGTCGCACTACCCCATAGCAAAATTCCATAAGACATTGCGCTACGAAATTAACTAAATCTGCCTGCTAATTTAGATATATGTGCCCCATTGAAGCTTCGCGTCAATAGTCATACCAAGAAAAACAGTGGTATCCACAAGACTTTACTCTTCCCCGTTTAAGAGTTCATCGGTATTTGAATGTTTAACATTAGGTATTTTAAGCAATAAAATTTTTAAGATTGGTTTAACGAAAAATAAAAGCAATTTTTTGGCGTTAAACCAATGTACTAATTTCTATAGAGCATTATTTATGTTGTTAAAATTAATTTACTGCCATTTGAGTTTGAAAATTGAAGAGGTATCATCAGCAAATAATTTATTTATTTAAACTTCATACAATATGATGTATAGGCGGACTTAATGCCTGAGTCATTCTCTACCAGTCAACCTTTAGGTGATGCAGAGATAAAAATATAAAGTAGGTGTGTGAAAAGCTAAATAATACTATATCGTAATTGTCTCCTACAAGATAAGGTAAGTAATATATAGATTAAGAACAGGGATGGACCAATAATTGAGCCCTGTGGAACGCCCATAGACACTACCGATCTTCGGAGAAACCTTTACCATTGATAACGACTTTTTGAGTTCTGTTATTTAATTTGTGTTTCAGGGAAAGCGGGGTACAGCACATTTCAAGTTAATATGAAGTTATGTTATATAAAGACTTTTGAGTGCTGTAAAGATCTCTTTAGAATTTTTTAATGAATATCTCTGCTCCGCTGCATTCACAGCTGGATTTCCTACAGTGTTAAAGTTGTGCTATTTAAAGGTAAAAGGGGATTAAATATATAAATTAAATGATGCCACAGTAAAAATATTTCGGCTTCACAGCCTACCGTAGAAATTCATAACTCTATTAGCAATTCCTCTAATGAAACAAATTTTTCCCTTTTTTCGGATCAAATTTACAACAAATCATGGTAATGTACCAATGGTTAAAAGAATTCCTAGAGGTGCGAGGATGCAGCTTGCTAAAGCATTGTCATTCACTATTCAAAATTGTTTCACTAATAGTGAAACTAGTTGGCAAAAATTATTTACTTTTGCATATTCCCATTTTCATTTTGATAAAACAACACAATACAAAAACAATAAATACATCAATTACGTCTCAACTAAAAGAGACATCTTTTCAAAATTTAGATTACCCAATTAATACTCATTTATCTCGACCACGTTCTAAATTTGATTTCAAAAAGTAGTTGAGTCGAAAGTTATGGATGGCGACTTAATAAATGCATCCCGTATTTTATTCTCAGACGACATCCTGGCTCTTCGTAATGTTGAAACTCTTGAAAGCCTTCATCAGAAGCATCCTTTGGTCAAACCTTCTCAGGGTTTACCCCTGCCTCCCAAGACTTCTATGCAACCTTTGCAAATTTCTGAAAAAGACACTTTAGAAGAAATTATGTCATTTTCGAATGGCTCTGCTGGCGGCATTGACGGAATCACGCCTCAACATCTTAAAGATCTTGTAAGCGCTTTTGCCGGTGACGCCGGCGGAGTACTTCCTAAAGACATTACAAAATTATGTAACTTTATGCTTTCTGGTAATGTTAATCCAAATTTCATTCCATTCTTATATGGGGCAAGATTATATGCCTTCAAAAAAAAGAATAACGGTACCTGTCCTATTGCCGTTGGTTCCACATTTCGATGCTTAACTTCAAAATTAGCTTGTAGGCACATAATCTCTAACTTTAAGACCAAATTTCAGCCTAATCAACTAGGCTTTGGCACTAGAGGTGGCTGTGAGGCGGTGGTACATTCAGTGCGTACACTTTTAACAAACTCTGATGCAGATGTTCTTGTGAATGTTGACCTAAGGAATGCTTTTAACTCTATCCATAGGGTAACCTTGATGAAAGAAGTGGCTAACAATACCCCCGAAATTTATCATTGTTTATTTGTTATACATGTTTGGCAATGTTATAGTCAAAATAATAACTTGTTTTACGAAAACCATGTTATCGATTCTGCTGTCAGTGTTCAGCAAGGTGACCCAATAGTTCCAGCACTTTTCGGTTTGGGAATTCAACCCATTATTTCAAATTTAGGGAGTAGGACTATATGATAATAAAGTTTCTAGTTTTAGTTTTTTTTTATAGTTTTTAATACTGTATATATTAAAAATTTATTTAAATATGAAATAATAAGTCTAAGTGCAATATTTTTATACCGTAATGTTGTAGTTTTCTGATAAATATCTCATGATGAACACAATCGAAAGCCTTGGAAAGATCACAAAAATACCAATTAACCACAATAGGCATATTGTGAACTCTCCGAGGCATTAAAAATATATTTCATAATTCAACACCTGCGTCAGTCGTCGAGCGACTCCTTGTGAAACTTTTTATGGAGTAATTTATTTTTATTAAAAAAAATTGATCTAAAATTATATTTTCAAAATTTTTACTAACAATTGGTTATACAGAAATAGCTCTAAGATTCGCGGGGTCCAATGTACTTCCAGATTTCAATAAAGGTATAACTTTACTATGTTTCATTGAATCGGTAAACACACTAAATTCGACACTAGTATTAACAATAATAGCAAGATGAGGCGCACTTAAATCTATTATGGACGCAATAACTGTGACGGGAATTCCCCACAAATCTGTGGTTCTCTTTACATGAAGGATTTGCAATACTTGTCAATATCTTGTGGTAATACTTTTTTAAATCTAAACTCTTTTAAACAGGTATTAACATTCTGTTTGAGTAATGAATTGACGACAGTTGAATAAATATTCAATCACTCTGTTGTCAAAATAGGATTAGCAGTAAAGTGTTTCTCGAACACCGCGGCGACTTCAGAATATTAATTTTCACAGCTAATAATATATTATGAGCTGTGAAAATAAAACTAAATGCACTGATTAAATATAATTAATAGAATCAGGCGTTACTTTGCGGAAATCCATTATATAAAAGCTTTTACAAAAATTTACTTCGCAAATTTCCGCGTTATAAAATAAAATGATGTGTCTTACCTAGTATGAAGAAGCACTTCCCGCCCTCCCTCAATTGCGTGCACTATCCCCGTCACCACTAATCCCAGCACCGCTACTCCCAACACCACTACACTAGGCAAGACACACCACTGACGATAATACGACACGTGTTTCGCCTCTACACGAGGCATCCTCAGGTGATATAGACTCTACGGTGGCTAACCGCTAAGTGAGCGGCGAGCCAAAATAAGTAAAACATGCTTTATCGCATGACACAGTCGCTCGCTCCTTAGGTAGAGAGCGGTTGCATCATCGATTTGTATAAAAGGCACTTGTTTTGGCTCGCCGCTCACTTAGCGGTTAGCCACCGTAGAGTCTATATCACCTGAGGATGCCTCGTGTAGAGGCGAAACACGTGTCGTATTATCGTCAGTGGTGTGTCTTGCCTAGTGTAGTGGTGTTGGGAGTAGCGGTGCTGGGATGAGTGGTGACGGGGATAGTGCACGCAATTGAGGGAGGCCGGGAGGTGCTTCTTCATACTAGGTAAGACACATCATTTTATTTTATAGCACTGATTAAATTTAAATTTCATTAAATAAGTGTGTCTAACAACAATTTATTTTTTGGTTTGAGAATAAAGCAAATCTTTTCTACTATGCTAGAGACCCGCGTACATCACAGGACTAGTTATGACTCAGTGAAGGATAAGAAGAATTATTACTATTGATAATGATTTAGCATCTAATTAAACGCTCGATTACAGGGCAATGACCCCTTCTCATAATAAAAGGGGAAACCCGCCTCCCTTCGTCATTGCGATTCAATAAACTTTATATTATATTCAATTAATAATCGTATTATTCTGAGACATACAGCTTTCCTAGCTACATTGCTTTTGCATTTGATGACGTAATAAATATGCTATGTTCCGTACATAATATTATGACCAATAAAGTTTTTTTTTTAAAACTAATAGAAAATCTCAGCTCCTACTCCAAAAATGTTTGTTTTGGTCATGTCTTACAAACTACATATGTAACATAATATACATAAAATTTTATTTTTAAAGATAAAAATGAATAATATAAAATATATTTTGTACTCTTTTTGACCTATTTTCTATGTACTCGTCACTATAAAAATAATTTAACTGAACTTTTATTCCAGTATTTGTTATTATATTATTACCAAATTTCCAAATTGCAGATCTGTAAATTATTCTGTCTACAATCTAGAAATCTAGCCTCATAAGGCCCACTGTTCTCATACAGGGACTTTTCAAAGAATATGTTACTTACAAAACAAAACGGCATCAAAAAAAAAAAACAGTAACGAAATTATTTTTAAAATTTTCGGCCATTGTCACAATATGTTCCCGTAGAAGGACATTGGGTGATAATCTAAACCGTGGCAAATTTCGCTTGGGCCTTAGGAGGCTAGGGCGTACGGATGGACAGACAAAAAGAGGGACAGACGGACTGATGAATGGACGGACACATGGACAGACAGAAAAACATAGAGAAGTGTGACATTAAGGACTCCGTTTTACCCTTTGGGTTCGGAACCCTAAAAATGAAATAAGTATCTACAGCAATTTTTCAAACGTGGATGAAAAATAGCCACTAGTACAGTGTATTATGACTATTAATATGGAGTATTGATTTATTATTCTCGTCTGGTTAGGCTGCATAAATATATAAAAGAGAATGATAAATATACATTGAATATAGTAAAACAAATAAATTAATAATACATAAATAAATAAAAACCCCAACAGATAGAAGCCCTCGCTAAGGGAGACCAAATAGCTATAGGATAGAGGGGTAAGGAGAAAGAAACCGGCGGACGATGTCGACGATATTGAGGAGCACCGTTTTCTGCATTTGAGCACTAAGCGGTCCGTCAAGGAGTTACAGTCGCCTCAAATAACCCCGAGAGGCTGACTGGGATTTGACCGTTTGCAGAAACGACTACATGTCAGTCACCTCCTGAGCTAGGTTCAGATATTTTGTTCGCTTATCTGTTTAGGGTTTCACAAAGTTTTCATCATAATATGGAATGATATGTCGATCAAAAATATCCTTCACTGTGCCCGGTCCATCAGCACAATATCAGCCTGACGCGGTCATTTTCAAGCACAGCTTCTGGCAAATACTCATAATAAGGGAGTTCTTGATCCACGAGACCGTATTTCTGGTGTAGAATTCTGGCTACTAGGTTATGTCTGTGCAAACACTCAGAGAGTAAGAAAGTGGGTTAACAATCAGATTGGTGAAGAAGTTCCGTTTAACCACGTTGCCAATGACCGCGTCAATGATCTTCTATATTATGGCTAAATCACGAATAGGTCAGCTCTACCGGGCATGTATCTAGGTCGCACAAAATACCAGGGTAAAATAACAGCATAATGTTGCTGTTTTTTCTTATAATGAGACTTAGAAAACCTTTTTTCTGGCAATAAGGCATTCTATGTTAGTCATCAGGGGTGACAATAAATCTGAATTTTGATTCTTATTATTAATAAAGAAAAACCTGCGTATTATTAGAAGAAACTCGCAAACAACCAATGGGTATACGTAATCCAAAACTCTAACAGGTGACAGGGAACATTGTTTCTCTCATTACAGCCTGTTAAAAGTTCACTGTTGAACATGGATAGCCTCATAGAAGCGATATTTTCCATAGTTGTCACGATTTGTAGGTGGGTTGGCAACAACAGTTTTTAATATGTTGAGTTGTTATTAGTCAGACGCTGCTGCCCATAATCTGTTCCATTCCCCATTCATGTGCTTCTTACGACTCCCACGGAATGATATAGGGTAGTGGATTCTCTTATACCGCAAGTACACGGTCAATCAGGGCAGTAGCAGATTTATATAAAGGCTCTTAAACATATGTGATAGGTATACCAGAAGAATTATGGTCTCTGATCGATGGCAAAACAGCTATCTCGTACCTAAATACCAGATTTAAAGTACAATACAAACCGGTGACAGAAATTATCAATTTCTGACTGACGTGAAAGATGACCCAGATGTAGATATAGAACGCAATGCGTTGTCAGTTAGTGCAAACATGATAGTTTGCAGGGTCGCTTGATGTCCTGTGTCAGTCAAAGAAACTCTTTTCAAAACATACTGCACCTACAGTATGTGTGAGTGCATAGTATAATAACGCATTCAGAATGCTTTGGACTGTTCCGACTTTGCAGCGAATAAGAAATGTTAGCCAAGGCGCGTGTAGACTGCGCATAAAAATATAATGTGTAAGAAAGATAACTTTATTCGCAAGTGACTATTATTCGAAGATATTAAAGTATTATTGGACATGCTAGCGCTACATTTTCTTTGGCACTCAAGTTTGTCAATTCACACAAACAATTTCGTTATTTCGTTTTTATCACAATTTGCATTTTGTTATTTGTGTTAGGAAAGAAACGAATTTAAGTAATTTTTATTACCATATAAAATAATAGTAAAAAACATTTTTAAAAACAAGCTTTTATTGAAATGCTCTAAAAAGAAGAAAATAAACTTTAAATTAAATCAAACCTTATCTGTTTTATAGAAGCATTACCTTTTTCGTAGAATTATCTACTTATGTCAATATCAAGTTACGAATTGTATTCTTGTCCATCCGCCATATTGGATTTAGTATCACGTTACTTAGCTAACCATGCATTTTCATCCAAACAATGCAAAATTTCAGCTCAATCGGTTGATGACAAACATGCATTGCAAATTAAATAAAAACAATTAATAAAAATATGATATCTATTGATTGAGTCGAAGTTTGAGATACGTGACGAATAAAAAGATTATGAAAAAATCTACCAAAGTGTTCGATTAGATAGATACGACAATCAATAGACAAGAACAAAATTTTAAAAATACCAACGCTAATAATAGGAATTACCTAGTGCGCACTACAATAATTGTATGTGTCATGAAACATCGCCGCTATAAAAAATAAGTGCGATAAACTTAATGTTGCCGCGACGTGAGTGTCGTATAAGGAATTGTATTCAAACTATGAAACTTATTACGAAAAAAATCCTCAATACTTTTAAAAGGTTGAAAATAGTACGCGGTTATTTTGTGGAAAGAATAGATACATAGTAATAGAAGTTCAAAAATTTTGTTCATAGGGATTATGCACAATAATAATATAATAAAATTATAATATTTCCGACTGCCGTACAAAACGGTTAACTTTATTTGGTGTGAATTAATGTTTCAAATCGCAATATAAACTGCAGTGCGTCATAGACAGACAAATAAAGAATTGATATAACAGTGAAATGTACATATTATTATAAATGTTTGTTAATATTATGTCATTGTTTAAAAAATCGATTTCATTTATAATTTCGCTGTACACGTTTCCGCATTTAGTAATATAAATTCATTAATTATTCTAACTTTACATATACTGTGTACTGTATATTTACATTTTTAAGTTGTGTGAAACGTGCCTACGTTTTCCACTTTAGTATGAAAATGTAAATATCTAATAGTATGAAACTTGTTGTTTGAACAAAGTAGATTACTTAGAACCTATTATTATTATTTTTTTAAAACGTTAAGATTTTCCCCCCACACTAGGATTTTCTCCTTTATCGTGGAGGCAGTTTACAAACACAAATTGCACAAGGACAAACATCCAGACCCAGAAAAATTATTTGTAGGCCATACAAATACTTATTCCGTGCCGGGTTCGAACCCACGGCCCCCAGCGCAGCAAATCATTGCTAAGCCACTGTGCCACGGAGCCGTCTATTATTAATCCCCAATCACATTTTGGCAGCATGCTACTCAAGAAAAGACTGTAAAAGAGACAGAACATGTATCCTTACGAAGAAAGTTCACCAGTATAACGAAATTCCAGATATAGCAAAACTCTTGTTAAAAACTTAACTTAACTTATCTTCACGCACAATCCCTGACGGGGTAGCCAGAGAGAACAGATCGCCAAGTGTCACGATCCTTACATATCTCTTTCGCTTCTTTCAGATTCATTATCTTCTTCATACATGCATGTCTAGGTATCCAAGTACTCTTGACCCTACCCTCTTCGAGCAATTTGCTCACATGGTCTTCGAAAGTTAGTCTCGGTCTACCTCGACACCTTTTAATATTAACTTTCGCGCTATATATTTTCTTCACCATTCGGTCTTCACTCATTCGCTCAACGTGCCCAAACCACCGAAGCACGCCCTTATCAATTTTTGTGATAAGGTCATCTTTCAAACCTGCCATATTGCGAATCTCTTCGTTTCGCTTTCGGTCGGCCATAGTAACGCCGCACATTTTACGAAGAGATCGCATCTCCACTGCATTCAACTTACTTTTATGCTTCTTCTGGCATACCCAGGTTTCGCTGCCATATAACAAAGTCGGTACCAACACTGCGTTATGTATTGCAAGGCGTGCACTCTTCGCTACGCCTTGCCTTTTGACTAACGCAGTCAGGGCACCATTGACTTTGTTCCCGGCAGCGACACGCCTGTCCACATCTAAATCACATCTTCCATCCCGGCTAAAAGCACTCCCCAAGTATACAATTTCATTTACCTGTTCTAGACATTCCTGATTTACCTACATTTCACACTTCGTTCTCTCTTCGTCCCTTTCAAATACCAGAACCTTAGTTTTATTCGCATTCAAACGGAGACCTTTAATTTCACATTCCTCTTTCATACACGTGACTAATGCCTGCAGTTCTGCCTCTGATGGTGCAATAAGCACTGCATCATCAGCATACAGCAGACAATTTACTTTAATGTCACCCAATTTCACACCCAAACAACTATCTTTCAGCTTCTGTAAACAGCTGTCGAGATACAGTATGAACAGCCAGGAAGACATGACACAACCCTGTTTTACGCCCGTTTGGACGCTAAACATGGGTGACAGGTCATGCCCTACCCGCACACAGGCTTTACAGTCACAGTAAAGAGACTGCACAGCCCTTAGCAATCGGCCATCCACACCATACCCCGGCAACAGTTCCCACATTTTCTTCCTTACAACCTTATCAAATGCTTTCTCAAGATCCACAAAAGCACATAAAATCTTCTGGTTAACAGCCAGAAGCTTTTCCGTGATCATACGGAGAGAAAACATTTGATCCGTGCATCCTCTTCCAGGTCTAAATCCGCATTGTGCCTCCCATAGAAATCTTTCCGATTTCTCTTGCATCCTACGTGTCAAAACCTTCGAGTAAACTTTACTTGCTAAACTGGTCAAGCTGATCGCCCGATAGCACCCGCAGTCAAAATGTGAACCTTTACCTTTATATAAAGGCACAATGACTGCGGATCGCCAATCATCCGGGACATCCCCCGTCCGCCAGCACAAATTGCACAGCAGATGAAAGCTGTCCCAGACGCGAGGCCCACCATACTTGACCATTTCAGCAGTAACTCTGTCTAGTCCCGCAGCCTTACCACATTTCAAACTTCGAATCGCACGTTCAATCTCTTTCATACTGATGACCTCAGTGTCATCGAGGTCCGGGTCTGGCGTGCCAGTCACGGCGTCATCCCCGGATCCCTCACTAAGATCATCACACGCATACATTTCTCTATAAAATTCGCTCCATCGCTGCATGACGTCCGATTTTTCTGAGAGGACGTCAATAGTCCTCGAAAGCACTTTGTTCATTCTTAAGGCCGTCGCACCACTTCGGGTCCTTCCAACCTCTTTCCAGAAGAGTTTGGAGTTCTCCTTAAAGTTGTGCGACAACCTTTCATCCGCTTCCATTCTACACCTTTCACGCACTTCCTCAATCAATGCTTTCGTGTGAAATTTCTGCAGCTTATATCTTTCTTTCATCTTCTCTCTCATATCCTTATCATTACTAGAGGCCAAGTAGTCTAACCATGCTTTCTTCTTCTTCTTTACAGCTTCTTTCTTAACTCTTGTTAAATGGGGTATTAGAATGGTGCGCTATTACACTATTAATATACTATATATACTATTAATTGGTTACAAAACTATTATTGTCTGTATATGTAGGGTACCAGTGTAATAAATTAACTGCATTTTTTATATTTGAATAATTATATAAGCAAATGATCTTATCCGGAAAGTTTAAAAACTTCAATTATTAAGCCATTGTTTAAAAAGATGACAAACAAAGTACGAACTGCTATAGACCCATTGCGCTTGTTCCTATACTATCTAAAGTTTTTGAAAAAAAAAATATATATATATATATATATTTAGAAATTAAACATTCTTACAGACGACCAAAAATTTTTTTGATTCTGCATAAACAAAACCATAAATATGACTAATTTTGATTTTTTAAATAGAGTGATGATGAATGTTGACAAAAAGACACCGGTAGTTTAGTTTAGTTTAGTTTAGGACGGGCTGTTTTCCGCAATTCCACGTCTATGCGAGTATTTTGCATGTGGGCAGGAATAATGTGATTATTCGAGTCATGAGATCTCCCCGAAGAAGCTCAACAGTCCTTTTATGTTGCATGCAACTTCGGGGAGTGATCCTGGTGTGCCGAGATGTTTAGCCCTGTACGTAGCGACTTCCGAACATTTCAGTAGCACGTGGGCCGCCGTTTCTTACTCCTCCATACATGCCTTGCACAGGGGACTATCTGTAACACCTATAGTAAATAAGTGTATGTTAAAGGTGCCGTGTCCTGTGATAGCACTTGTTACTATCCTGATCTGCGGCTTGTTCCGTCTCATTAAAACTTTGGTTAAGCGACTGTTTATTTCAGGCAGGGCCTCCCTAGCTTGTCTGCAGTCTACTAGATTTTTCCAAAGCTGCGTGTTGATTAGTGAAGTGTCTACATACCAGCGAACGAACGTTGCCAAAGGATCCTCATACCAGGGATCCTCATCCTCTCCATACCAGAGCCGATCCTCTTCTGGCCAGTTCGTCTGATTCATCGTTGCCTCTGGATCCACTGTGTCCCTTTATCCATTGCAGAGTCACATTGTTGTTTTTACATACCTCATTTAATCGTTGATGGCATTCATATATTAGTCGTGAGTTCACCAAATTGCAACTCAGAGCTTGTAGTACCGCCCTACTGTCGGTCAGTATTCTGATGGGGAAGTCATTAACCTTCCTAGCATCTGTTGCTATGGCCGCTTGAATGATATCCATACATTCCGCCTGAAAGACTGTCTTATAGGTACCCATCGGTGTGCATATGTGGATATTGAGGTCTTCAGAGAAGATTCCAGAATCTACACCTTCATTTGTTTTAGAACCATCGGTGAAAACTCTAAGCTCTTTTGGGCTTAATCCTTCCGGCTGGCTGGTTTCATTTAATTGTATCTTGTACTTCTTATGGAAAACAAATTGTTTAGGAATCTTATCGTACTTGGCTTGTAGGATGGGAAGTATTGAGCGAATTCTATCAATTATGCCTGTATGAGGGACACTATTCTTAGTCCAAAGATTTAGGGTCTTGAGTCTGATATCAGGTAAAGTCGCTTCTTGTTGTATATGTAGATGAAGTGGGGTTAGCTCCAAAATTGCTTCTAAGGTTGCTGTTGGCGTAGTTCTTATACAGCCTGTGGCAGCCATACATGCCAGTCTCTGGTAGCGCTGAAGCTTCTTAATAGTGGTGGCTTCATATGTCTTGGTTTACCATACCAGAGCGCCATATGTGATCAAGGGCCGAATTACAGTTTTGTAAAGCCACAGTATGATTTTTTGCATAAGTCCCCATCTTTTACCAATCATGTTTCTGAATTGACAGAAAGTTATACTAGATTTGTTGAATTTGTTTTCTATGTATTTATTCCAGTTAAGTTTGCTGTCCAAGGTAAGATCTAAATATTTTACTTCAGAGGATAGCTGGAGTTTTGTGCTGAAAATATTTGGAAGATGATAGTTATTCTGCATTCGTTT
Source organism: Parnassius mnemosyne (assembly GCA_963668995.1). Taxonomy (NCBI): domain Eukaryota; kingdom Metazoa; phylum Arthropoda; class Insecta; order Lepidoptera; family Papilionidae; genus Parnassius; species Parnassius mnemosyne. The sequence goes on along the minus strand of CAVLGL010000013.1, from coordinate 37,443,133 downwards.
TTGCGTGAACTTTACTAGAACCGTTTTATTTGGATTGTCGGTTAAGTCTTTTTCACTGCACCATCTCTCCACTATACAGAGAGCCGCTTGGGTCAGGTCACACACTATGCTTGCTGTCTTTCCAGAGACCAGTATTTTCAGGTCATCAGCATAACCTACTGTGTAGAAGTGATTGGCATTTAATTTGCTGATGATATGAGTACCCCACCCTGCGGGCAGCCTTTCTTGATTTGGATTGGTTGAGATTCACCAGAAATTTTTATTATTCGTGTTTTGAGCATGTATACTATCCAGTCAATGCCGGTTCAACTTTATGTCTACTGAGTGCACCTTTTATGCTGGTGAAGTTCGTTCTGTCAAAAGCACCCATCTATGAAGGAACCTAGACATATTTCTTTGTTTTGGATGGCCCCTTCAATCTTTGTAATTACCTGGTGAAGTGCCGATTCTGTTGATTTGCCTAGACTGTAGGCGTGTTGCTTGTCGTGTAGTGGTAAGTTCATTATCGCCGACCCCCTAAATTCCCTTTCACACATCCTCTCCATCGTCTTTAAGAGAAAGGATGTGAGGCTAATGGGCCTGTAGAATTTAGGGTCAGTGTAGTCATTCTTACCTGGTTTGGGTATGAATGTGACTTTCACTTCCTCCCTTATCTGGGGGTAAACCCCCACATAGGGGAGGAAACTGTGAATGGCCCAATGGATTTTGTGCATCGTTACCACTCTCTGTGCTAAATTCCAGTCTTCTGCTGTTGGTGTCAGTATGTTTGCCTCCTGAGTTACGCAGCAACCTGGGAAGTGCGTTTCAATTAAGATGCGTTGGGCTTCATCCGGCGATGTTGAGTAGCTACCATCGGATTTCTTTAGAGAGATCGATCCCGACGTGTTCTGTTTAGCTAGGATATTCCTTATCCTATTTGTTTATCCACAGGTTTCTATGTTGCCACAGAATTTACGCCACCCAGTCGAGCGTTGATAACTGATAATTTTTTTTATTCAGACTTAGCTTTCTTGTATAGTAGCCATTCTTCGTCCATTGAGGTATTCATGGCCCTATTTAGGGCTTTTCTTACCTTCTTACGTTTCCTATCTAGTTCTTTACCCCACCACGGTTGCTTTACCTCAGCATGCCTTGGTGGAGTGATTTCTGGACATGATTCATGATAGCTATCTATCATGGCCTTAGTAACAGCTGCTACCTGTTCTTCTAGGAGCGACTGATCTGCTATAGTATTTGTCCCCTCAAAACCCGCGAGCGAAGATGTCAGCCTATTAAGGTATTTTGTTTTATCCGTCTTTTGGGGATTTCTCCATGGTGGTGTAGCACCTGTAGTGCGAAGCAGATCCATCTATGATCTAAGCATGAGGCCTCTCTCGTTACATGCCATCCAGTAATTAATTTAGCTGCTCCTTCTGTTGCAAGTGTGCGGTCGATTATTCTGCGACAGCGTTTGTTTATAAAAGTTGGTTCAGAACCTATGTTTAAAATGGTTACGTTAGTGTTAAATAGATATTCAACTAAGACCTTACCTCGTTCATTCGGTCTTTCTATCCCCCAGAGGGGATGATGCGCGTTGAAGTCCGTCCCGATCACAACCTGTAGTCCGGTCCTCTCGCAGAAGTTCACCAGCCTGCCGCGGTCATGAGGGGGAGGAGTTTCTTCCTCCGGCATGTAGACCGAGGCGACGACTAATCTTCTCTCCTGTGTATATTATATTGCCACGGCATACATGTCTCTAGAACAGAAATCTGTTAATGGTTGTACACAGATATCTTTAGTAGTGTACACAATACACGCTCTAGGCTTCTCGCCTTCAGAGCTGTAGAATAGCTTACCTTTTAGGTTGTTTAGGCCTTTAATTTTACCAGCCCCAACCCACGGCTCCTGTATTAAGGCTATTGCCGTCCTTTGAACCTCAAACCACTTGCGTAATTGAGCCAACGCAGTTTCGCAGTGGTGGAGGTTGGCCTGTACTAGGCTTGTTTTGGATGAAGGGCACGCCGTCATTGATCGCGTCCTCCCCATCTCCGCCCAAAAATAAGCCTGTTAGCAGATCTCGTGTTTCATCGTCAGCTACGGAGTCGGAAGTGGTCGGCAAAATGCAGTCCTCTTCGTCACTCAGTGAGCTGCCGCTGAGCCCGATCTCTACTGGGGACTTCGGCTCAATTGTGCAGGCCGTTTTTTCACTGGACTTGGCATCCAGTGATTCCGCTGTACCGGTAACCATGGCTCCGGTATCCATAACTTCCGGGTTATTTTTTGCCTCTTTGCTTGGTAGAGTGTCAAATAATTTACCTCCACGACCCTGGAATTTTACGTGTACCACCCCGCATACACATGCGAGATGGCGTCCGGCTTTCATCAGGGTCGGGATATGATTCTCCGGCACCGAAACAACGAGGAACCACCCGTCCGTCTGAAAGACACCGGTATACGCGATCTATTACGACATGACTCAGGCTTTTGATTATCTTTACCACGACATCCTGCTCAGTAAATTAGAAGCCTATGGCATCGGAGAAAACGTATTCAGTCTCGTGGAATCCAATCTTAAAAATAGAATACAATATACCGAAATTTCTAGAATAAACATCAACATCAAAAATTAAGAAACATGCACATCAAACAAACAAACAGTTAAATACGGTGTCCTACAAGGAAGTGTATTGGGCCCTTTGTTATTCATCATATACATAAACGATTTACCAAGAATAACAAAATATCCAATATCACTCTTTGCCGATGACACTACGGTCACAGTAAACAGTAATAGATACATTTGTAAGTGACATTAATAATACAATCAATTTAATAATGAAACTGGTTATATAATAATAATTTAAAAATAGATCTTCAAAAAATAAAAATTATGTATAAATAAACCAAGTAAACACAACAAAATTTCTAGGTGTAACTATTGATAAAAGTCTGAAATGGAAAGCGCACACAGAAGAACTAAACAAGAGAATTTTTTTTTGTTTTTCTGCTTTTGCGCTCTATAAACTCGCATCCGTCGTAAATATTGATGTGCTTCTCACGTCTTACCACCGTATTGTTGATTCCATCTTGAGGTTTGGTATCATATTCTGGGGAAATTGTACTAATAAGGAAATCATATTTAAGTCCCAAAAATGGCGCATCAGGGCTATGTTTGGTCTTAAAATTAATGATATCTGCAAACCATATTTTATTGCATACTAAATTTTAAGCTTGATTGTTTATATATAAAGTAACAAACTTCGTTCAAAGTTCAAAATTTTTTAACAAACTATCAGACGTTACCATTCGCAATCTCCGGGATAATAACAGGTTATGCGTAATTGAATAAAGAACGGCATTGATGCATAAAAGTATTTTCTGTCTGGTGCCAATAATATATAATAAAATCCCCAAACCCACCAAACAATTGCCTACTACACTTTTTAAGCTACATCTTAAAAAATATCTGATAGCTAAATGTTATTACAGCTTGCCTAATTTCTTAAATAATTGATTTTTTTAAGCTAAATATTGAATTGTGACATTTCTCTAATGCAATCTTCGGAGATGTTATTGAAATTTTTGCACATCTAGAATTATGCCTGCATAACTAATAAAATATGTAGTAATTTTTGTACGCCATAAATGGCAAAACATGTAGCTTTCTGGCGGGTTTTTTCATATAGATTTGTTTTTTAGTCATCGTTAATACTAACAACCAGCCAAGTGCGAGTCAGGTCTCGCTCTATTAGGGTTGCGTACATGACCGTAAATTATCTGTAATATAAAAATGAATCACTGAATGTGTTGCTAAGCGCAAATCTCGAGAGCACCTGAATCGATTTCGCTAATTCTTTTTTTATAACATTTCTTGAAGTACGAAGATGGTTCTTACGGAGAGAATAATTTAAAAAAAATTCCTGAAAAGGTCTAAAAACAACACTTTTCTACATTCCTATACAAAGATTCGTAATAATACTTAAAAGTCAATTTGAACTTTAATACCATACCATAAAGTTTAAGTGTTAGTGGAGGGGTGCCAGGAAGGCAAAAAAATTGAGTGACGTTAGCATCGTATACATATTAATGTCAATATTTGTCAATATTTATATACACTGGCAGATGGCTGATGTTATAAGGAGTAACTTGGGCTGCTTTTATTTTAGGGTTCCGCGAAAGTTAACTCCACGCAGGCGAAGTCGCGTGGAACAGCTAGTTAAAAATAAAAATTAAAAAAAAATATTATTCTTTTATGATACTAGATTAGATAAAATGTTTTTTTGTTTTGGTCACTGCTTACAAACAACATCATGAATCGATGATTTCCGTATTTGAAGTTAAATAAAGTACCCCACATGTTGGTTAAAAGATTTTTTTATTCTGTTCTAATTCAATATTCGGTTCTCGAACAACAATTTAAGGCCTGTAACTCATTCCGTCTACGCGCTACATAACCGTGACATACGGACTAACACATGGACACACAAACAGGCCCACAGCAGAATGATTATAATTGGGTTCCGTTTTACCCTTTGGGTATCTAACCCTAAAAATAGCTTTAACTACTTTCAACAAAATTATCCTACTTTACTCAAAAATAAAGTTAAACAGAGTAATTTTATGATGGATAATTATAACTTGTAACAAGAAATAAAAACCGACTTCAAATTGCTAAAAAAGAAGTTATTTGTTTGCTACCCTCAGGCGTGGAATGTTTTCCCGAAATTTATACGAGACCACTCTTGAAGTACAACTTATTTAATAAAAACAATCATCAAAATTGCTTCACAATCTGCGAAGATATCGCGTAATATACACACAAAAAAAGAACATAGACCCGAAATGAGAACCTCCTCCTTTTTGAAGTCGGTTAAAATATATAATCGAGGGTAGTATCTACCAAACGGATGCCAAGGCAGACCACCCCTGCCATGTAATTGATTGTGCAAATGTTTTTAAAAAGAATTTTACATTTACAAAGAAAGTTTTGACAGCACATGCGTATGTTTTTCCTTTGAAAAAATAATATTCTCTAATTCAGCTGTGAATGTGTTGCCGTGCCATTGGATCATTAGTAGTTTGTAAAAAAATGTTCATTTCCTTAGCCATTGCCGCCAGCTATTTGTCAACAAGCATTATAGGTTGTTAATATTGGAAAACCTTAATCACGTAGTAGTAGAAAAGAAAATTATTCGTTTTTAGTATTATAATAACTATAAAATTTAAGATAAACATCATAGACCATTTTTTTAAATTTATCAATGTGTCAAAGAAATCTGCCATTACAGCTTAATAAAGGGTAGTAATTTTGATTTTACAAACAGCCACTTTAATTTTATTTATTTGTACAGATAGTATTTATATCAGTCTTTAAAAGTTCTCAGTCCTTTTTTACGTGGTACTGACACTGTATCGCATTATAGTTGTAATACCAATGCGTTGGCCAACCGGAGAAGACATAATGCTGCTGGGTTTCGTATAGTTGTGAGTGACACCAACCGGATACCCATTTTATCGGTAACGAAACAATCATCTTTGTCTTCAGGGTTGAAAACGTATTGAGAATCTAAATTGAGGATAATTTAGGTGTCTATGGCACCCAACTACCATTAGGTTAACTACAAGGTTGTAGTGGCGATGTCGCTGAGCTACAAGCGAAACGAACTAAAGCATAAATCACGATATTGAAGTTTCCGAAGTACTCCGATATAGTAAAAATATAGCTCTGTACTATCACAAGAAGCGTTAGCCGCTCACAGGGCTCAATACCTTGCCCGGCAAGAGATCACCCATTTCTTTACACAGCCAAATTGGCGATTCTGACGTGATGCGAGCACGCAATCTGTAATCTTCCGGAACTTCAACTTTGATAACTTCAACTTGAAGTATTCGTCATTATCCTAAAGAACTCCCTCAATTGCTACAAATATTGTCTGTAGACTTCAGCGGTTGTACGCCAGACTCTTTAAATGTTTCCTTCCATGGCCAATACGGCTCTTTTTTTCTTTTTATCCCCTATCTGTTTTACTGCCAAACAACAGTAACCACTACCAGTTTTCACCAGTTATAGGCTAAACCAATTAATGGCAAAAACACGCATCTGTAGACTTTTTCTTTGAAGTTAGTTCTAGATATTCATAAAATACAGCAGCCAATCACAAAAGTCAATGTCAAATGTAGCGATCCACAAAATAGTATCACGTGGACTGAACGTGGACCTTCGACATACTAATATTTTATTAAAAAAAAGCTCACATATTAATGCTTATCTTTAAACGTTATTACACCGTTCAACCAACAACCCACTATCGAATGTCATGATCACCTCGAAAAGTTACTGGCTACGATATCTTTCGTGTCTAGTTCAAATAATTTGATAAACTTTTAAGACTTAATAAAATATATAAAAAAATGTTGATTTTTTTATATATTTTGTATGTTGTTAGTCTATCACTATGTATGTACCTACCTATTTTAAAATGTAGCTTGATTTTGTTAAACATGGGTTAAACGAGTGCATAGACAGTACTCAATTATAAATATTATGTTCAAATCTTAATACTTATTATACGCATACTTTATTCATCATCATCATTCATCATCATTACAGCCTTTCATAAGTCCACTGCTGAACATAGGTCTCCCCCAAGGAATACCACAAAGCACGGTCCTGAGTCAATTGCATCCATCGACTTCCTGCATGTCTTACCAGGTCGTCACTCCATCTCGTGGGGGGTCACCCTACACTTCGCCTACCGGTACGAGGCTGCCACTCGAGAATCTTTCTTCCCCATCGGTTGTCGGTTCTTCGAGCTATATGACCGGCCCACTGCCACTTCAGCTTACTAATCCGTTAGGCTATGTCGGTTACTCTGGTTCTACTGCGGATATACTCATTTCTAAGTTTATCACGCAGAGAAACTCCGAGCATAGCCCTCTCCATAGCTCGCTGAGCGACCTTGAGCGTCCTCATACTGCCAGCAGTGAAAGACCACGTCTCAGTTCCGTAAGTCATCACTGGCAACACGCACTGGTTGTACAATTTCGTTTTAAGGTTTTGAGGTATGTCTGACGAGAAGATGTGTCGTAGCTTCCCGAACGCTGCCCAGCGTATCATCACAGAATACCAGCGTAAAATAGCAGCTTAATGCTGCTGTGTTTCGTATGGTGAGTGTAGAGAACCGGAGACCCTTTTTACTGGAAATGAGGCATTCCATCTTAGTCCTCACGGGTGACAACGCATCTGCATTTTGATTCATAATCGAAGATAGATGTAGATGTCTATGGGCCGCAGCAACCACTTACCATCAGGTGGACTGTGTGCTCGTTTGTGACCCTTATCCCATAAAAAAAAAAGCCGAGTTGAATCCGTCGATTGACGTCTCGGTCGAAGTTGGACTTACCTAGTCGGACTATTTGTCCCAGGTAAACATACTCGTCAACAACTTCGAGCTTAGTGCTCCCAACAACTACCGGCATAGGTGTGACATGGACATTAAACATAATCTTTGTTTTGTCCATGTTCATCTTAAGACCTATCCGTTGGGAGACACTATTGAGGTCATTGAGCATAGTGCTTAGGTCCTCCAGCGATTCTGCCATAAGGACTATATCGTCGGCAAATCGAAGGTGAGTGATGTACTCGCCATTGATGTTAATACTGTATCCTTTCCAGTCCAGAAGTTTGAAAACGTCTTCCAATGCAGCGGTGAAGAGTTTCGGGGATATAACATCACCCTGTCTTACACCTCTCTGCAATTGGATAGGTTTCGTACTCTGGTTCTGTACTCGGATAGCCATCGTAGCCCTACTGTACAAACACTTCAGCACTTCTATATACCGACAGTCGACTTGGCACCGCTGAAGGGACTGCAGCACCGCCCAAATTTCGACGGAATCAAAGGCTTTCTCATAGTCCACATACGCCAGACATAGTGGCAAATTGTACTCTTCGGACTTCTGTACAATTTGCCGAAGGGTATGTATGTGGTCTATGGTGCTAAAGCCTTTTCGGAAACCGGCTTGTTCGGGAGGCTGGAAGTCGTCAAGTCTGCGCGCGAGACGATTCGTAATGACTCTCGAAAACAGCACGTAGACGCCGCTCAGAAGGGAAATCGGTCTGTAGTTCTTCAAGAGAGCGTTGTCATCTTTCTTGAAGAACAAGACCACCGCACTTCTGCTCCACGCCTCCGGTGTAATGCCACCATGGAGGGCGGAATTAAAGAGCTTCTGAAGGACTTCAAGTACCGGTCTTCCACCCGCTTTTAGAAGCTCCTCTGTAATTCCATCCTCGCCTGGGGCCTTGCCGTTTTTAAGGTGCTGGAGAGCCATTCTAATCTCGCTCAGACTGACGTCCGGTATATCTTCGGAATAGTGTCGGATGAGACTCGCTCTTATATCGTTACTCACACTTGCGTGTGGCTCCAACGATGACGTGTACAACTGCCCATAGAACCTCTCAATCTCACTCAAAATCTCAGGTGTCACGGAAACGATGCTGCCACATTCGGTCTTCAGCTTTGACAGTTGGCTCTTTCTGGCACACAGATCTCTGGCAAAGACTTTGGAGCCTTGGTTCCGCTCGATCGCTTCTTCAATACAAGCTGTATTGAAGTTGCGTAAGTCCCGCCACATGCATTTGGAGATCTGTCTGTTCAGTTGCCTGTATGCTGTCAAATCTGATGAAGAATGTAGCTTCATCTCCCGTCTAATAGCCATGAGATTAAGAATGTGATCGAAGAGTTTTTATGTTCTTCTGCGGCGGGTCTTGAGAACATAGCTCCGACCGCATGGACAGTTTCCACGAGCTTGTCATTCATATCGTCCACTTCATTGCAGTCTTCTAGGCACTGAAAACAGTTTTGTAACTCGAGCTGAAAGGTTTCGGGACTTTGGAACAGAGCACGAGGGGGACGGAGGGTTGACTTCATTAGACGCGACCTCTCCAACTTAACGTTTAGGTTCAGTGTGCCTCTAACCATTCGGTGATCGCTACCAGTTTTCACCCTCGCGATCACGGAGACATCACTGAACAGCTGTCGTCTGGTCGTCATAATGAAGTCAATCTCATTTTTTGTCGAACCGTCGGGGCTCGACCAGGTCCACTTCCTGTGGGGCCGCTTCTGGAAGAAAGAGTTCATCATAAAGAGTCCCTCTTTCTCCATAAAGTCGGCCAGCTGCTGGCCCCTTGGGTTCCGTTGCCCTATTCCAAATTTCCCTACTTTCAGCTCACCGTTCTCTCTTGTGCCTAGTTTTGCATTGAAGTCTCCCATTAACACCGTATATTGGGTTTTGGAGGAATGCATGGCTCTAGAGATATCCTCATACATTTCCACCACCTCCTCATCGGGGTATGCCGAGGTTGGTGCGTAAACCTGTATGACCTTTAGCGAATACCGTTTGGTGATTCTGAGTATAAGGTACGCAACCCTCGTCGACACACTCCCGATCTTTACAACGTTGTTAACGAGAGACTTGTGGACGATAAATCCGACACCTCCTTGGGACAGATGGTCGCCCTCCCGGTGATAGAGCAAGTTGCCGGATTCGAGGATTACCGTGTCCTCCCCCTCTCTTCGGACTTCGGATAATCCTATAATATGCCAGCGCAACTTGTCTATCTCTTCTTCCAGCTCCACGATCTTCTCGTCAGTCCTCAGGGTGCGTACGTTGTACGTTGCCAGGTCGAGTCGTCTAAGGTGGCAACCGAACCTCCACCGGAGATTCTTAGCACCCCCTGCCCCGCCGTTACCATGGTCGCCACCGTAGCCAGGAATAGCGGGGCCGCCGGGGACTGGGGGCTGTTTCTTTGTTACTGTCATTCATAGGGGGGTATTTGCCATAGTTGCCACGCTTGGCGAGCGGGTTGGCAACCGCAGTTTTTTTTTATTGTTAGTTTGTTGTTATCAAGAAGATGCTGCTGCCCATCTCCTGCCTGTTTCCCTTTGTCGCCTTTTACGACACCCATGGGAGGATATGGGGTAGTGGATATTCTTGACCGCCACTACACGGCACTTTATTGCATACTTTATTGCATTCCATTAATCACGTTAAATTCTACACACATTGAGTTATATGTACTACGTACTAGAGAAGCTATTCCAAACGAAAATTGTGCCCTACTCTATGTCTCCGCGCATGCGCGGGAGATAGTAGAGTCGCGCATGCGCGAAGACTTTAAAATAAGATATTAATATAACAATTTAATATAAAATACTCTTATTCTAATCTAAACAAACATATTTCTAAATAAAGTGTAATAATAATTATCTTATGGAATTCACAAATCTTCAATTTATGCAATACCTATTTAGTTTAGTGTACGGATTGCAGAACAATTCAGTTGAACATAGTCAATGTTCGGAATGCGTATCGAGCGTTCGAATCTAGTGCGTAGTACATATATATCGATACCTACACAAAATTAAACTTTAGGTTACACAAATTAAAGGACCCTGTTAGGCGCAGCAACAATATATTTTCAACATTATTCCAATTTTATTATACTTTAAAGTATCCAATTCATATACTGTATTTCATGTACTTAAATATAATAATATATAGTCCGCTTCTACATCCACATTCAGTCTGGGTTGATGCGTTGTCATTTCTGAAAACTAACTATACTACTCTATCATGCTATAAATACGTTTTAATAATTTATATTGCACTTTTGCCAGGAAAACAAAAAAATCTTACAATAAATGTTGTCCTAATGAAAACATTTTCTTGGAAGTTAACCAATAACAGTAGTGGGTATATTTCTTGGTGCCAGTTGAATTAAGAAATACTTGACCTTAAATATCCACGGTAAATAAGGTCACGAGCGGCATTTTTTTATTAATTCATTCATTGTAGCCTATTAAAATCATTTTATATGATTGACTCATAGGGGGATATTTGTCTTGGCATGTGGGTAGGCAACCGTAGTTATTTCTAGTTGTTGTCAATAAGTAGCTGCTGTCCATCTCCTGTTTTATTTCTCTTGGTCGCCTCTTACGTCACTCGTGGGATGAGAATATAGCGTATTGGGTGTAGCAGACTCTCTCACGCCACTACTACACGGTATTACCACATGAGGTTCCTACACGCCTTGTATTAAAAAATTCATCCGGGCATATTAGTATTAAAGTTTACGCACTAACCTCTCAATCAGTATATTGATATTAAGCTGAGTTTATACACAAGCCCAGTTGTACACTCTATTTGCTTACTCTTATAGTCCGACAGGACTCCAAGTCCAATAGGACGGGCAAGATTAGGCGCAGGACTTACTGTTTCACGCGCTTTTTTATGCGCGGGAGCGAAACAATGCCAACTTTCTGACACCGAGCTGCTACTGAGAATTTATTAACAAAAAACTCAATAACTGATTTTTGGGCCGACCCAGAATTCGAACCCGGAGAGATATGATCAGCAGATGCGCTCTCAACGAGGCAGTTAAAATCACTATAAGGTGACCTTAACGACATAGGTATCTACGTAAAGCTCTTCTCTGACACTTTTGGATTTTTAAAGGAGGATAGCTAGAAACTCGCCGGCACAATTTTGATCCCAAGAGAGAGAAACAAACGTGTATTATTAAAAACAAAGCTATTGCTTCAAATATCTCAAGGCTATCTTGATAACAGTTAAAGTTACACTCTCATTAAGTAAATTTAATTCTTGCCTGTTTTCAACATTAAAAAGACGTTCTTTTTTTTTAATTATCTCTTACTGCTCGTTATACGATAAAAAGAGGTTTATGAAAAAAATTCATTCGTAAAACAAAATATACGATTTGCAGAAGTATTATTTTAATTGCACGTAAACTGCGGAAGTATATTTTGATTTTAATAAAGCGGGTCGTAACGAAAGTCATTTTTAGTGTAATCACTTAGAAATAAATTGTACCGCTAATTTTTATTCATGGAGAATACTTTTCCATGCTTCGTTAGTAATGAAAACAATATTTCTTTCTAAATCTCGATAACTGCCCAATAAACGATGTCGGCCAAGCGTTTACGGGTAACAGCGATCTAATAAAATCTGGGTGGAGTACCAACTTCAATATAAATTTCTCTTTTTACCCTAATATACTTTCCAAACAATGAGTTAAATAACTACATTATACCCTCTATCATTAATTTATTAGTCTATAAAAGTCCATTGCCGAATATAGATTGATTTATAGGGGCTTAGTCACTCTTGGTAGGCGGGTTGGCAACCGCAGTTTTCTATAAATTTGTGTTGCTATCAGGAAGATGTTGCTGCCCATCTCCTTATTCAGTTTCCCTCTGTCGCCTCATACGGCAGCCACTGGACGATATGGGTTAGTGGATATTCTTACACGACCGGCCGATAAGTGGTTATGACATTGTTACTTACATATAATCTTTTTGAAGTGAACACTTCTTTAAAATTGTTGTGATTTGAAACTCGATGAAACGAAAAAGCGACACTACAAATAGACAGATACATCTATATGTATCTGTCTATTTTTAGTGTCGATTTAGCCTAGAGATAATGCGATTGAATACAGTATACAGTGTTTCTTATTGTGTATGGAGATTATGCATGTTATCTAGGAGCAGTAAGAGTAGAACCAGAGTTACCGACATAACGCAACGGATCAATAAACTGAAGTGGCAATGGGCCGGTCATGTAGCTCTAAGGACCTATAACCGTTTGGAAAGAAAGGTTCTCGAGTGGCAAGCGAAGTGTAAGGCGGTTTCCACTAGACGGAGTGAGGACTTGGTAAGAGATGCAGGAAGTCGATGGACGCATTATCGAGATTTCTTATTTCTTCTTTTTAAGTCTCTTTTAGACCACTGCTGGATATAGGCCTTTTTAATAACGTCAATTAATCGTTTTTAGCTTACCCCTAAATTTTTCTTATCAATTTCAGGATTTGAGAGAGGAAATTTTCGAATGAATATACTATATTTACGGCACTCTCGTTCTTTAAGTTAGCTAAGAGCAATACTCGCAGCGAAGATTCAATTTTGGCTTTGTCACATCCCTCGTGAATATCGAAGTGGTGATGGTAATTTTGGATGTAATGGACGTGGCCTTGATTGTAGGAGGAAGATAGTTCTTTTTAAATTATAAAATATACTCCATTCTTTGCAAGTCGGTATACAGATTTACTGTATTTATCTCATCTTTAAATTTATATTTTGAAAACCCCTGATTCCAATATGATTAATTGGGTCATTTTAAATATTTTACGTTACCGTGTAGTGGTTGTGTAAGAATATCCACTACCTCGCATCGGCCCGTGGGCGTCGTAAAAGGCGACAGAGGGAAACTGAAACAGATGAGATGTGTTCTGTGGAAAGAAATTTTAGTATGTCAGATTTGAGATTGGTTATCAAATATTTAAAAAAAAAAGTGTTTTGTCCAGAATAGGTGACACACACGACACTTTTAATACATCAAACAGTCAAATTATTTTCTTTAAAAGAAACGCTAGAGTTTGTAAAGATGGGTATGAAAATGATTTACTTCTTTATTTCTTCTTTGTCTAACGTTCTGTCGCAGTTTAGAACGTACCAGTCGATGATTTTTAAATATAACTACACCCGCCGTCCAAATTGCCAGATGGCGAATGAAGCAAAGCAAATATTTATGTTTATTTTTAATTTCATTCAAGAGTATATCTAGTAAATAATGCATACAATCGTCGTGGAGTGGTAATGTCAGAGTATTCTCTTACGCCTCACTACCCCATATCATCACCATAGTATCACCGTGGGTGTCGTAACATGTGACAGAGAAATTGAGACAGGAGATGGGCAGCATCATATTTTTGATAATAACTTAAATTAATTAAAACTGCAGTTGTTATCCCGGCTTCTATGCGTATAACTGTAACTAAAATCCCCCTACGAGGGATTCCTCTTATGTGGGGAAGTCCTATGTTCAGTAGTGGACTTTTGTTAGGCCGTAATAAATGGTAAAAGTACATATAAAAACGAAAACTTTTACATTAGCCTTGTATATACGTATAGTTATACATGACACCATTATGTATTTTTTTTAATTTATTTATCTAGTTAAAACATTTTCGTGAAAAAAGGTGTGTTATTGCAGAGCACTTCCCCTTTTTTATAGAATAAGGGTGACAAACGAGCACACAGTCCACCTGATGGTAAGTGGTTGCTGATTGCTGTGGCCCATAGACATCTACATCTATCTTCGTTTGCGAATTAAAATGCAGATGCGTTGTCAGCCGTGAGGACTAAGATAGAATGCCTCTTTACCAGTAAAAAGGGTATCCGGTTTTCTACACTCACCATACGAAACACAGCAGCATTAAGCTGCTATATTACGCTGGTATTCCGTGAGAGCGTGGTCCTTCCTCGATCGAGCCGACCCATTCGTGCTACAACTATACTATTAATATAGCTGCAGCATGACTCTACCACGTATAAATTTTCCCTCAATATTCCCTCCCTTCTTTAATCGCGTGCACTTTCCCTGACACTACTTAACCCATAAGCTAAAAACGTTTTGGTTTAATTTTCCATGAAGATAAAGGATAAAAATTCAACGAACATATTTGGAAAAAGTCAGATATTTACACATAATATTTTTTTAAGGGTAGTCAACATTATAATGTCGCTTGGTTTGGATTATATTGTTATGGTTTAATTGTAATAGAACGTTAGTAATGTAAGCTACTGTACATAATGATGCGGAATAGCATGCCAAACGAATGTCATATTCCGGTTGAGGATACGATGTTGGAATATGGAATTCATCCCAAGGGATGTTTGTCAGTTGGTGCTAATCCCGCGAAATTTTAACATTTTATGAAATTCTATAAATAAAACGTTTACTTTGTCAACAACCAAACCAAAGTTAATAAAAAGTAAAAAAAAATAGTAATTGGTAATTGTTTAAAGTTACACTACGTTGAAAAAAACTATTATAGAATAAGAATATACCTATCTATATAAAGTCTATTAAAACTTTGTGAGCTTTTAAATGCTAGTAGCTATGGGCGGCTTTATCTAGCTAGTGTATAATTTGTCTATCTGTTGTAGTTATAATTAATTGATAGATATTAAGACAAAGCGCAATTATCACATTAATTTGTATGTAAATTGGATTTGATATTATACATAAAGATATTATAATTTATAGTATTAACCTAATACCTACTATAAAGCAATTTAACATCAAATTAGAAATAATTATGAAGCATTACTAATATTATTTCCATATTAAATATTTTAAATATTTATCAATTAGTAACAATTAGTTATAAATAAGTAATAATTAAGCGGCGTAGAATCCATAATCTAATCAGGTTACTATAGGTAACGCAAAAACAATAGATGTCGCTATATCCATCTTGTTTATACCAGATGTAAATATGTGTCAGTGACGGGCACTTGGGTGAAGATGCAAGACGTTTAGTAAGATCAAGGCGAATCCTCGGTACAACGGAAGAGATTGATTAAAATTAATAATTAAGACAACGTCGTGTTAAGCAATTGAGCAGCACATTTAATTGGATTTTGCGCGATTCGTCGATAAACTCATGACGCTAGTGCGGGCCTTCAAATGATACCGAATCCCGCGGGATTACGGACGTAAAGTTTTCTGGAATGCAATCCCTCGAAATTGGAACAACAGAACTTTCGTGGAACTTTTGGTTATAAGATCGTTTGGTTATTTTTTTGATTGAGATAGTTTTCGCAAAGCTCCGTTTAAATAGCATTTTGTTCTCCTAGACGACGTTACACTTCCAATATTATGAGTAAATGTAATTCCGTTCTTACCTTAAAAGTGTTTAAAAAATATAAAAAGTGGATATTTATTTTGAAGCAGCTAAAACAGGGACATTTTAGTTTTATCTTTTTTATACATATAAATAAAATTAAAGGGTCTGTCTGTAATATTGAAATACCTGACCTTTATTAATGGGGTTATTTGCGTGCTATAAAGACATAAATAACCATTTTTTTTTAAATTTTTGTCTACCGATATGTCTGTCCGGGCTAATTTTCGGAATCGTTGTACCGATTTTGATGATTCTTTACAATCAAATAGAGAGCAATGGTGGGGGGGGGAGGATTTATGTTATATTTCATACAATAAAACTGCAAAATTAAAAAAATGTTAGAATAAATGGTCTCTGATTGTTTTAAATTTAAATAACAGCACGTTAATGGATACTATCCAGGCGAAGCCGGGGCTTGTCTCTAGTTATATTATATATCCGGTGTGGATGGGTTCTTAATTCTTTTCCTCCTAAACGCGTGACCGATATTGATGAAATCTTCATGGTTGGATTTGGTAGGTGGCGCTTTCGTCGAGATCCAGAAATTACCACAAACGTGTCACGAGTCGAGTCACGGTCACGTGTTCCGTGACCGTGACCCCCTATGAGGCCGTAATAAATAAATGAATAAAACGTATGATCATTAATGTAAAAATACAATATTAATAATGAGTATAGTATAATAAATAAATACTTTTGCCCGTCACACGGTATCGCATTATATTGCCGCTTTCAAAATATTCCGATGCATTTTTTGCACCATTGTATTATGAATACTTATAGTTTGAACACATTTCTATAAATAACACTGACAGAACTGGGTCATAAACTTTTCATACTGAAAAGTTTGTCTTATTGTTAATGATAATAAAATATTTAGGAAGAAAGGGTAATAAACGAGTACACAAATCATCTGATAGTAAGAGGATGCTATGGTCCATAGACATAGACACCTTCAGCTATACGCCCCCGTCAAACAGTGCCGTGGGGAAGGATTTTCTGTTCTAGTCACTTAGGGTCAGTTCACACCGAAACGCGACGCGGCGCGCACTTTCTAAGATGGTGATAGAAAATATAATTATAATTACTAAACATAAAGATACACATTTTATTGAGATAATTCGATTATGCCTGGCGGGGCCGCGCTGCACCTGCAGCGGCGCTTCGTCGATAGACAGAGCATGCAAGAGCAGTGCGCTGCCGCCAGAGACACGCAGCGTGTCAAAATTTTTACCTATTGTGGTAGGGTAAGCACAGGAGGTAAAATTAATTAAATAAAGCGTTTATTAGCTTAAATATTTTTTTTATTTATATTATTTACTTAAGATAAAATATTTTTTTACAGACTACTTATTCTAAATACTTCATTTTTATAAATTTTCTTCTTCAACAATGTGTTGTGCCTTTTAATTAAATGGTAAAGTAGAATCTAATATAAAGTTTTTTTTAAATGATCTATCGGAAAACACTCACGTGGCATAACAAATATGCAATCTTGCACAAGTTTTAATATTTCAAGACCAAAATTTACAATGTTTCTTTCGAGATCAAAATATTCGTGAAATTTTTGTCCTGAGCCAACTACACACATCTAGGAAATCGTCCTAGGTGGAGTCCGAGTCCTAAGTACGAGGAAAATAAAAGAAGAGGTCATCATAATATTAAGTAAACGAGTTTGCTAATTACCCATGGGAATTATATGATTGCGAATGATTTTCAGGATTGGTAATTCCCCTGGGAATAGTGATTGAGAACATTTTTTATAATTAAACTAGCTGATACCCAGCGCATTGCTGCCGCAGAAGAAATAATTGTGGAATATTGTTTTGAATTTAGAAGAGTTATATTGCTTAATCAGGAATGATAGTAAATTAATTGAAATTGAATGATATTACGACTTTCAAATAAATTTGTCGGTACGATACGCGCGCCACCATACTGCGAATACTGTTAGTTAATTGTACTATGCCTATAACATTCGCGAAAGTGCAACCAATAAGTTGACAAAGTTTTACCGCAATCTGATGAATGGTCTGGCAGGGCTAAAATTACGAACAACAAACATTAATCTTTATATATTAATATTAAATAAGATGACCTATATATATACATATAGATCATCAGTGGTGGTCGCATAATTAGAAACACTACCAACGGTCCTTGACATTATGTACATAGTTTATTATAGTTAATCTTAATTAAAAAAGTCCCGCTTGATTTTTGGTGTTTTTTCAGGTCAGAAGGTATTTTCGAACCAGCAGTAAAGGGAAAAGTAAAAAAGGTTTCAATAAATATTATTTATATTCTAAAATTTTATAAAAGTTGTTCAATATCATTTCATAATAAGACCCTATTAGTAAGGGAATTTCCTTCTTTAATACGATCGAGTACGATAGATCACAATGCCAAATTATTGGCTGATTCTTCTGTTAATTGTTGAAATCAAAAGGAAAATATTACAAATAGTTGCTGGTTTCCTTAATCCAAAGACCGATGTTGCACGACCTTTGATTTACTTCGCCATATCCGTGACGTTATTCAAATGAAAAAGGAATATATTTCCTTATAATATTGAACGATAGCATGAATAAGCTCGTTAAAGTTCTATTTTTAGCTATGAACTGAAATCAATACTTTTAAAACAGACGTACTATACTTGAAGACGCATACATAAAAGTGTTCCGATACGATCGATTGACCTCTAAAATATATTCGAATAGTCCGATGTTCATAAAACGGAAAGACTGCCAAGTAATGATCCTAATAGTTTTTGTTGCTGCAAATTCATTGAGTGGACCTTTTTAAAGGCTTTGCTTAAAAAAAAAGCATTTCCCGCATTAGAATTTTGCTTATATCGTAGAGACACTTGAGTTAATAGAATGACGATCTGGTGAGGCATGCATAGGGTTGTCTGTTGCCAGTTTGTCTGTGTTTTTATCATACTTTGGAAGAGACTTATGTTTAACAGTGGACTTGAGTCGGCTTGTAATTGGAAGATGAAATGGCGGAGGCGTTTTAAGCAATTTATGCTTATGTAAAAAAATCTACGCTCGAAGCAATTACAAATCGCACTAGTAAATATTTATCTCAACTTAAAATAAATAAATTAATAAAAAGAAGTTTGTTAAAAATAGTCTGAAAATTGACCTTAAGCTACCGTTAGCGTTGGTGTACCTTTACGGCGAGAAACATAATTTAAGAACCATACAAATACTTACACTCTGCGGAAATAGAATGCGCAATCTTATTCTATTATTTTCTAATCTATTCTATTCTTTTATTAGATATGGGTACTCAACTCATACTTATGAATTAGAATTCAAACAAAAGTAAAACGACACGCATTAATCGCGAGCTGTCATGATCCTATGGAGAATACTAGGTAATAGTCTGTAGTGTTATGCTACTTACATATATCATTTTACATTATTTTAAATTCATTTTTCCATTCTGTTTCGATTTTCTGCATTCACCTCAAAACTGGATATTTTACATCACCTTTATTTCCATAGGATCCTGTAACGATTTTAAACCATAAGAACACAATAACAAATCATTTCTACTTCGTATTTTCACATTATCAGCACTTTTAAATTGGTGTCAATGGAGTCTACCTTTTTTTCGATCTTTTAGCTAGTTTTCCGTAACTCTACAATCTTGGGCTTTGTGTGGGCAGTTGCGTTACCTTTTTTCCTATATCAATAATATCTCATTTTCCACTTAAATCTTACCGTTTTCTTATTATAAACCAAAAACAAAAATTTGACATGTTTTGTCTTTCTTATTTATATCGTTTCTATGGTAATTATATTCAAATTTGCTACCGATCTGTTGTTCCTATTTCTATAATTCCACATAAATCCTCTTTTCTCTTGACCATTTACAAAAAATTTGCGTTTAATTTAAATAATTTTTCCGTTCTCTCTAGAAAGGTATAAAAGCCGAACAATCGGTGAAGAAAGGCAGTCTCGCTTCAGTTCGCGAATTGGAAGTATCTCCTAAAGGCCTTATCCCGGGGCCGCACTGCCCCGGGATCCTGCAAGCCTCCATTTACACGTGAAGTCTTCGGCGAAGCCTTCTTCAAACTCGGGCCGCGCCACTCCGGAATCCTACAAGCCTCCATCTACCTCGGAAGTCGCTTCGAGTCTACTACAAGCGCGGGGGCCACACTACTCCGGGCACTACTACTACTTACTCCAGGCGCCGAGTGCACCTACCGCCGGCGCTACCTTTGGGCGCTGCAACTGCTGGCTCTAAGCGTTGCGCGCCCCTTCTCCAGGCGCTACGTGCGCCGGCTCCGGACGCTGCGTGTACTGGCTCCAGGCGCTGCGCGCCGTCGCTGCTAAGAAACCTACTTCTACAAGAGCAAACGGCGTGTGCTGGCTTCAGGCGCTGCGTGCCGTCGCTGCTAAGAAACCTACTTCTACAAACGCAACGTGTGTCACTTCGACTTTTAGGCCCCACTTCAACGCTATATTCCCCTATTCTCTCACCTTTTTTTTTTTATAATCTAATTGTATTCTCACTCCATTCATCATCATCCTCACATCATTTTTTTTTATAAAAATGTAAATACCTTTTATAAATTTAAATATATTGTTTTCTGGCTCTACCTTTGTTGTTTTGTTGTACTTAGGTTAGATTCTATTTTTTAATTTTTTTTTAATTGTCGCTTCACGACATTTGGCGCCCAACGTGGGGCCCTCTTTCTCTCTTAATTCTTCACCTTTACTGCGCCTTGTCCATTCCCTTTTGATTTAATTGCTCTCCATTTCGTTCTTAACTCATTATTCATCATTCATTTATTCATCCTTTTCATACCTTCCAAATTCTAAAACAACACTTCATCTAGTGTTTCAACTTATCTGGATTATATTTAGACCTACATTTCTCACAACACTTACATTCATCACTTTAATATTTTTATTGTAGATAACCTTCCAAATTCTAAAACAACACTTCATCTAAGTGTTTCAACGTATCTGGCTTATATTTAGACCTACATTTAATACTTACATATATCATTTTAATATTTTTATTCTAGAACAAAACTTCATCTAGTTTTTCAACTTATCTGAATTATATTTAGACCTACATTTCACACAACACTTTCATTCATCACTTTAATATCTTTATTCTAGATAACCTTCCAAATTCTAAAACAACACTTCATCTAGTGTTTCAACTTGTCTGGATTATATTTAGACCTACATTTAACACTTCACTTACATTCATCACTTTAATATTTTTATTCTAGAACAAAACTTCATCTAGTTTTTCAACTTATCTGGATTATATTTAGACCTACATTTCACACAACACTTACATTCATCACTTTAATATTTTTATTCTAGGTAACTTAAAGAGGTATAATTTTTCAATTAAATCTTTATTTCTTAAACTTAACTTTGAACTTTACACTTTATATAAAATTGTTTTTCAAAGCTGAAGCGAGACGATTCATAACTTTTCTAAGCATTTACAACTGTTAATTTGTATATATTTATAAATATCTAAACATTTATTAACTGCTAATTTGTATATATGTATAAATATCACATTTAATTTGTATATAATGTATAAATATCACCATCATTTTCACCTTGTTATTATTTCTTTTAATTTGTTTGTTTGTTTGGTAGGTTAATCTTCACTTCTTATTATTTCAGACACATCTCGCTAGTGATGTTGCTGATCTCTGGCTTTGAGCCCTACCGCTCTGGCCGTTCTTTATCTTTACTTAAGTCATAACGACTAAAGCTTGCTTAAGATTGATTTCTTTATCTTTATCTTCACGCAGGAGCGGATGACAACTCCTTAAATAAGCCTGAATGTCCTTTCGAAAACACACTTTTAAGAGTGGTGTTTCTTCGACTAATTTTTTTTTCCCACGCAGGAGCGGATGACTACTCCTTAAATAAGCCTTAATGTCGTTTTGAAAACACACTTTTAGAGTGGTAGTCATTGAATGTGAACTCCACCCTTACCTGAACGGCAGATGATGAATGTAAGAGATGGTATATCTGATTTTGCCTGGTGATGTCTGTTTCTGCAAAGCTGTGTTTTTATGGTTTATTTTAGAATGTATATATCAAAATTTTTGCTGAGTCAAAAATTTTCCAGGGTCGGGGGGAAAATGTAGTGTTATGCTACTTACATATATCATTTTACATTATTTTAAATTCATTTTTCCATTCTGTTTCGATTTTCTGCATTCACCTCAAAACTGGATATTTTACATCACCTTTATTTCCATAGGATCCTGTAACGATTTTAAACCATAAGAACACAATAACAAATCATTTTTACTTCGTATTTTCACATTATCAGCACTTTTAAATTGGTGTCAATGGAGTCTACCTTTTTTTCGATCTTTTAGCTAGTTTTCCGTAACTCTACAATCTTGGGCTTTGTGTGGGCAGTTGCGTTACCTTTTTTCCTATATCAATAATATCTCATTTTCCACTTAAATCTTACCGTTTTCTTATTATAAACCAAAAACAAAAATTTGACATGTTTTGTCTTTCTTATTTATATCGTTTCTATGGTAATTATATTCAAATTTGCTACCGATCTGTTGTTCCTATTTCTATAATTCCACATAAATCCTCTTTTCTCTTGACCATTTACAAAAAATTTGCGTTTAATTTAAATAATTTTTCCGTTCTCTCTAGAAAGGTATAAAAGCCGAACAATCGGTGAAGAAAGGCAGTCTCGCTTCAGTTCGCGAATTGGAAGTATCTCCTAAAGGCCTTATCCCGGGGCCGCACTGCCCCGGGATCCTGCAAGCCTCCATTTACACGTGAAGTCTTCGGCGAAGCCTTCTTCAAACTCGGGCCGCGCCACTCCGGAATCCTACAAGCCTCCATCTACCTCGGAAGTCGCTTCGAGTCTACTACAAGCGCGGGGGCCACACTACTCCGGGCACTACTACTACTTACTCCAGGCGCCGAGTGCACCTACCGCCGGCGCTACCTTTGGGCGCTGCAACTGCTGGCTCTAAGCGTTGCGCGCCCCTTCTCCAGGCGCTACGTGCGCCGGCTCCGGACGCTGCGTGTACTGGCTCCAGGCGCTGCGCGCCGTCGCTGCTAAGAAACCTACTTCTACAAGCGCAAACGGCGTGTGCTGGCTTCAGGCGCTGCGTGCCGTCGCTGCTAAGAAACCTACTTCTACAAACGCAACGTGTGTCACTTCGACTTTTAGGCCCCACTTCAACGCTATATTCCCCTATTCTCTCACCTTTTTTTTTTTATAATCTAATTGTATTCTCACTCCATTCATCATCATCCTCACATCATTTTTTTTATAAAAATGTAAATACCTTTTATAAATTTAAATATATTGTTTTCTGGCTCTACCTTTGTTGTTTTGTTGTACTTAGGTTAGATTCTATTTTTTAATTTTTTTTTAATTGTCGCTTCACGACAAGTCATGAAATTATTGTATTGTCATTGATATTTAATATGTCTGTAACATTTTAGATTATTCATATGTCTGGAAGTAGGTGAAGACTGAATAACATAACTCTTCTACATTCATACATACACAGATACATAGCTAGTGTAGCTAATATGAAGCATGTAATAATAGCATACAGGTCAAGCTATAAACACAGAACATCTAAAAAGTTTGGTTCATTTGTTTTAAGTAGATTACAATTGATTTATAATTTGTTGGAAATATCATTGATGTTATATGTATTCTATTAGATCTAAATATGTTTAATATAATTTTAGTGGTAGAGCCATGCCGTAGTTATGTTATGATTGTAGCATGAATGGGTATGTGCGACTGGGGAAGGACTTCGCTCTCATAGACACCAACCAACTAAACACATACAGAACATAATTAATAAACATTTGCAGTTATTAACAAAATTTTACTTTGTGTTTAACTTAAAGGTATGCACAACATTTCCAACGTAAAACAGCAGAATTGCTGTGTTTCGTATAATGAGTGTAGAGAACTGGAGATCCCTTTCAGTAGTAACGAAGCATTCCATCGTAGTCGTAGTCCTCAGGGGCGACATTGTATCTGAATTTTAATTCTTAATCGAGGATAGACCATAGCGTGTAATGATAGAATTAATTTAATAGATATAAATAATTTAATTAAGAAATTTTTGACTAGAGATAGGTATTACCTATCAAAATATAATTTAAGACAGATAGCAAATGTGCTATCTTATTATTTATATATTAACTCAGCCAAGGACTTGGCTACACAGACATCTGCTTCTTTTGAGCAGTGTAATGACTTATTATGCCATTTGGAATCAGTTCCAAGTAATTTAAATTAGAAAATGTGACAATAGAGTTAATCTCTAGCAGTTATAATAACTTAAATAATTTAGAATGTAGCTTACAAATCTTTAATTGTATGACTCCACAGAGTAATAATGAAAATTGTTTACACCTGGTGCATCAAAATATACAAGGCATGATAGGCAAAGAGCTAGAAATTGAGTTGTTCTTAAATAGCAACAATATTCATATCTTATGTATTACTGAACATTGGTTAAAAGCTTATAATTTAATGTTTAACTTCAGTAATCACCAGGTGGTCAGTTCTTTCAATAGAGATACGGTTTTAAGAGGTGGCTTCTTAATATTAGCTAGTAAATTATTATCATGTAAAGAACGTAAAGACATTGTGAGCCTCTCTGTTGAGCGAACTGTAGAAATGGCATGTGTTGAGTTTGAGCACCTCATTGTTGTGAGCGTCTACAGACCCCCATGTTGTACATATGATACTTTTGAAAACATTATGGAGGAAGTTTTTGCTAAGCTTAATAAACAGAATAAATCTGTTGTAATATGTGGAGACTTTAATATCAATCTCCTAGAAGCTTCCTCCATCAATATTAAATTTAGATCATTGTTTAAATCATATGGTCTTTTTAATTTATTTATAGAGCCAACGCGTATTTCTCAATCTAGTGCAACATGTATAGATAACATTTTCACAAACGTGAAGCCGTTGCATAAATGTATAATTCAAAAATTAAGTTCTGATCACTGTGGACAAGTAGTTTCGTTACCTTATGTTCACAAAAGGCAAGTAGATGAGAAAGTTGTGTCTGTTCCAGTAAATGCACGTCGCTTGGAGAAATTTAGAACTAACATAGTGAAAAAACTTCCATCACTTTCATACCAAAATGATCCTAATTTAATGTATGGAACATTATTTAAGCTTATTTGCAATGAATTTAATAATACTTTTACTTCTAAAACATTCTCCTTGAACAGTCGGAAGTCATTCAATGAATGGGCGACAGTAGGAGTCCATAAGAACAGGCATAGGTTATATGATCTTTACCATGAAAGGTCATATAATCATAGCGTCGAATTTAGGGAATATGTAAAAAAATATTCAAAAATATTTAAAAGAGTGTGCTCCATAGCCAAGTCTTTGCATTTGAGCAACAAAATTAAGACGGCTTCCAATAAAATTAAAATGACATGGAGTATAATTAATAGCAAAACTGGTAAGATTAACTCTCGCAATTCAAATTACCAGTTAAGTGTTAACAACAAATTAACTGTATCAGATCAGGACGTAGCAATGGTTTTTGAGAAATATTTTACTGATATTCCGATCTTGACCACTAAGTCACTGAATTCTTCTCCTGCCGTCGCCGAATCATTACTTAAACAAAATGTAAATGTGTGTACAAAGAATTTTACATTTCATAAAGTGTCATCAAAAGATATTGTAAAATATTTTAAAACTATTGATGTTAAGAAAACTGCGGATCTGTGGGGGATTTCCGTTAAAGTTATTGCGTCTATAATAGATACAATCGCGCCTCATTTAGCTATTATTTTTAATACTAGTATCGAATCTGGTGTTTCCTGATTTAATGAAGCATAGTAAAGTAATACCTTTATTTAAATCTGGTAGTACATTAGACCCCGCCAATTTTAGACCTATTTCTGTACTACCAACACTTAGTAAGATTTTTGAAAAAATTGTTCTTGTTCAAATGTTAAATTTTTTTAATATAAATAATTTACTTCATAAAAATCAATTTGGTTTCACAAGGGGTCGCTCGACAACTGATGCCGGTGTTGAGCTGATTAAATATATCTTTAATGCATGGGAGAATTCACAGGATGCTTTGGGTATATTTTGTGACCTATCCAAGGCCTTCGATTGTGTTCACCATGAAACATTAATCAGGAAACTTCAACACTACGGTGTAAGAAGTGATGCCCTTAAATTAATTATTTCATATTTAAGTAAGAGAACCCAAAATTTGTCATTAACAATATGAGCTCTTCCGGATCGATGGTACAAATGGGCGTGCCTCAAGGCTCAATTCTCGGCCCCTTTCTGTTTCTTGTATACATTAATGACTTACCTTACATAGTATGGGATAACCATGATATAGTATTATTTGCAGATGACACTTCTTTAATTTTCAAATTAAGTCGACAGTTACTAAAATATGACGAAGTAAATAATGCTATCTCTAAATTAGTAAATTGGTTCGATGTTAATAATTTGCATTTAAATGGCACTAAAACAAAATGTATGAAATTCGTGACTCCAAATGTCAAACAATTAAATACTAATGTAATTTTAAATGGGGAGAAACTGAGTCTTGTAGATACCACCATTTTTCTTGGAATCACACTAGACGCGAAGCTTCAATGGAGCCCCCATATATCAAAACTAGCAAGCAGACTTAGTTCTGCAGCATATGCTGTAAAAAAGATTAGAAGTTTAACCAGTGTTGAAACAGCTAGACTAGTTTACTTCAGCTACTTCCATAGCATAATGTCGTATGGTATTTTGCTATGGGGACACGCAGCTGACACTGAAATTATATTTGTTTTGCAGAAGAGGGCCATAAGAGCAATTTATGATTTAAAGCCTAAAGAGACGCTGCGACAAAAATTTAAAGAAATTAATATATTAACTTTGGCCTCTCAATACATTTATGAAAATGTAATGTACGTACACAAAAATAAAAGTAGTTTTACAAAAATAAGTGATATTCATTCTGTAAATACTAGGAACAGACACAAGCTAGTAGTACCAGTTACTCGACTCCATCGAGTCAGTAATTCATTCTTGGGGCGATGTATACGCTTTTACAACAAAATTCCAGAAAATATACAAAGTTTGACCTGTTCAAAGTTCAAAAACTTTATTAAACTAAGTTTGTATAAAAAGGGTTATTATAATATTAAGGAATTTATGGATGATAATAACCCCTGGAAATGAGGTGATCGCTACCAAGCTATTTCTAATTTGTTGTGTTGTTAATTTGTGTAACATCATGATTGTAAGCTGTTATTTAAAAAAAAAAGTCCCGCTGGGTTTCTTGCTGGTTCTTCCCAGGACAGAGGTTTTTTCCGAACCAGTGGCAATCAAACAAAAGAGTGACTTTCAATAAGTATTATTTATAATCTATATTGAATAAAAAAGTTTCTGTTTCTGTTTCCGTACAGTTAACAACGTGTGTACTGTGTGAACTACGAAAGTCCACTGCTGAACATAGGCCTACCCCATAGATTGCCGCATAGGGGGAATATTTGCCATAGCTGCAAGCGGGTTGGCAACCGCAGTTTTTTTATTTTTAGTCGGTATTAGGAAGACGCTGCTGCCATCTCCTGGTTTGTTTCACTCTGTCGCCTCTTATGACACCCACAGGATGATGATATGGTGGCAGTGGATATTCTTATATTGCCACTAAACGATACGCTATTGATGCAAATTGAATGAAAATGCACACAATAGTATCTGAGATTAGCGCGGCCATACAGAACGACAAAAGCTAACAACGATCTTCCTTTTTAGCCGCCTTAAAAAAGGAGACGGTTTATAACTTGCCTGTACGTTTTTTATTGTATCTATGTTACGTGGTATCTTCGTCAGAATAGGAACCGATTTTAATGATTATGTTGGTAATACCTCCGGAGTGGTTCCATATAAATTTATAGAAAAAATTCTACCCCTAAAGGTGCGAAAATAGGGAACGACGGTTTTAATGTAACCTTTTAGACGATACTAATATTTTTAGTCCACTCAAAAGAGTTAAAAAAACTAAATAAAAAGTAGAAGCCGAATCAAATAACTATATAATTAAATAATTTCACGTTCTGAAGACAGAGCTGTAATTCTTCTACACCTTAGATCTTAGCAGATAAATCTTAGATAAAACAAATAAATATTCCAAATTGTTTTCTTTAAATATAAATTCGAAACAATGTTTCTAAAGACAGATCACTGTTTTGTTGTTTTGGAATCCAATATTGCCATGTATCTTTCAACAAAAAACTTCAAACACGCTAATTGGACTAAGCTAAGACAATGAAATGTATTACTGCGATACCTACATTTCATTGCGATACATTTATAGCAGTGATATGTTAAACGCTAACAATCCACTTTTTATAGGATAAGGGTGATAAACGAGCACACAGTCCACCTAATGGTAAGTGGACGCTGTGGTCCATAGACATCTACATCAATCCTCGATTAAGAATTAAAATGCAGATGTATTGCCACCCCTGAGAACTAAGATGGAATGCCTCGACGACAGTAAAATGGGTCTTCGGTTCACTACACTCACCATATGAAAGAGCAGCATTAAGTATTCTATGAGAGTGTGGTCCTTCCCCATTTGAGCTGACCCATTCGTACTACAACCATAATATGGTTGTAGCACGAATGGATAATATATATATATTTATATATATATATATATATATATATATATATATATATATATATATATATATATATATAGTGTAACTATACCACGTAAGAAAATACTTTAAAATACAGTATTTGCTACAAATTACAACTTGAATTTCAATCTTCATATTAATACCATTGACTATATTATTATTAGTGATTAGTGGAAGTAGCCGTGTAGTGGCGGTTAAGAATATCCACTACCCCATATCTTCCCGTGGATGTCGTAAAAGGCGACAAAGGGAAACAGGCAGGAGATGGGCAGCAGCATCTTCCTGATAATAGCCAAATCAACAATAAAAAAAAAACTGCGGTTGCCAACCCGCTCGCCAAGCGTGGCAACTATGGCAATATACCCCCCATGAGCAATGACAATAATAAACGGCCCCCAGTCCCCGGCGGCCCCGCTATTCCTGGCTACGGTGGCGACCATGGTAACGGCGGGGCAGGGGGTGCTAAGAATCTCCGGTGGAGGTTCGGTTGCCACCTACGACGACTCGACCTGGCAACATACAACGCACGCACCCTGAGGACTGACGAGAAGATTGTGGAGCTGGAAGAAGAGATAGACAAGTTACGCTGGCATATTATAGGATTATCCGAAGTCCGAAGAGAGGGGGAGGACACGGTAATCCTCGAATCCGGCAACTTGCTCTATTACCGGGAGGGCGACCATCTGTCCCAAGGAGGTGTCGGATTTATCGTCCACAAGTCTCTCGTTAACAACGTTGTAAAGATTGAGAGTGTGTCGACGAGGGTTGCGTACCTTATACTCAGAATCACCAAACGGTATTCGCTGAAGGTCATACAGGTTTATGCACCAACCTCGGCACACCCCGATCAGGAGGTGGAGGAAATGTATGAGGATATCTCTAGAGCCATGCATTCCTCCAAAACCCAATATACGGTGTTAATGGGAGACTTCAATGCAAAACTAGGCACAAGAGAGAACGGTGAGCTGAAAGTAGGGAAATTTGGAATAGGGCAACGGAACCCAAGGGGCCAGCAGCTGGCCGACTTCATGGAGAAAGAGGGACTCTTTATGATGAACTCTTTCTTCCAGAAGCGGCCCCACAGGAAGTGGACCTGGTCGAGCCCCGACGGTTCGACAAAAATGAGATTGACTTCATTATGACGACCAGACGACAACTGTTCAGTGATGTCTCAGTGATCGCGAGGGTGAAAACCGGAAGCGATCATCGAATGGTTAGAGGCACACTGAACCTAAACGTTAAGTTGGAGAGGTCTCGTCTAATGAAGTCAACGCTCCGTCCCCCTCGTGCTCTAATCCAAAGTCCCGAAACCTTTCAGCTCGAGTTACAAAACCGTTTTCAGTGCCTAGAAGACTGCAATGAAGTGGACGATTTGAATGACAAGCTCGTGGAAACTGTCCATGCGGTCGGAGCTAAGTTCTGCAAGACCCGCCGCAGAAGAACACAAAAACTCTCCGATCACACTCTTAATCTCATGGCTGTTAGACGGGAGATGAAGCTACATTCTTCAACAGATTTAACAGCATACAGGCAACTGAACAGACAGATCTCCAAATGCATGCGGCGGGACTTACGCAAATTCAATACAGCTCGTATTGAAGAAGCGATCGAGCGGAACCGAGGCTCCAAAGTCTTTGCCAGAGATCTGTCTGCCAGAAAGCGCCAACTGTCAAAGCTGAAGACAGAGTGTGGCAGCATCGTTTCCGGGGCACCTGAGATTTTGAGTGAGATTGAGAGGTTCTATGGACAGCTGTACACGTCATCGTTGGAGCCGCACGCAAGTGTGAGTAACGATCCAAGAGCGAGTCTTATCCGACATTATTCCGATGATATCCCGGACGTCAGTCTGAGCGAGATTAGAATGGCTCTCCAGCACCTTAAAAACGGCAAGGCCCCAGGCGAGGATGGAATTACAGCGGAGCTTCTGAAAGCGGGTGGAAAACCGGTACTTGAAGTCCTTCAGAAGCTCTTTAATTCCGTCCTCCATGGTGGCATTACACCGGAGGCGTGGAGCAGAAGTGCGGTGGTCTTGTTCTTCAAGAAAGGCGACAACGCTCTCTTGAAGAACTACAGACCGATTTCCCTTCTGAGCCGCGTCTACGTGCTGTTTTCGAGAGTCATTACGAATCGTCTCGCGCGCAGACTTGACGACTTCCAGCCTCCCGAACAAGCCGGTTTCCGAAAAGGCTTTAGCACCATAGACCACATACATACCCTTCGGCAAATTGTACAGAAGTCCGAGAAGTACAATTTGCCACTATGTCTGGCGTATGTGGACTATGAGAAAGCCTTTGATTCCGTCGAAATTTGGGCGGTGCTGCAGTCCCTTCAGCGATGCCAAGTTGACTGTCGGTATATCGAAGTATTGAAGTGCTTGTACAGTAGGGCTACGATGGCTATCCGAGTACAGAACCAGAGTACGAAACCTATCCAATTGTAGAGAGGTGTAAGACAGGGTGACGTCATATCCCCGAAACTTTTTACCGCTGCATTGGAAGATGTTTTCAAGCTTCTGGACTGGAAAGGATACGGTATCAACATCAATGGCGAGTACATCACTCACCTTCGATTTGCTGACGATATAGTCCTTATGGCAGAATCGCTGGAGGACCTAAGCACTATGCTCAATGACCTCAATAGTGTTTCCCAACGGATAGGTCTTAAGATGAACATGGACAAAACAAAGATCATGTTTAATGTCCATGTCACACCTATGCCGATAGTTGTTGGGAACACTAAGCTCGAAGTTGTTGACGAGTATGTTTACCTGGGACAAATAGTCCGACTAGGTAAGTCCAACTTCGACCGAGAGGTCAATCGACGGATTCAACTCGGTTGGGCAGCGTTCGGGAAATTACGGCACATCTTCTCGTCAGGTATACCTCAAAACTTGAAAACGAGACTGTACACCCAGTGCGTGTTGCCAGTGATGACATACGGAACTGAGACGTGGTCCTTCACTGCTGGCCGGATGAGGAAGCTCAAGGTCGCTCAGCGAGCTATGGAGAGGGCTATGCTCGGAGTTTCTCTGCGTGATAAACTCAGAAATGAGGATATCCGCAGTAGAACTAGAGTGACCGACATAGCCCAACGGATTAGTAAGCTGAAGTGGCAATGGGCCGGCCATATTGCTCGAAGAACCGACAACCGATGGGGAAGAAAGGTTCTCGAGTGGCAGCCTCGTACCGGCAGGCGAAGTGTAGGGCGTCCCCCCACTAGATGGAGTGACGACCTGGTAAGATATGCAGGAAGTCGATGGATGCAGGTGGCTCAAGACCGTGCTTTGTGGCATTCTTTGGGGGAGGCCTATGTTCAGCAGTGGACTTGTGAAGGGCTGTAATGATGATGATGAGTGGAAATGGCAAATATTAACAATTACAGGACTAAGATGGAATTTCCGATTTTAGTCCTCAGGAGTGAATACATATATGTATCTTTCTTTGTTTGAAATTTACTGCAGGTGTCCATGGACTGCAGTATTTTATTACCATCTCCTGGACTGTGAGTTCACTTGACTCACTTCAGTTATATGAAAAATAAAATAGAAAAAATATTATTTATACAGATTAACTGTCAACTTTATTATTTTATTATATAGTAATTAAACCTGGATATCTGCAGTAGAAACAGAGTAAACGATATAGCAGTTTCGCCTGCGATTACAGAATATGCCAGAAAATAGAACAAAATAGAATAGAATGAAACCTTATGCTATCGCTTCCGATAGGTGGAGATGCACTCATCGCCTTTCCGACAAACATAAAATACGCTGAACAGCAACGGGCAGAAGCGTCAAGGGTGCGAGACTTCTGGCACTGCGATCTTCTACTGCTAAGCGCGAATATTAAGGAAAATTATATCCACAACAGAAGAGGCCTTTTTAAGCAATGGATTTTTACGGGTCGATAAAAAAACAGAAGAAAAGGAATTTCAATTAACTTACTTACTTACTTACTTATCTTCACGCACAATCCCTGACGGGGTAGCCAGAGAGAACAGATCGCCAAGTGTCACGATCCTTACAAACCTCTTTCGCTTCTTTCAGATTCATTATCTTCTTCATGCATGCACGTCTAGGTATCCGAGTACTTTTGACCCTACCCTCTTCGAGCAATTTGCTCACATGGTCTTCGAAAGTTAGTCTCGGTCTACCTCGACACCTTTTAATATTAATTTTCGCGCTATATATTTTCTTCACCATTTGGTCTTCACTCATTCGCTCAACGTGCCCAAACCACCGAAGCACGCCCTTATCAATTTTTGTGATAAGGTCATCTTTCAAACCTGCCATATTGCGAATCTCTTCGTTTCGCTTTCGGTCGGCCATGGTAACGCCGCACATTTTACGAAGAGATCGCATCTCCACTGCATTCAACTTACTTTTATGCTTCTTCTGGCATACCCAGGTTTCGCTGCCATATAACAAAGTCGGTACCAACACTGCGTTATGTATTGCAAGGCGTGCAGTCTTCGCTACTCCTTGCCTTTTGACTAACGCAGTCAGGGCACCATTGACTTTGTTCCCGGCAGCGACACGCCTGTCCACATCTAAATCACATCTTCCATCCCGGCTAAAAGCACTCCCCAAGTATACAATTTCATTTAATTAACTTAAAAACATCATAATATTTTGAAACATATCTAGTAAGAGTTACACAAATAAACCCTTTTAAAAGTGAGGGCAGTCCTGTGCTTAGGGGTGGTAAACGTTTACATATATAGACTGTAACATTTTAACTTGTATATCTAGTTAAACGTCCGTAACCATAACCTACTGTTAATGCCATGACACATTGAAATGGATAAGCATGACGTAATACACTCATATCCAAGAAGCGAGCGTGTAATGTTCCAAAGTGATCGATTAACCCTTAAAATGACTTCTATTAGTCGATGTCTATAAAATTTAATGGTCTCAACGTAATGATGCCCCTAATAGCTTTTTGTCAATATCGATAAAGAGTAGTGAAATGTACAGATTTCTTGAAGAACGGAACAAAGAAGTTTATTAAATAACCTTGCGGTAATATTACGAGTTACGAGACAAAAATGTAGATATTTTTGTCTTAAATTATATTTTATTTACAATTAACGTTTAAAAAGCATTTAACAAAGCTAATGTAAGCACCAACGGTTCGTTATTCCCTTTCTACTTCTCTTCACATTTCATTCGTAAAAAGTTTACGGGTGGCCGGGGAATAGATGTATAGGGTATAAATGTGAATAGTGTCTATTGACGACTAGACTCATATGTACCTCTGTACTCGTTAGAAGGAATGTGTTTTTTTCTACAACTAAGAATGACCTTATTTGTAGAAAAGAAAACATTTCTTTTCGACATTTTTTTTATAGGATATGTGTGACAAGCGAGCACACAGTCCACCTGATGGTAAGTGGTTCCTGTGGCCCATAGACATCTACATCTATCCTTGTTTTCGAATCAATTCTTTGCGAATTATTCTTTGAGAGCGCAGTCTTACGACGACGACGACTATACAATTAATATAGCTGCAGCATGGCTCTACCACGTTTGTTTATAATATATGCCAGTTGTTCACTACTGTACCAACGTACGAATAGGGTACAACCGGACTCAATTACAAGGACAAAACGTAATGATAATGTGTTGTAATGTAAAGAAATCCGTTACAAGATTTTAAAATGGATTCAATTAATGTCACAATAATTTTGTTTGCTTTTAAGAATCAGCCGTTCATTTGTTTTCGTATCTTTTGTTTTATAAAACATTTTTATTGATAGGCTTTCTTAATATACTGGTCGATGTATGCATATCTAGTATCTATCGAGTACATAAACTAAAATATTTGTGAACTTATTACACTGAACTGGGTAGGTGAGTTTTTTTATGGAATAAACCTGGTGACTCCAGAGCTGATACTCTCACATTGGTGATAAGGCTGCACTCACATTACCTGTGTTTTTGTTGGTTTTCGTAACGTCGTCGACTATAATTGTATAGAAATATGAACTGCGCCTCTAGCGAACGAAATCGAATGACAAAAGATTCATCTTTTGTCATTCTAACACAGATTTGAGAGTCTGCGCTACCACACTCAATAATAACGAGTACTTAAATCAATTGACATTTGCTTTGACAGCTAAAACGCGCTGAGTTATGTTTCAGTATACCATTTTTTAGTTGAGTAGTGTGTAAGCGCAACTCAATTTGAGACACACTTAAATTTAAGAATACGAATATAGAGTTTAGGTGCTGCTCAAATGTTTGACAAGCCGTTAAATATTTGAGGGCATTTCAGTATTCGGGCAAGAGTCACTCAAGTAGCGAGATAATTTCGATCCGATAGACGAATGGTAAAAATAAAAATTTTGTGCAACAGACTTCAATATAAATAAAATAAGAACATCATCAATTTAGTCGAAGTCAATTAAATAGGCATTATTAATGATAACTAAAACCACTGGATAACTATATAATTAAATAATTTCACGTTCTGAAGACAGAGCTGTAATTCTTCTACACCTTAGATCTTAGCAGATAAATCTTAGATAAAACAAATAAATATTCCAAATTGTTTTCTTTAAATATAAATTCGAAACAATGTTTCTAAAGACAGATCACTGTTTTGTTGTTTTGGAATCCAATATTGCCATGTATCTTTCAACAAAAAACTTCAAACACGCTAATTGGACTAAGCTAAGACAATGAAATGTATTACTGCGATACCTACATTTCATTGCGATACATTTATAGCAGTGATATGTTAAACGCTAAGAATCCACTTTTTATAGGATAAGGGTGATAAACGAGCACACAGTCCACCTAATGGTAAGTGGACGCTGTGGTCCATAGACATCTACATCAATCCTCGATTAAGAATTAAAATGCAGATGTATTGCCACCCCTGAGAACTAAGATGGAATGCCTCGACGACAGTAAAATGGGTCTTCGGTTCACTACACTCACCATATGAAAGAGCAGCATTAAGTATTCTATGAGAGTGTGGTCCTTCCCCATTTGAGCTGACCCATTCGTACTACAACCATAATATGGTTGTAGCACGAATGGATAATATATATATATTTATATATATATATATATATATATATATATATATATATATATATATATATATATATAGTGTAACTATACCACGTAAGAAAATACTTTAAAATACAGTATTTGCTACAAATTACAACTTGAATTTCAATCTTCATATTAATACCATTGACTATATTATTATTAGTGATTAGTGGAAGTAGCCGTGTAGTGGCGGTTAAGAATATCCACTACCCCATATCTTCCCGTGGATGTCGTAAAAGGCGACAAAGGGAAACAGGCAGGAGATGGGCAGCAGCATCTTCCTGATAATAGCCAAATCAACAATAAAAAAAAAACTGCGGTTGCCAACCCGCTCGCCAAGCGTGGCAACTATGGCAATATACCCCCCATGAGCAATGACAATAATAAACGGCCCCCAGTCCCCGGCGGCCCCGCTATTCCTGGCTACGGTGGCGACCATGGTAACGGCGGGGCAGGGGGTGCTAAGAATCTCCGGTGGAGGTTCGGTTGCCACCTACGACGACTCGACCTGGCAACATACAACGCACGCACCCTGAGGACTGACGAGAAGATTGTGGAGCTGGAAGAAGAGATAGACAAGTTACGCTGGCATATTATAGGATTATCCGAAGTCCGAAGAGAGGGGGAGGACACGGTAATCCTCGAATCCGGCAACTTGCTCTATTACCGGGAGGGCGACCATCTGTCCCAAGGAGGTGTCGGATTTATCGTCCACAAGTCTCTCGTTAACAACGTTGTAAAGATTGAGAGTGTGTCGACGAGGGTTGCGTACCTTATACTCAGAATCACCAAACGGTATTCGCTGAAGGTCATACAGGTTTATGCACCAACCTCGGCACACCCCGATCAGGAGGTGGAGGAAATGTATGAGGATATCTCTAGAGCCATGCATTCCTCCAAAACCCAATATACGGTGTTAATGGGAGACTTCAATGCAAAACTAGGCACAAGAGAGAACGGTGAGCTGAAAGTAGGGAAATTTGGAATAGGGCAACGGAACCCAAGGGGCCAGCAGCTGGCCGACTTCATGGAGAAAGAGGGACTCTTTATGATGAACTCTTTCTTCCAGAAGCGGCCCCACAGGAAGTGGACCTGGTCGAGCCCCGACGGTTCGACAAAAATGAGATTGACTTCATTATGACGACCAGACGACAACTGTTCAGTGATGTCTCAGTGATCGCGAGGGTGAAAACCGGAAGCGATCATCGAATGGTTAGAGGCACACTGAACCTAAACGTTAAGTTGGAGAGGTCTCGTCTAATGAAGTCAACGCTCCGTCCCCCTCGTGCTCTAATCCAAAGTCCCGAAACCTTTCAGCTCGAGTTACAAAACCGTTTTCAGTGCCTAGAAGACTGCAATGAAGTGGACGATTTGAATGACAAGCTCGTGGAAACTGTCCATGCGGTCGGAGCTAAGTTCTGCAAGACCCGCCGCAGAAGAACACAAAAACTCTCCGATCACACTCTTAATCTCATGGCTGTTAGACGGGAGATGAAGCTACATTCTTCAACAGATTTAACAGCATACAGGCAACTGAACAGACAGATCTCCAAATGCATGCGGCGGGACTTACGCAAATTCAATACAGCTCGTATTGAAGAAGCGATCGAGCGGAACCGAGGCTCCAAAGTCTTTGCCAGAGATCTGTCTGCCAGAAAGCGCCAACTGTCAAAGCTGAAGACAGAGTGTGGCAGCATCGTTTCCGGGGCACCTGAGATTTTGAGTGAGATTGAGAGGTTCTATGGACAGCTGTACACGTCATCGTTGGAGCCGCACGCAAGTGTGAGTAACGATCCAAGAGCGAGTCTTATCCGACATTATTCCGATGATATCCCGGACGTCAGTCTGAGCGAGATTAGAATGGCTCTCCAGCACCTTAAAAACGGCAAGGCCCCAGGCGAGGATGGAATTACAGCGGAGCTTCTGAAAGCGGGTGGAAAACCGGTACTTGAAGTCCTTCAGAAGCTCTTTAATTCCGTCCTCCATGGTGGCATTACACCGGAGGCGTGGAGCAGAAGTGCGGTGGTCTTGTTCTTCAAGAAAGGCGACAACGCTCTCTTGAAGAACTACAGACCGATTTCCCTTCTGAGCCGCGTCTACGTGCTGTTTTCGAGAGTCATTACGAATCGTCTCGCGCGCAGACTTGACGACTTCCAGCCTCCCGAACAAGCCGGTTTCCGAAAAGGCTTTAGCACCATAGACCACATACATACCCTTCGGCAAATTGTACAGAAGTCCGAGAAGTACAATTTGCCACTATGTCTGGCGTATGTGGACTATGAGAAAGCCTTTGATTCCGTCGAAATTTGGGCGGTGCTGCAGTCCCTTCAGCGATGCCAAGTTGACTGTCGGTATATCGAAGTATTGAAGTGCTTGTACAGTAGGGCTACGATGGCTATCCGAGTACAGAACCAGAGTACGAAACCTATCCAATTGTAGAGAGGTGTAAGACAGGGTGACGTCATATCCCCGAAACTTTTTACCGCTGCATTGGAAGATGTTTTCAAGCTTCTGGACTGGAAAGGATACGGTATCAACATCAATGGCGAGTACATCACTCACCTTCGATTTGCTGACGATATAGTCCTTATGGCAGAATCGCTGGAGGACCTAAGCACTATGCTCAATGACCTCAATAGTGTTTCCCAACGGATAGGTCTTAAGATGAACATGGACAAAACAAAGATCATGTTTAATGTCCATGTCACACCTATGCCGATAGTTGTTGGGAACACTAAGCTCGAAGTTGTTGACGAGTATGTTTACCTGGGACAAATAGTCCGACTAGGTAAGTCCAACTTCGACCGAGAGGTCAATCGACGGATTCAACTCGGTTGGGCAGCGTTCGGGAAATTACGGCACATCTTCTCGTCAGGTATACCTCAAAACTTGAAAACGAGACTGTACACCCAGTGCGTGTTGCCAGTGATGACATACGGAACTGAGACGTGGTCCTTCACTGCTGGCCGGATGAGGAAGCTCAAGGTCGCTCAGCGAGCTATGGAGAGGGCTATGCTCGGAGTTTCTCTGCGTGATAAACTCAGAAATGAGGATATCCGCAGTAGAACTAGAGTGACCGACATAGCCCAACGGATTAGTAAGCTGAAGTGGCAATGGGCCGGCCATATTGCTCGAAGAACCGACAACCGATGGGGAAGAAAGGTTCTCGAGTGGCAGCCTCGTACCGGCAGGCGAAGTGTAGGGCGTCCCCCCACTAGATGGAGTGACGACCTGGTAAGATATGCAGGAAGTCGATGGATGCAGGTGGCTCAAGACCGTGCTTTGTGGCATTCTTTGGGGGAGGCCTATGTTCAGCAGTGGACTTGTGAAGGGCTGTAATGATGATGATGAGTGGAAATGGCAAATATTAACAATTACAGGACTAAGATGGAATTTCCGATTTTAGTCCTCAGGAGTGAATACATATATGTATCTTTCTTTGTTTGAAATTTACTGCAGGTGTCCATGGACTGCAGTATTTTATTACCATCTCCTGGACTGTGAGTTCACTTGACTCACTTCAGTTATATGAAAAATAAAATAGAAAAAATATTATTTATACAGATTAACTGTCAACTTTATTATTTTATTATATAGTAATTAAACCTGGATATCTGCAGTAGAAACAGAGTAAACGATATAGCAGTTTCGCCTGCGATTACAGAATATGCCAGAAAATAGAACAAAATAGAATAGAATGAAACCTTATGCTATCGCTTCCGATAGGTGGAGATGCACTCATCGCCTTTCCGACAAACATAAAATACGCTGAACAGCAACGGGCAGAAGCGTCAAGGGTGCGAGACTTCTGGCACTGCGATCTTCTACTGCTAAGCGCGAATATTAAGGAAAATTATATCCACAACAGAAGAGGCCTTTTTAAGCAATGGATTTTTACGGGTCGATAAAAAAACAGAAGAAAAGGAATTTCAATTAACTTACTTACTTACTTACTTATCTTCACGCACAATCCCTGACGGGGTAGCCAGAGAGAACAGATCGCCAAGTGTCACGATCCTTACAAACCTCTTTCGCTTCTTTCAGATTCATTATCTTCTTCATGCATGCACGTCTAGGTATCCGAGTACTTTTGACCCTACCCTCTTCGAGCAATTTGCTCACATGGTCTTCGAAAGTTAGTCTCGGTCTACCTCGACACCTTTTAATATTAATTTTCGCGCTATATATTTTCTTCACCATTTGGTCTTCACTCATTCGCTCAACGTGCCCAAACCACCGAAGCACGCCCTTATCAATTTTTGTGATAAGGTCATCTTTCAAACCTGCCATATTGCGAATCTCTTCGTTTCGCTTTCGGTCGGCCATGGTAACGCCGCACATTTTACGAAGAGATCGCATCTCCACTGCATTCAACTTACTTTTATGCTTCTTCTGGCATACCCAGGTTTCGCTGCCATATAACAAAGTCGGTACCAACACTGCGTTATGTATTGCAAGGCGTGCAGTCTTCGCTACTCCTTGCCTTTTGACTAACGCAGTCAGGGCACCATTGACTTTGTTCCCGGCAGCGACACGCCTGTCCACATCTAAATCACATCTTCCATCCCGGCTAAAAGCACTCCCCAAGTATACAATTTCATTTAATTAACTTAAAAACATCATAATATTTTGAAACATATCTAGTAAGAGTTACACAAATAAACCCTTTTAAAAGTGAGGGCAGTCCTGTGCTTAGGGGTGGTAAACGTTTACATATATAGACTGTAACATTTTAACTTGTATATCTAGTTAAACGTCCGTAACCATAACCTACTGTTAATGCCATGACACATTGAAATGGATAAGCATGACGTAATACACTCATATCCAAGAAGCGAGCGTGTAATGTTCCAAAGTGATCGATTAACCCTTAAAATGACTTCTATTAGTCTATGTCTATAAAATTTTATGGTCGCGAAGTAATGATGCCCCTAATAGCTTTTTGTCAATATCGATAAAGAGTAGTGAAATGTACAGATTTCTTGAAGAACGGAACAAAGAAGTTTATTAAATAACCTTGCGGTAATATTACGAGTTACGAGACAAAATGTAGATATTTTTGTCTTAAGTTATTTTTTATTTACAATTAACGTTTAAAAAGCATTTAACAAAGCCAATGTAAGCACCAACGGTTCATTATACCCTTTCTACTTCTCTTCACATTTCATTCGTAAAAAGTTTACGGGTGGCCGGGGAATAGATGTATAGGGTATGAATGTGAATAGTGTCTATTGACGACTAGACTCATATGTACCTCTGTGCTCGTTAGAAGGAATGTGTTTTTTTCTACAACTAAGAATGACCTTATTTGTAGAAAAGAAAACATTACTTTTCGACATTTTTTTATAGGATATGTGTGACAAGCGAGCACACAGTCCACCTGATGGTAAGTGGTTCCTGTGGCCCATAGATATCTACATCTATCCTTGTTTTCGAATCAATTCTTTGCGAATTATTCTTTGAGAGCGCAGTCTTTCCCCGGTCGGGCCGACCCATTCGTGCTACGACTATACAATTAATATAGCTGCAGCATGGCTCTACCACGTTTGTTTATAATATATGCCAGTTGTTCACTACTGTACCAACGTACGAATAGGGTACAACCGGACTCAATTACAAGGACAAAACGTAATGATAATGTGTTGTAATGTAAAAAAATCCGTTACAAGATTTTAAAATGGATTTAATTAATGTCACAATAATTTTGTTTGCTTTTAAGAATCAGCTGTTCATTTGTTTTCGTATCTTTTGTTTTATAAAACATTTTTATTGATAGGCTTTCTTAATATACTGTTCGATGTATGCATATCTAGTATCTATCGAGTACATAAACTAAAATATTTGTGAACTTATTACACTGAACTGGGTAGGTGAGTTTTTTTATGGAATAATTTTATGGAATAAATCTGGTGACTCCAGCTCCAGCTGATACTCTCACATTGATGATAAGGTTGCACTCATATTACCTGTGTTTTTGTTGGTTTTCGTTACGTCGTCGACTATAACTGTATAGAAATATGATCATCAGATCATGATCAAAAGATTCATCTTTTGTCATTCTAACACAGATTGGAGAGTCCGCGCTACCACACTCAATAATAACGAGTACTTAAATCAATTTGACATTTGCTTTGACAGCTAAAACGCTAAAAAGCTAAGCGCAACTCAATTTGAGACACACTTAAATTTAAGAATACGAATATAGAGTTTAGGTGCTGCTCAAATGTTTGACAAGCCGTTAAATATTTGAGGGCATTTCAGTATTCGGGCAAGAGTCACTCAAGTAGCGAGATAATTT
The DNA here is from genome assembly GCA_963668995.1 of Parnassius mnemosyne. Lineage (NCBI taxonomy): Eukaryota > Metazoa > Arthropoda > Insecta > Lepidoptera > Papilionidae > Parnassius > Parnassius mnemosyne. The sequence goes on along the minus strand of CAVLGL010000013.1, from coordinate 37,401,320 downwards.
CGATCCGATAAACGAATGGTAAAAATAAAAATTTTGTGCAACATTCAAATTTTGTGCAACATTCAATTCAGACTTCAATATAAATAAAATAAGAACATCATCAATTTAGTCGAAGTCAATTAAATAGGCATTATTAATGATAACTAAAACCACTGGTCAGATCTCGATCAAAATTATATGGGACCACTTGAGAAGCACCAGCTTTCAAATAAAAAAGTATCATCAAAATTGTTTCACCTAGAAAAAAGTTCTCAGGTCACACACATAAAAAGCAGTCAAATTGAGTACCTCCTCCTTATTTGAAGTCGGTTAAAACTCATGTTCATGGAGCTGTTCCGATTGAAGTCGGTATTTTCGGATCGATAATATGCCGTAGCCACCAGTGCGATAGTGTAACTCAAATGAGAAACGTTGAAGATGGGTCGTCACTGCGCAACTGCATTATGTTTTTTATAAAGATAACACTTTGTACTAGGGCCCGTATTAATAAACGTTACTCAACGACGAACTCAAGTGCGTAATCATTTGATACGCCCTCATTACGATATCAGCATCTCAAGATCGTTGCTAATTAATAAACACATAAAAACGGTATCTCAAAACGCTGTACTTAGAAATACTGTTCCGTGACTTGCACTCAAGTACACACGCTTGAGAGTCGAGTTTCGTTTATTAATCAGTGTGGCATTCAGCTGATATCGTAAACCTAAACCGCATCATCAGATATGTTTATTAATAAGATCATAACCTCAATATTGTGCTCAAGTGCGTGTACTTGAGCTGAGTAACGTTTATTAATACGTGCTTAGCCACTCAATCGTCCACGGTGACTACAGTCCCCAAAAACCATTATTGCCTCACCTGTCTAGGCACCAAACGACATCTTTCATGAATGAAGGTTTCAAGGTGAAAATGTGATAAATTTTCTGTTTTTATACGTTATTTCTAACGTTATTGTAGATCAAACTAATTGTGAAGATATTTTCTTTAGTAAATATGTATCATTACGACAATTCCAAAACGTTTACATATAATAATTTAGCTCTAAATTTTAATCACAATACGCGATCATCGTTTATTGATTATATGTTGTTTAAAATGTATTCTCATCAATTTTTTGTATTAAATGAATACAAAATATAAAATAATGATTCACTATAACACGTTGATAGCAATTTATAAACGAAATATCTGTTGAAATGTGTCTAGAAATTATTAAAACCTATTTTTTTCATTTATTTACTTATTTATTCAAATTTATATTGGGTAAACATTATATACTTATGTATATTGAATATATAAGATGTTAATGATATTGGTGTCATTTTAAAGGGAATATCATGTACTATTATAATATAAAATAATAGTCTCCAGTAAGTTTTACACTTTTCTTCTAAAACTCGAAATAAAAAATAAATACGATTTTTTTTATATTCCCATTTTTAAGCTTTATTTTCAGGCTTTATTTTTAATTTGACTAATTTTCTTTTAATAAAATAAAATTTTGAATTCTTTGAGTCTTTTGAGAATATTTTTTATTTGAATGTAGCTTAGTAGTTTTTCAGTAGTAATCGTTTTTGTTAAGACTGTCTCGCGCGGTCGTAAAAAAATAGTGACATTTAATTCGCGGACAGGTCAGGCGAGAATCACTCGCGCGGGGCGGACGGTTGAGTGGCTAGGTGTTAGAACTCCCTTCCTACCTAGGAGTCAATCTGAGTAGGTACCCTCTCGCCTATTTGTGTCGCCAAATAGTAGTGGAGTCACGGACTGAACGGAATAGAGAGCCAGTATGATTACAGACGGTGAGGCGTTACATATTAGTCCACAGAGGTGAATACGCATCTATATCTTTGTTTTAGTTGGCTGGAGTTGGCCACGGACTTCAGTAGCCTCTCACCATCAGGTGGAATGTAAAATAGTTTGTTACTTTAATTTTGTAAAAAAAAATCATTGAATAAGATAATATTATATGTACTAATTTAAATGAGTTTTAATATATACTTTAAGAATCTATTCCACTTCTTATGATAGAAATCATTCTCAAAATTATTTAAATAAAAGAATGTTACTCGTATTAGAAATTTACTCTGAAGGTTAATTGTTAAAAATAATAAAAGTGTGAGAGCGGATGTTCAACTTGATCTCTTGCTTACGCAATTAATCATTATCAGGAATAAGACAGCGTACAGCACTACACATTCAATATAGAGCAAATACAGTTCGACCAAGCGTAATATGTACCAGACACAATTACACATTGGTGTAACGTGACGGACATAATTACATAGTAACACCAAAGTATGCAAAGCAACAGCTACACCACTCCTCTCGATGTAACACAGGGCAGTCTCTCAGCAACACGATCTTCCTTGCTTACACTAGAAGAACTACACGAATAGAACCATATCACTTGTCTTATTTAAAATCTAAGTGTAGAAGTAATTTTTTAGACCAACGGGCATAATAACGATATGAGACTCGTAGAATTACAAACTGTTGCCTCTTAGTTGCTTGTGAGATACCTTATACTACTAAAACAAGTGGGAGATTACCATTCTCCTTCATTTGTTCATATTTTCTTTTATTTTTTTACCCTCAATCCCTACAATACAATATTAAAAACTAAAATAAAAAATAAAAACTAAAACCAGTAACTTAATTATCATACAGTCCTTCTCCCCGCGGTATCGTGCCAAGAACATAGGCTGCGATTCCCCGCTGAATGGATATACTTAGCCTTTGAGCGAGAAAAGAACCAGCCCTCTTATCACCAGCAGCAACGACCCTTCGCGGAAGGAGTACCTTTAAGAACTTCACCGCACGTGGACCCCACGGACCGATAGTCTCTACAGCAAATGGCACAAATATGTAGTCATCTCTCAGACTCATATTTGCCGCCCCGGCTCTAAATGAGGTACCCCTGAGATGAGAGGCCGCCAGAGTGTCTACGCAAGTAGCATCCCACACTAGGGCTTTACCTCTCTTCCAAGGGACCAATGTTATACCGCCGGGACTCCAGCCATCGTCTCTAAATATTCTACAAGGCTCTAAAACCGAGGGAACATTTATAGAAACAAGACTTCTTCGGATGACATCGTTCGTAGAACCGTGCCGTGTGTGAAAGTCCGTGAAGCCCAAACTTGTTGACACTGCTACCACACTGATGGGGTTGACAAATTGCCGCTCCTAGTCAGATTCATGCGCAAACTTTCGCCATCAAGTAATTGCCGAGATTACGTGATGGTAAAGCGTGTAACCAGTGACTAGATTCCTTAATCGAAACAGCTAGAAGGTGTGCCTTATCTTGGTGACTATGAATATATATTATATTAGTATAAATAGAGATATTAACATAAAAAGATATCGGCTTATTATAAGTACCGATAAATTTTCACAATTTACCAACTTTCAAAGTCAAATTTAAGCCAATGTTTTATTGTTTTATTTATTCAGAATTTTTGTATTAAATGAAGTAAGATTTGTATAAAGGGAATGTCCCGTTGTGTTGATAGCAAACATTATATCTTTAAAATCAATTCCACAAGATCAGGGTAAATTTGCTGTATTTGATACAACAAAATAAATAAAAAAATAAAAATAAAAAAACCTTTAGCACTTTTTCAAACATAGTACACATAAATTATTATTATATAAAATATAGATGCAGGCGTGAAATATTTTTAAAAATTAACTGTTATTATTCTCTCATAAAGAATTCAACATAAAAATCGGAGTTAGGACAATTATGTAGCTTTATCGTGTTTTATGTCGATGGCCTATTTACATTGTACTAGTCTTATATAAAGCGTTTAAACAATGTCTGCAAAAATCTGCTGTGTTACGTTACATATGAACCGGAGACCACTTTTACTGGTAATGAGGCATTCTATTTTAGTCCTCAGGAGTAACGACGCATCTAAATTTTTATTCTTAATCGAGGATAAAGTTTGTTTCATAGGTTTTGAGGTCTACGGGCCACAGCATTCACTTACAATTTTTTTTTATTACTCATTATAAACCAGTGCTTGACCAAAATCCTAACTGGTGGTAAGTGGTGATGCAGCCTTAGATGGTAAATCGCACTGTCTTAGCGTAACAAAAGCCTATTCACTCTTGCCTTGAGGACGCCTATATTATGTTCGGATGGAAATTTCGGACGAAAAGACTAGTTGTAATACGTGGAATATCAACAACGAAGGGGTGAAGACCCGCCTACCGCCTGGTTGTCCGATGGTGGAAAGGAGAGGGAGGAATTAAAACGTGTAATTCCTTCTTTTCACGCCTAATTGTATTAAAATAGTAACTTATTCAGTTTGTCACTCCTTCTTGTATAAAATAGTAACTTGATAAAGATCTAAATCTAAGGCCCTTCTACTTAGCGTTTTTTAAGGCAGCATGTTTCACATTACATTAGCGTGTGAGACTATTACATTAACGTCTATTTGTCGTGACGCTACGTCAGTTTCTTTATATGAAGTGTGTCTGATTTCACATATTATATACATTGTGCGTAGTTATCTACATATTACAGCGTTGGGGCGACGTAAGAATATACACTACCCTATATAATCCCGTGAGTGTCGTAAAAGGCGACGGAGGGACACACAGCCAGGAGATGGAGTAGCCTCTTCCTACCAACAACTAGAATAGAAAAAATTGCTGTTGCCAACGCGCCTGCCATGCGTGGCAATTATATTAAGTATCCCCCTTATTAAGTACAATCCCTGACGGGGTAGCCAGAGAGAACAGATCGCCAAGTGTCACGATCCTTACATACCTCTTTCGCTTCTTTCAGATTCATTATCTTCTTCATACATGCACGTCTAGGTATCCGAGTACTCTTGACCCTACCCTCTTCGAGCAATTTGCTCACATGGTCTTCGAAAGTTAGTCTCGGTCTACCTCGACACCTTTTAATATTAACTTTCGCGCTATATATTTTCTTCACCATTCGGTCTTCACTCATTCGCTCAACGTGCCCAAACCACCGAAGCACGCCCTTATCAATTTTTGTGATAAGGTCATCTTTCTATTAAGTGGCGAAGCTTGCGAAGTCACTTATTGATTTCACGATGTCTGTCCGTCTGTCCGTCTGTCCCACGATTATCTCGAGAACGGTTTTGAATTTTCAAATTCTGTTTTCAGCAATCGATTACTGATCACCCAGGCATCTGAACCTCCTATTTTGAAACTGATTGCTCAACGGCAACCGTTAGAAACCGCTACAAAGCTGATTGCTTCGCCAATTTGCTATGCTGTAAGCTTGCTAGGTTTATTATGAGCCAATATATGAAGACGACTATGAATCAAAGAATAGTCAATGTAATAGATCATACAAGTAAAGTTAATAAACAAAAGACAAATTTTGCAACACTCAAAAAATAGGTCAACATAATTTTATTTATCCCAGTATTATGTAAATATTAAGAGAAAAATATTAAGAGTGAAAGAGAGAGATAAAAAAGAGAGAGATAGAGAGATTTCAGAGTACGCAAGCAATTGATTTGTCTCCGCTGGCAATAAATTTAATGGAAAGAAGAAATATAAGCAAAATTATCTCACAGCTGGGCTCAATCCCCTTTTATTAGGTATATGGTTTTGGTGCTAGAAGGAAGGTTTTGGTGGTGGTCCACCACTGTACCAACTAGCGTGTTGGCGGACTTCACATGCCGTTGAATTATTTTTTAAATTTCCTAAGGTTTCACGGCGAAGGAAACACCTTGATCGTTTTCAAAGACAGGGTCATTCAACACTTAAATCGAACTCTTGCGTATTATGAAATTTATGACGAGATATTAACCCCTGAGCTACCACCGCTCGAGCCTTAAGCTTTACCTTCTATTTATACTGTCACTGCTAGGAATATAATCGTTTTGGAATAAAAAGCGAAGGGTTTCAGCGTCTGTGTTTACACAAATACTTGTGGCGGGATATCAAAGACATTTCGCTCCCGAATATTTGACTAGTGTAATACAGGCGGCTTAGTACAAATCTGCTACAAACGCGTGCTTATCAGAGAACTGGAAGATCGGGATCGAGTTAGTACTAGTTTTTTTTTGTAAAATAATTAATATAACAGCAACATAAAGCCACAGTGTTTCTTACAGTGATAACGACGTATTCCATCTTAGTACTCGGAGTAACTTAGCATCTGCATGATAAACTTAAAAATGAGGATATTTATTATTTAACAGTGGTAGAGCCACGCGGCAGCTTTTGCTGTCGCACGGATGGGCCGGCTCGAACCGGGGTAGTACCACGACCTCACAGAAAACCAGCGTGAAGTAGAGGTTTACCTCTGGGTTTCGCTTGGTGATTGCAGGTGGCCGGAGGCCCTTTTTACTGGAAATGAGGCATTCCATCTTAATCCTCACGGGTGACAACGCATTTACATTTTGATTTGTAACAGAGGATAGATGTAGATGTCTATGGGCCGCAGCAACCACTTACCATCAGGTGGACTGTGTGCTCGTTTGTCACCCTTATCCTATAAAAAAATCTGCATTTTATTCTTAATTGAGAATTAGAGTACTAATATGTATATAGGCCATGACACTCACGCATCAGGTGAATCGTACTTGTTTATCAACCTACTTGTAACACAATATAGTCTTTAGAGAGTTGAACGAAGAATAATATCAAAGTTTGTGAATTTTTTAGGTAACAACATCGCTTTGGACTGGGTTTTTTCATTACCAAATACAAAATATGACCAATACAGCGAGAAAACACAGTCCGCGTTAGAACTTTAACGCGAGGATTGGTGCTAAATATTTGGTTTTATCATCATCATCATCCTTACAGCCCTTCACAAGTACAACATAGGCCTCATCCAAAAAATGCCACAAGGCAAGGTCCTGAGCCACTTGCATTAATCGACTAACCGCTTATTACCTTACCGTGTGTTATTCGAAAACTTTTCTTCCCCATTGGTTGTCGGTTCTTCGCCCTATATGTCCGGCCCATTACCACTTCAGCTCAATCCGTTGCTCTGGTTCTACTGCGGATATCCTCATTTTTAATTCTATCACGCAGAGAAACCCCGAGCATAGCCTTCTCCATAGCTCACTGAGTGATCTCGAGATTCCTCATATGGCCAGCAGTGAAGGACCACGTCTCAGATCCATAGTTTTTAGATTTTTGCTTCGCTGTAAATATTGAAAATAAATATTAAATTCGAATGTAAGAGGCAGCAGTCTAGAGGTCAAAAGTATAGATTGCGTTACAAAAAATCTCGGGTTAGTGTCCGCCATCTAACTACCGTTGTCATCCACTTGTAGTATGAGATTTTAAGCTTAGTTGGAAGGGTTAGCGGTAATATTAATGTTGTTATTAGCAAATTAATAAATTAACAAAATTAAATTGTCATTAATTGATAAACCGTCGTATGTAAAACGTAGGTGAATTTAAATGATAAGGTAAATCACGAGCCGCGCGAAGCGTGTGTGTCCAAAACTCGAGACGTAATTACTAAATATTCTCGTGAGAGAAAGCCCTACAATTTCAATGATGTGCAAATTGTTTGCATATTCTATCGATAAACCGACTTGTCGTCTCAGATTTGCTGGTTTGTACTAAGGTTATTGGATTTCGTCAATAATGTACAATGGAATAAGTTTTAAAAAAGATAAATTCAATCGGAATTATTTTATCTATATCTACGAGTATATACATACAAATGAAACTGATTCTCTGTCAGTCGTATCGAAATCACTAGCTTTTATCGAGCTCAGAGCTTATTTGCATGGCATTATTACGTTAATAACCATTTGTAAAATTTTGTCTGTCCGCCTATCTGTCGGACAAAAAAATTAAGGAATGCTGTACATATGTGCTGAAACGTCACGAACATATAGATACATATGCCAGGAGTGATCCAGGCTGTATTTAGAAATTGATAAAATAAATAGTCTTTATTAGTTATATTAAAATTTTTAAATGACACCACATTAACAGTTTCTACCCAGGCTAAGCTGGGTCGCGTTACTAGTAATATATAACGTTACCGTTACAGCCTATTAAATTCCACTTCCAGGGCTCACAGGGGCGATATTTGCCACGCTTGGCAAACGGGTTTGCAATCGTGGTTATATTTTTTTAATTTTTAGTCATTATTAGGAAGACCCTGCTGCCCATCTCCTGATTTGTTTCACTCTGTCGCCTCTTTCGGCACCCACGAAATGATATGGGGTAGTGGATATTCTTACACCACCACTACACGCTAGTGTTATATAAAATTACGTAAATATTTAACAGTGCACTTATGATTTATTGTTATATTATTATTATTATGTATGACATAAGGGAATCAAGCACTATTTCTGCCCGAGGACGTCTTAAGATGCGACTATGCGAAATCAAAGGACAAAAATCCTTTTTTCACCCACTTACCAAAGTGGTTGCTGTGGTCCATAAACATCACGCATCTACATTAGAAATGCAACGAATAGTATATTCAGCCACAAGCCGAATACCGAATATTCTATGGACTTCCTGACCCAATAGCCGAATATTAGGCAAAAGTATTCGGCCGAGAAGGAAGTAGTGTTTATTCTTCAGAGCGTCTATTCTCTGAAGCTGGGATTGTCTACATGAAGAATAAGAGATACTTTTTTTTTATAGGATAAGGGTGACAAACGAGCACACAGTCCACCTGATGGTAAGTGGTTGCTGCGGCCTATAGACATCTACATCTATCATCTATTACAAATCAAAATGTAGATGCGTTGTCACCCGTGAGGACTAAGATGGAATGCCTCATTTTCAGTAAAAAGGGCCTCCGGCCACCTGCACTTACCAAGCGAAACGCAGAGGTAAACCTCTACTTCACGCTGGTTTTCTGTGAGGTCGTGGTACTAACCCGGTTCGAGACGGCCCATCCTTGCGTCAGCAAAAGCTGCCGCGTGGCTCTACCACTGTTAAAACTGCCTGAAAATGAAGAAAAATTTGTATTTTTGCACCATTATCTACCACTTTAATTTTTTTTATAGAATAAGGGTGACAAACGAGCACACAGTCCACCCGATGGTAAGTGGTTGCTGTGGCCCATAGACATCTACATCTATCTTCGTTTGCGAATTAAAATGCAGATGCGTTGTCAGCCGTGAGGACTAAGATAGAATGCCTCTTTTCCAGTAAAAAGGGTCTCCGGTTCTCTACACTCACCATACGAAACATAGCAGTGTTAAGCTGCTATTTCACGCTGGTATTTTGTGAGAGCGTAGAAGCCCTTCCGCGGTCGAGCCGACCCATTCGCGCTACAACTATATCTACTATTAATATAGCTGCAGGACGTATAATTACGATAATTCAAGTGCATAGACATTTATCTGATAGTTATTTTTTATATTTTAACTTTTATTGACTACGTACCTATGATTATTATTAGAAAATAATAATTAGATATTATAAAATAAAAAAAATATTTTCATTTTACTAATTATCTGACTACAATAAAACCTCTTCGTATTCGGTATTCGACTGAATAGGATAAAAGTAACAGAATAGACCGAATACCTAATAATAGCTGAATATTCGTTGCAAGTCTAATCTACATCGATCAAAATGCGGATGCGATATCATCCTTGACGATTAAGATGGAATGGCTCGTTTTCAGTAAAATCCTTCCGCCTTCCCCAGTCGAGTCAATATTTTTTTATAAAATAAAGGTGTTAAACGACACACAGTCCACCTGATGGTAAGTGGATGATGTGAGCCATATATATCTATCCTCTCCATCTATCCTCGATTAAAAATCAAAAGGCAGATTTATTGGCACCCTTGGTCCAAGGTCGTCTCGTTTGCAATAATTCTTAAGATATGATGTCCGATTATTTTCACTCAATAGCATAGCAGCATTAAGCCACAAAGAAACTCGTGCTAGAACCTAAAATAGCAGCTGCATGGCTCTAAAACGTTTGAATAATTAAATACAACTGATAAACGCCTACTCTTTAACATTATTTACACATTTTATTAACATATTTCGTGAAAGTTTTTTCACTTATGCAAAGTTATGAAGTCTAAAATACGAGCCAACAATAAAGGAGCTATTTTCGTAAGGGCGCTCATAACATGTAATTTAAACAATTTGTTTGAGCCAGTGCTAGTACGGAGCTTCAAACACGCAATGAATACAAATGCATGAACAACGTGACCACGTAAAACGTTTAAATTCTCAGGAACTGTCTATCATGTAAAAGGATGATTTTACCCAAGTTTAGAAAGCAAACAGTTCCTTTTTAGTTTTATACAAAAAAGGGTGATGAACAACTACACAGTCCACCTTAGAATTGAATAATAGAACAGAATAGACACCTACGCCTGTCCTCAATTAAGATTCAAAATTCAGATGTGTCACCTATGAAAATTAAAATGGAATGCTTCGTTGCCAGTTAAAAGGGTCTCCAGTTACCACCATTCGTCATATAAAACACGGCAGAATTTTTTTTATTTAGCTTTTATTGCTGTCACCCTACAAAAGCGTCCAATGGGTAGAATGCCTTCTTACATTCTCTGCCAGTTAACATTGGAAGAGTAAGAAAAGTGTTGGCACGTGTAAGCTTCAATAAAAGAAAAGGAAAACAAACAAACAAGTATACATTACATATTGACGATTCCGATATGCGGTGACAGCATTGAGTTGTACTGAGGGCCGCGGATTTGAACCTCGCTCGGAACAAGTATTTGTATGGTCTACCAATTATTCATCCAGGTATTATTTAATGTTACACGTTATGAAATAAAAAAAATCTATAAAAATGTGTAATTTTTCATATCTGTCATTATTCCGCAATTTTACATTGTTATACGGGAAGAGTCATATTGTGGTTATATAATGAGAGCGTGGTATTTCTCCCTATGCCTTGATCCAAGGCTCTATAGTTTCACTCTGCCGCATACAATAATATATTCTATATCACTTGTGATTTTTTTTACTGACAAACACATTTCTTCCACCATCGGACAACCAGCTGCTCGGCCAGTCTCCACTCTTTTGTTGTCGACTTACCACGAATTCGCACATCGTCCGTCATGCTTACAGAAAAGGAGTGGAATAAGTTACCAGCATCTGTCTTTCTATCCGATTACAACGTGGGCGTCTTCAAGACAAGAGTGTTTGGCTTTTGTTGAGGAATTACACAAATTAACGAATTACACTAAAGAGGAATATCGCAGGCTGAAGGTGCAGTATAATGATTCGTTCCGCGTGTTGTTCCGTCAGCCACGATACTGTAGCGCGTCCCAGATGTTCGCAGAGGCCCGTGTCGTTGGTTTGGATGCGTTGATCCGTCACCGTATCGCGCGATTTAGAAGTTTTGTTTTTGGGTCGCAGAATAATCTCATCAAAATTATTTGTAATATTTATGCATGTAGTGAGATATTAGTAGGTGGTCAAATTTATTAAAATCTTAATAATAATATGTAATAATATCATTAATAAACCAATAATTATAATTATGTTTTAAGGTATAATGTAAAAATTTAAAAATTTAATTTTATAATGGATCAGTGTTGTCTGTATCAAATAAATAATTATTATTATTATTAAGTCAGTGTGCTTCATCATCTTCGGCAGCATCACTTACCATCAGGTCGGACAGTAGTTAACCGCTGGCTAAGAATAGTAAAGAAAACATATGAGGTGGCGTCAGATTCGTCTTTTTTGTGAGAGTGACATAGGATAAATAGTCTTTATATATTGCATCTGCAAATACAAAAAAGCGAGGGGATTTTTTTACGCTGTCCGGTTTCACAAAAAACTGTTTTAATCACTTTAATCACACACAATCACTTTATGTTGGCGTCTAATATAAGTTAAGTAGCTGATCAATTAGAGTATCGGCAGTAACTCTTACAATCATTGCCTTCACAGACATAATTAATTTCACTTCGGACGTAAAAAGAACTACATTAACTCTATTGATGTTCTTTGAATATGCATTCTTTAGCTGTTAATGTAATGAATGTATCTGGGAAATATCCCACAGAGTTTCACGTTTGCTATTCAGAACACAGCTTTGTATGAATCAGTTACATTATGCTTTTGAATATTATATGTATATATATATATAAAGTAAATACCACTGACTGACAGACTGACTTATCACGAGATTTCTAAAACTATATACACCCGATTGCCTTGAAATTTAGTATAGTTACTCATTTTGCAATGTAGACTCTCACTAAGAACGAATTTTACGATAATCCCATAAAAATTCTTGAAGTTTTATACCTTCATTATTATCGTCTATTATCGTGCACCCAGCGAGGCGAGCGGCTATCAGCTAGTACTCTAATAAGGGCGTTAAGTTATTAATTAGAATGTAGAGTAAAGTGTTAAAAATCAGACAACAATTTTAGATCGCATATGTTCATATATTCAGTCCATAACAGAACAGAGGCCTTTCCCATATTGCACCATAGATGCCGCATTGATATGCCATCGATGCAGCACTTACCGACGAGTTCCCAAGCGCAGTTTTTTTATTAAGCTGATTTTTTTATATGATAGGGTGACAAACGAACACACAGTCCACCTGATGGTAAGTGGTTGCTGTGGTCAATAGACATCTACATTTTTCCTCGTTTGCGAATCAAAATGCAGATGCGTCATCACCCGTGAGGACCAAGTTGGAATGCCTCTTTTCCAGTAAAAGGGTTCTCCGGTTCTCTACACTCACCATACGAAACAGCAGTGTCAAGCTGCCATTATACGCTGGTATACTGTGAGAGCGTGGTCCTTCCCCGGTCCAGCCGACCCGAGCCGTGCTACAACTATACTACTAATATAGCTGCAGCATGGCTCTACCACGTATAATACATATTTTTATTTATAATTTGTTGCTGGCTTTCTGAAGATACCCGATGTAATTTCTGACCAGCAGCAAAATCTATGGCTGCATCTCCCCTGTAAAAACCGCGTGTTACGGTAGCAATGACACTGATAGTTATTAGCTACCCGTTGACAGGTCTAGTCGATTCTTGGTTTTTTTTTCTTACACTTTTTACAGTAATAAATTAGTAACTAATTTCGAACTATTAATTGACTCAATTACCTTTGCTTTCGTTTTGTTTATGTTGTAACTAGCAGTAATTTGTATTTGCAGTAATAAAAACCAATTTGAACATAACTATGTAGCCACAATTTTTCGTGCAATTTTCACTGATTTTTGCTAACTTTTTACAGCTAGCCTTATAAAGCTCTTGTTAATTTACGTTTCATGAATATATTATGTATACAACTTTTACATCAACCTTCTCGTATACCAGTTACTATTGAAAGACTTTCGACGTCGTCGTGAGAGTTATTTTGTATCGATAGTACAGATGTACATCCATTTTATTTATGTATATATGTAAATAAAAGTGATACATATAGAAAAACAAATATTTCTTGATTTCCTTTCTTAAGACTTGTTAGTGAGGAATAAAACTGACCCAAACAGAATAATAATCGGTAGTATCATTAAAATATGATTTTGCTCTTTGGAAATTTATCATTGGCAATAGCCGACAAATTTTTGACATTTATATATTTCAACGAATTATATAAAATAGTAAATAACGTAATTCCAGTAACACCAATCACCAATCAAAGAAACTTATAATAGATTATAAGTTTCTTTGATTGGTGATGAAAATTTACTCCATAATATTGTAAAATAACTATGCCAATATATCACCTACATCCAGACTTTGAGAAAAACGTTATGACGCTAGCGTAGCCATTTATTTTTACCATTCACATAATAGGAAATTAAAATTCGGGCAATTAGGCCCCGAGCGACCTCCGCAATTTTATGCCATATTCCTTTTACGTTAAAATTATTCCCATTTATTTTTGCATTATAATGGTACAAAAAAAGATGATGATGCAAATTACATCATAATAACAGCTTATCCAAAGTCCACTGCTGAATGAAACTGCCTTCCCTATAGATTGCCTCAAAGGCGCAATTTATACAGAAGCGGCATAAGGTGAAGTCACGGCACAGGTTTGGCGAAGGTGTAGAACGGATCAAGCACGGACGGGACCAAAATTATACAGAGCAGGCGAAGATATGCCAAGGTGCGTCATTATACAGGGCGACTTTGTTGCGATAGCATCTCTTCCTCTTCAGACGCAACTCATAAAGAGACATAGACGGCATAAAAATCAGCGTGCCCCATATGCGCCGTTCTAGTCACGACTGGTAGTGGCCACGGATAGCGAAGCGGCTTGCCTATGCCACGCCGCTTGGCTATAATATAATTCAAAACACGCCCCTGTACCTTTGCCTCATGCCTTTTTTTTATAGAATTAGGGTGACAAACGAGCACACAGTCACCTGCTGGTAAGTGGTTGCTGTGGCCCATAGACATTTACTTCTATCTTCAATTACGAATCAAAATGCAGATGCGTTGTCACCCGTGAGGACTAAGATGGAATGCCTCGTTTCCAGTAAAAAGGGTCTCCGGTTCTCTACACTCACCATACGAAACACAGCAGTGTTAAGCTGCTATTTTACGCTGGCATTCTGTGAGAGCGTGGTCCTTCCCCGGTCGAGCCGACCCATTCGTGCTACTACCATAATGTAGCTGCAGTATGGTTCTACCACGTGAAAAGGCCTGTGTTGTACCATTGCCTTATGCCGCTTCTATATAATTTGCCCCTAAGGGGCGATATTTACCATAGTTGCGACAGTCTTTTATTTTTTAGCTATTATTAGGAAAACGCTGTTGCCCATCTCCTGGTTTGTTTTCCTCTTACACCTAAACCGATAGCTACGTGACGAAATAGGGTAGTTGATATTATAACACTGCCATTACACGGCTAAGTTATAAAAATATTGATACATATTTCACTGTCATTTACCCCGAACTTTGTTTTAGAACAAAAACATTGAAGATGCCATGGAGTGCAGCGGCTGCAGTGAGGTGACGAACACGATGGAACTATTCAAAACCTCTACAATTTGGAACGGATAAAACTTTGAATCAAGGAAAGAGGACAGATTAACAAAGACACTATGGCGATGAACGGAACAGAAGCACGTGGCGAGGAAGTGGCAATTGCGTTAGCGTTGAACGTGGCCGTCACCGTCATCTCCGCTATTGGACTGCTGCTCAACGCTTACATATTGTTTATCATTGTTATAACTAAACAGGTCAGATTTGTTACGTATTTTATATATTTTATTAAATATATTTTTACAAGAGATATTTAAGGTAAAGTTACTTTTGCGGCATTTTCAACAAAACTAGAAAAAAAGTAAAAATTGATTTTTTACTTTTTAATAACTGTACTCTTCTGAAAGTTTGACTAATAATATGGGAGCCTTTATTCATTTTTTATTCTTAAAATAGACTTACGGTTGAAATTTTAGATCTAGATTTGTTTAAGTAATTAAATTAAATATGAAGAAACTCCGGGGCATCTTATCCCTATGTTAAAATCCGTATTCCAATATATTAGGTTCCTAATTCTGAATGTAGAAAAGCAATAAGAAAAAACCTTAAATAAACAATGAAAATCAAATTAAAAATTAAAAAAAAAAGATTTCATTATAACAGTTTCCATAGTAAATAAAATAAGTTAGCGCTAAGACGTAATATTATGACATAAGTATGTCGAGGAATTAAAGCTTCGACTTAAAAAACTATCTTAGAAGTCAGTTTTTATTTTTAATTGAAACTTATTGTACGTGGTAGAGCCATGCTGCAGCTATATTATGGTTGTAGCACGAATGGGTCGGCTCGATCGGGGAAGGACCACGCTCTCACAGAAAACCAGCGTAAAATAGCAGCTCAACGCCGCTGTGTTTCGTATGGTTAGTGTAGAGAACCGGAGACCCTTTTTACTGTCAAAGAGGCATTCCATCTTAGTCCTCACGGGTGACAACGCATCTGCATCTTGAGTCTTTATTGAGGATAGATGTAGATGTCTATGGGTCACAGTAACCACTTACCATCAGTTGGACTGTGTGCTCGTTTGTCACCCGATCCTATAAACAAAAACTTAAATGTTTTATCCTTTTGAGTGGACAAAGCAATATTACAAGGACTACACACGCATTGTAATGTTATCTTTATATTATTTAATTTAAAAAGAAATATTGAAATCGGTTCCGCTGATCGATAAACATAATTATATTAAAAAAAACACACGCGTCGAATAAAGAACTTACTCCATTTTGGAACTCTGTTAAAAATAGCAATAATTATACATGGTGTTCAAATTATGGACTTTGTTTATTCACTTTGATTTCGATTGTTTCTCAATTCCACTCTTCTTAGATGGGGTTTTAATATTCTCTAATTGTTTATTAACCTACCTAGTGCATTGTAAAATTCATATATCATATATCACAATACTCAGGTGGGATAATAAAAAGCCTATATTAATTATTGAATAAAGTTGACAAAACAAAAGGTGGATGCTATGGCTTATAGACACCTACATCCATCCTTGATAGAGAATCGAAATGTAGATGCATTCTCACCCCTGAGGACTAAGTTAAAATGCCTCATAGCCAGTAGAAGGGTCTCCGGCTCTCTACTAGTCTACCATAATATAGCTGCAGCATGGCTCTATCGTACCCTATGTTTAGATAGAGATTTACATAACCTCGTTTACGGACATTTGTTTTTAATAGTGTGTAAAAAAAATGGGTATTGATATTGAAAGGTGTATGACACAAAATTGTTCATAGATAATTTAACATTTTTGAATAATCTATAACATGCGCTTTAATTATTAACTAATCAGTACAACTTTCGCCACGAGGAGTATATTGCCATAGTTGCCACGCTTGGCGAGCGGGTTGGCAACCGCAGCTTTTTTATTGTAATTTTGCTGTTTTCAGAGAAATGCTGCTGTCTCTCTCCTGTCTCCGTTTCCCTCTGTCACCTCTTATGACATCCACAGGAAAATTTAGGGCAGTGGATATTCTTAACCGCTATTACACGCCAGGTGAAGTGTAGGCGTCTCCCCACTAGATGGAGTGACGACCTGGTAAGTCATGCAGGAAGTCGAGGGATGCAGGTGGCATAGAACCGTGCTCTGTGTTATATCTTGGGGGACTTCTAAAGGGCTGTAATGTGTGTATGTAATCAGTATAAACACCTAATTATTAAAAACATAAAAGTGTGTGTGTGTGTGTACTTATGTATGCACGTAGAAAGTTGTATTTATTTAGCGTGACAAAACAAAAAAACTTGAGAGACCCACTGAAGTTATCGATTTTAGGTGACAGTGTGCGCGCGTATCGTAACAACCTCATGGTGTCGTATTTAGCTGTCGGTGTGCGCGGGCGTCGTAAAAATTCACTCTCATCATTTTTCCCAAACGCCTCTGAAGAAGTATAACTTCAATATTTTTACTTTTGAAGGAGGTTCATTACTATACATTATATAAAATTTGAACTTATTAAATATAAAAAGCAAAATGAAATGAAAACATTGTTCACAGTTAATACACTGATTAAAAAACTTTATCGCACAATGTAGTTAAATTACTCTATGCACACTTTTTGTAATCTGCGAAATGGAAAATTAATTTTCTAAAGTATGAAATTAATTTTCTTTAAACATAAATTATATTCACCGAGTTCAATAAACTAGGAGTTTCAAATGCGACGTGATTTTTTTTTGTACTCTACTGCTTTGATTGCTTGTTTCATTAAACATGATATTTTTCAGGGGCGGTCCCGTATAATTTTAAAGATAAAGAAATCACCCTTAAGAGTGAAATATTATTTAGATGATGAACATTTAACTGTAACTATTTAGTTGTGAACTTGAACTTGTGACATTCCCTATTCAGCTCAAAAGCGTAAAAAGATTAAACTTATAATGAAAAGTAAAAACCGACTTCAAATAAATAATTATTATATTCTTTTTAGTTTTAAAATAAAAAGACTGAAGAATGATTAGATGTGTGCTGCACATTAGATGTGCGCAATTAATTGAAAAATTTTAAAAGTTGTGAAAGCGCACTTCTTTGCCTCCTTAAATAGTAATATGTATATCATTCCATTATCTCTCCATCCATTATATCTCCATTTATCGACCAAATCGGCGATACATTGAAAATGGGCCAGATTACGAGTACCCTTAACCGACGAGCGTGTATGCGTAAATATATGGATGTAAAGGAGGCGAGAGAAATGTGTCTGGATCGCGCCAAATGGAAGTCCGTATTCTCTGCCTACCATTCTGGGTGACAGGCGTGAGTGTTTGTATTGTATTATTGTATTGTATCTCTCCATGAACTCACGTCACTTATTAAAACTGCTACCTATTTTTTTTCTTGCGTTAAGGCTTTTATTTCACTTACTTGTTTACTCCTTTATGCTCTTGTATATGTAGTTCTAAATCTTTGTAACTGAAATATTTAATTAATAAATAATATTTATTTAGTATATTATCTATGTATTTTAATATATAATTATATGTATGTTATATGTATTTTCAAATAACTTGCGTACACCCTTACCCTTTCTCACAGGTTATTATATCCTGTGCTATGTATTTGCCTGATAGAGATCGTTTATAAGCGATAAGGACAATAATTGTACCTTTTTTTTAATTTGTATTATATTTCCTCTTATTTTCGGTGTATATTTCATTCATTCATTCATTCATTCATAGTTTATAAGTAATAGCTTCTGAAGTTGGGGCTTTAATTCTGCGATTCACTAAGTCTGTTAGAAAACTATGACTCGCTGATACCTTTATGTGAAAAATTATATTCTTTTTAGTTTTTGAAGTCTTTATCAGTCTTTATAAGTTATTAATAATTATAATTGAATAAATCTTTTTCTAGGACACACTACCTTTCAAATAGGAATACGTTTTGTGGCAACTTTGGTTACGCTTAGTGCAGGGAAATAATTATAAAAAATGTATAATCTTGTCTAGTATTCCTGAAAGCCTGGAAAAAAAGAATACAGGAAATGAAATATGGTTTTATTGTATATGAAGAAACCGCTCAGAAAACTAGTTACCCACTAACTTTGGTTTGACGCAAATTAAAATAAATTCTATCTATTGGTCTTATTCCTAGCTAAGCGATGGATTACCATATCTGTACATGTTAATAGTAATATATCGTCGTTAAGTGGCAGCGTTGAAAATCCAATACGCTATCACATGGTTATCAAAAGAGATTACAGAAAGGTACTGAAACAGAAAATATGGAGCAACATTTTCCTAGTAAAAACGCAAAATAATAAGCTGCCAACCCGGCTGCCATGCGTGGCAACTATGAAAAAAATATTCCCTCTATGAGCTAATCTACAGAGGATACCTATGTATAGCGGTGGACTTTGATAGGTTAATATAATCACGTTAGAATTGCTGTTATAAATTAATTTTACTACCGCTATAATCGTAAATAATGTAATTTCCTTTTGAAATTGGACTGCGCGTTACAAAGCGCGACTGTATATGCAGCATTGAATAAACTAAAAGTACACAAAGGATGAACTGTTCGATTGCATTCACGGTTACATAAAATGGACTAATGCGTTTTCAGTGTACCGAAGCTATTTGTGGTATAATATCTGTTTTGAGAAATAAATTCGATAAAAGCGAATATACAAATCAACCTTCTCAAAATTTGAATTGTATTAATGGAATTGCATTTTATGTTTAATTTTAGTTTCTGTGCTCGTTTGTTACTCGCAGTCTATAAAAAACATATAAATATTTCATTGAATTTTAATTTTAATAACATTATGTCATAATAAAGCTAAAGTTGTACACAATGATTTTCACCAAAGCAAGCTGAAAGTCTAAACCTAAGTATGTAATTCTATAAAACGTTTAATAATTAAATTATTTGCGAACAAGCGTTAGAGACATTCATTAATGAAATAGTCCATCTTCGTTTGTTCTTTCTGGGTTCAATTATGGGGAAATTTAATCTCTAGAATGAAATTAAATAAACATCTTTATTACTTTAACGTTTGATAATAAAATATTGTTTGTTAAACATAATTATTTAATTTATTACCGTTTCGAAATGATGTTTTTTTTTTCTAACTGTAAATGAAACGGAAAAGAAATTCACAGGTATTCCTTCTGTCATATTTTGAAATTTTACCTAAATTCAAATAAATTAATAGAAGTTTTATAAGAATAATAATAAAAATTGAACAAAATAAAAAAAATAGGCAAATTTAAGGCATAATAATTCTGGAATCTATAGGTGAATAACAAGTCTCCATAAGCTTCACGATCACCTTTTTCTTGTATGATGCCTGATGTAATCATTGCCCTCCTCTTAGAAGCGTCAAATTAGACGTTTTTTTTATAAAACCGAAGTGATAAGAAAACTTACAGTCCACCTGATGGTAACTACTGCAGTCCACGGACACCTGCAGCCAACTTCAAGTTAAGAAGGCTGCCGATGTGTTGTCACCTCTGAAGACTGAGACGGAATGCCTCACATCTTGTAAGTTTATGGCTCTCTATACCCTTTAGTCTTTACTACAGCAGTGAGCTTGTACCGCTATGTTGCTATGATATTTAGCCGCAGGAATAAGTAAAAAGGTGGTACCTACACAGATAGATTCCTAGACAGAAATAATTAAAAATTAAAAATTTTGTACAACCGACTTCAATATAAATTATTAAAAATAACTCAAAAACTATTGGTCAGACATTGAAGTGATAGTAAAGGTTCAGGTTTCAAACAAAAAAAGGATCATCGAAATCGGTTCACCCAGTAAGAAGTTATGACGTAACACACAAAAAAAAACATACAGTCGAATTGAATACCGGCTCCTTTTTGAAGATGGTAGAAAAGGAGTTCCACTACCTAGTAATATAATATAATATATGTGAAATTAAAGACGAGTAGATTCTGGAGCAGAAATAAGTTATAGAAATATTACATGACTAATTAAGATGCGAAGACAGAGGAAAAAAGGATACTGTATTTCATCTAATCCATTAAATTTGACAAAAAATTACTTTGCGTACATCCGCGTAATTTTTTGTCAAATTTAATATAATGGACTTCCGCAAAATAACGCCTGATTTTATTAATTATCATCCAATCCAATCAATCCGAAACGGGAATCAAAATACGATGCACCGGCAGTGTGTACATTTATACGAATCATTACGGGACACTTTTGAACTTCTCATTATTTAAAAACTATCGGACTTATACATTTGTAATTGCATACCTAATAAGAACACTAATGATTACCTAGATTCCAAAATTTCATGACTGAACTTGTTATAGTTCGCGAGTAATTAAGGTACTAAAAGTGCCATTTTTATCACTCTCTGATTCACTTATTAAAGATCTGGGTCATTTCTAGTAGAGTTTCCTCGAAAGCAGGAAATTTGTAGTTTCTCATGTCATTTTAATAAGCTTTTTAAGATTTTGTTTGCTTGCAGCCGGCGTCAGCATCATCTGTGTTGTTATTACATCTGGGAGCTGTTGGGGCTTTGGCAAGTGGTGCAGCTTTATGTGGTGGTGGTGGAGCTTGCGCATGTGGTGCTATTCTTCACGCACTTCATCCGCTACAGTTATGGACTGTATGTGGTCTGCATGCAGATCGTGCCGCCGCGATTGCAGCGCCATTGCATTACGCCGCTATAGTTTCAGCGCGGAAGGTAAGATCGTTTTATTTGAGTAATGAAGTTCATGGCCACATTTATTACAGGGCTGGGCGTGCGTGACAAATACACTCTGCGACACGGAATTTCAGCCAAGCCCTTATCTTGCGATAACAAAGTTGTGAGTGCTTATAATGAATATTTCTAAAAAATCTAAAAAACGCTTACGACGAATTGAAGAAGGTAATTAGTGAATTATATATATAACTATGCTTGAAGTGAGTGCCATGTGTGACATTTGTTTCAAGCTTTAGTTAAATCGGGTAATTTGAGCGATTATCTTGAATTTTAAACTGAGGATAGTGAAAAGTGTACCGTGCGGTTACTGAACTTTTGTAATTTTGTGCGTTTAATCCAATATTCAAAGGCACAATAAAACTTATAAAAATGCCCTTAGCACCCGATCAAATTGCACAAGCCGTAGCATTAAACAACAAAGGGTTGACACAACGTAAATTGGCGAAAGCACTTAATGTATCACGTTCTTCACTGATGTATGCTTTGAGACGATACCAGGAAACGGGAGCTACACTCGTAAACCAAACAGCGAATGTGTAGGATGCACATCAGCCTGGGGCGACCGCTTCAATTTCCTAGAAATTCTTACCGCAGTTGAAATTGGCCAGCGGCTCCAAATCACGAGGGGTGTGAATGTAAGCGAAGGTACGGTGAAAAGATGCATGGAGGAAGTTAATTTAAAAGCCCGTAAAACAGTACGTGCTTCTCAGGCAGCACCGAGTAGCCAGAGTTAGCTTTGCCCGAGAGTACGCCAACTGGACTCACGAGCAGTGGGCAAAAAAGTTTGGTTTACAGATGAGTGAAGGATTTCATTACGTGCACCAGACGGTCGAGAACGAGTATGGAGAAAAACAAGACAACGAGTTCTACCCATATCCTCTATAAAAACAGTGAGTTTTCACGGAAGCTACATAATGGTGTATGGAGGAATAAGTTCCGATACTAGTACAGAGTTGGGTATAGTCAACAACCGGCTATCTGCTATCTGTTAGTACTGCTCGATACGTTAAAGAGTGTGTCACGGTTAGAAAGAGCAAAGACGGCTTCGCCGTCTCCAGAT
Organism: Parnassius mnemosyne; assembly: GCA_963668995.1. Lineage (NCBI taxonomy): Eukaryota > Metazoa > Arthropoda > Insecta > Lepidoptera > Papilionidae > Parnassius > Parnassius mnemosyne. The sequence goes on along the minus strand of CAVLGL010000013.1, from coordinate 37,378,624 downwards.
GGTAGACAATTCGATAATTAGTCGCATATCGATGGTCATGTTCCTAATGAAAATAAAACTAGGTTTTAGTATGTTTTATTTCAAAACTTAAAAGTTTTATTTATTATATTAAGTTATTACAACTCTCTTCAATCCTTTAATTAAGGTATATTATAGATATTTACCTAACATGGGATATGGCGAATAAATTTTAAGGCCGCATTTCCACCTACAACAACAATACTAAACTAAATAGTAAATAGCCATAGCCTTCGCGGCATCTAAAGCTCTCGTGTAAGTTCAAACATAGAGTAAGTGTAAGTTTAAGTTCAAACATAGAGAATTCGCTCTACGGTAAGTTGCGATTGTATGATTCGCGAGCTTCTCACGAGATAATTATTGTAGAAAAAAATTGTAAGAATTCATACAATATGTAAATGATATTGCAAGAAACTTATAAAAGATTTCCGCGAGTGTTCTTGCAGGTGTAGACGTGGCCTAATGCACAGTTTTGCACAACAATGTTCCCGAAGATAAGGGTCAATGGCCTGTGGGAAGTAATATGTGTCACTGCCAAATAAAAATACATAACCACTTAAATTATTGATACAAGCAACACGCAACCTTACGTGTACGTATATAAAACGTTATGTCCTTTAGATATTGTTGCCATTATGTAAGCGCAACTGTTCTAGTAATTTCCAGTTGAAAGAGTGAAATGACCTATATTGGCCTAGAAAGTTTTATATTCCTCTTATCGAGTATAAAAGCGTGTTCCGGCGATCGGAGAATCAATTATTTCTGGAACGCGAAAGTGAACTCTATTTCGGGAAGCGACTATGAGCATTCGACATATAACATCTGCGACTATTAGCGACCTCACCGAAGAAGCTCAGCAATTTCGGATGACGTAATTTTATACTTGTTGTGTGTGTGGAAGAAACATACCGTTTCTCATCTTAATCGGCGTTTTTACTCACCCCGCACATAAGAGTATTGCAAATCCAATATATATTTATATATAACACCTTAAAATTTACCTAATGGATATATGTCAAAAATTGACATTAAAGTGATGTTTTAATGTTATATGAAATTCATTTGTCTTTCTTCTTTTTTGTCTTAGGTCGTGATTTGCGTCGTGGGAGGATGGATTGCTACTGCAGCGCTCTTAGCTCCATTGGCAGCTGCTCATCCACCATTAACCTACAGCATAGGTCTTGGAATTTGTACACCTGATTGTGGAGCAGGACCATCAGCTCTAGGATTTTGTATAGTTTACTTCGTGTTAACGTTGTTACTCCCAACAGCACTTGTTCTGCTCTGCAGTTTAAAAATTCTTCGTATTGCTCGTTATCATCGACATAGAATTGCAGCTGCGATTTATGAGGTAACGCTTTCAGCACAAGTAACAGTGACTCATCAACGAAACCCTTTTTCCCCTCCACCTCCGCCAAGAAGACGTGCATTGTCTGCTGTGTTACAACCGCTTGGTTCATTAGCTATATTATACTTTCCGTACTACTGCATTTTAATGTGGCCAGCAATTGCCGTACCCCCTCAATCACTAGCAGCTTTGTCAGCAACGCTACTTGCAGCAGCTCCTCCTGTTAATGGTATTTTGTACGGTATTCGTAGTAGAGCTCTAAGAGATTCACTCCGGAATTACAGGAGAAAACAATTGACAAAAAGTGAAGTTACTCAAGAAATTCAAGCTCGTACGCCCAGTGCATGTGGATCAAGAAGACCTTCGTTATCGGCAGGTTCAGGGTGCATACGGCCACCGACTACTAGACGGCTGTCGGATGCGGCAGCAATGGGATTAAGAGGTTCGGAAAGGCCGGCTCAGCGAGCTGCTTCATGCAATATGCTGCAGGGTTCACAAGACGAAGACTACCCCCGATCTAGAGTGTCCGGCATACCATTGATCCGTGCTCCCCCGCATATTGTTTTAGGTCGAGCTTTGGGCCTTGAAGAAGGTATCGGTAGAGATCGACGACGCCGACAATCACCCCGTATAACCGTAACTCGAGCAAAGTCTGACGAAAGTGATTCGCCAACGCGTCGGCCGCTTTGTCGACAACAGTCGCGCTCTAGTGGAGCCTTACTTGCAACATTGTCTTGTTCCCGAGCACTTGCGGAAAATATTCAACTTGACAATCCAGCTGATGAACAACTGTTGCTCTCTTGGCCTCAGAATACTCATGTTGTTAATAAACATAACATTTTATAAAACGGGTATATCTATAGATTTAGTCTTGCTATTTTAAAATGTTATGCGTATAAAGACAATAAAAGCGCTTACGGTTCGAAGTCGAGTGCAATTCGTTGTTTTGATGATATTTTTTAATGCTTTTTATTAACGTTACTCGACATCTCCGACCAAACTGTGACCAAAAATGTTATTGTATCCTATCTCTATTTTCTACTCTATCGTAGACGTAATAATTTATCTTACAGGGTTCCGCCATATCGTTAGCTTTACCTACTAAAGTATTACTTTAGAGCGTACTCCTAAATACTATCTGGAATATTCCATAGAATTAAGAACGGTGTAATGAGATTATTAATTATGATTTTTTTTAATTTCTTAAAGTATAATAAGTGTATTTATATGCATAAAAGAATATAAAGAAATATAGGCCAATAGAAATTTAGTAGTTTGTTGGAATATATTGTACTGAACTAGTCATCAAAACTAAGGCTATAAGTCTAAAGTAAGATATAATATTATAAATATTGCAACGCTTTCAAAATACTGCCGCCGTCCAGATCTTGGAAAATATTATGTTCTTATAACCTGTACACCTACTGTTAAGAAGGCAGTAAAGCAAGTTTGTTTTATAACGGTTGCAGCATAATAAGTTACTACATTTGTCTGTGTGAGTTAGATAATTATGATATAAAATTTGAAATGTGTATTAAAATAGTATAATGTTTAACGTCCATGTCACACCTATGCCGGTAGTTGTTTGGAGCACTAAGCTCAAAGTTGTTGACGAGTATGTTTACCTGGGATAAATAATCCGACTAGGTAAGTCCAACTTCGACCGAGAGGTAAATCGACGGATTCAACTCGGCTGGGCAACGTTCGGGAAACTACGACACATCTTCTCGTTAGACATACCTCAAAACCTGAAAACGAAATTGTACAACCAGTGCGTGTTGCCAGTGATGACTTACGGATCTGAGATGTGGTCCTTCACTGCTGGCAGTATGAGAAAGCTCAAGGTCGCTCAGCGAGCTATTGAGAGGGCTATGCTCGAGGTGTCTCTGCGTGATAAACTTAGAAATGAGGATATCCGCAGTAGAACCAGAGTAACCGACATAGCCCAACGGATTAGTAAGCTGAAGTGGCAGTGGGCTGGCAATATAGCTCGAAGAACCTACAACCGATGGGGAAGAAAGGTTCTCGAGTGGCAGCCTCGTATCGGTAGGCGAAGTGTAGGGCGACCCCCCACTAGATGAAGTGACGACCTGGTGAGACATGCAGGAAGTCGATGGATGCAGGTGGCTCAGGACCGTGCTTTGTGGCATTCCTTGGGGGAGGCCTATGTTCAGCAGTGGACTTGTGAAGGGCTGTAATGATGACGATGATGATGATTAAAATAGGGTTAAAATGATTTATGGTCGAACCTGAATAGCCAAACTTCAAAATTTAAAATTATAATAGCCAATTTGGGAATGGGATAAACAACAAAAATCATGTTACAAACATGATATAATGAGTTAAAGTTAGGTTTTGACTTAAGGCTATTTATCTAAGCCCAAGGCCTCTCTGAAAAGTGTTTAGTGGGCGAGTGCGGCACATATTTCAAGCGACAACCGCTTCGTATACGTGTACAAGACGTGAGTTTTTCATACTCATTGCTGAATGCACGCTCTGCTCAATGCTCCCACCATAAACCTAACTCCTTGTATTATTTTTCATCTGGTTAATTCTAGTGATTTGTTAGACGAATCACTTTTCTTTATTTATTAAAGTTATAAAGCAATTTTTTTATATTTAGTTGTTCATAACTCGGAAACATTCCAATAACAGTGTTGTTTGAGAGTAGCTTTGTAGAAATTTAAACAATTTAGTAGCTTGTAATGTAATAATAAATGTATATGGTGAATAAAAATTGCTTTTTTAAATAAAAATGTTGTCATTGAAAACTTTATTGTAAATCTGTACACTAATTTATAATGTTACATAATAGTAAATGTCTAAGAAGATAAATGTCTGATATTCTATAATAGAAGAGATGTTACTTCAATTATGTACTAATCCCGCCTTCACAAATTATTTTCTTTTAAAGATAAATATTACGATATATTTTGTAAAAGATCTGTACCTGCATTTCTTCAATTATAGGAGATCACATTAAAAAGAATTGTTAATCTAGTCAAAGAGCTGTTGTTTACAATATAATGTGTTAATTTGATTTAAAGTTTAATAGACTTTAATAAAAGACGAAAAATTACGTATTTATTTATTTCGTATTTTCATTTATCGAACGAATAAGCAGGCAGAGCATCTTCATGTTTTTTTTTATAAAATTGAAGAAGCAAACGAACTTACAATACACCTGATGGTAAGTGCCTATTGCAATCACTGCTAATTGTTGCCCGATTTTGGTATTTAAAAACTGGAACCTGCCCATGCGGACTACAAGTCAAAAAGGGAATAATATCATCTAGAGTTTAGACGGCTCCGTGGCGCAGTGGCTTAGCAATGAATTATTGCACTGGGGGCTGCGGGTTCGAATCCCGCACGGAACAATTATTTGTATGGCCTACAAATAATTGTTCTGAGTCTGGATGTTTGTCCTCGTGCAGTTTATGTTTGTAAACTGCCTCCACGACACAGGAGAAAATCCTAGTGTGGGGGTAAGGTTTTTTTTTTAAGAAAAAGAAAAAAAAAGAAGAAAAAAAAGAGTTGTTATAGAATTATGAATTTATTATACCTTTTTCATGGACTATTTTATAGAACTGAAAATGACGTTAGAAATATGAGAAAATTGTTTGCTAAGATCAGCTTGTACTATGAAAACCAAAATCATCACTATTTAGGTAACTCAGCCTTGTAATATATCCATGTTGGTGACAGTTAATAGTATTGCATGCCGTAAGCGCTAAGCGCGTCTGTATGTTCTACTAGGGCCTAAAAATTAAGATTCCAACGTTTTGTCGCATGAAATCGTATCTAGCAATCATATTGTACATATAAGTGATATAAAAAGCACATTTTCAAAAAGATAAATGATTGTTGAGCTTATTCTGCCGACTTCCAAAAAGGAGCCGGTACTCAATTCGACTGTATGTTTTTTTTTTTCGTTTTTTTTTTTTTTTATGTGTGTTACCTCAGAACTTTTTTCTGGGTGAACCGATTTCGATGATTCTTTTTTTATTTGAAAGCTGGTACTTCTCGTGTGGTCTCATATGAATTTGATCAAGGTCAGACCAATAGTTTTTAAGTTATTCTTAAATAACTTATATTGAAGTCGGCTGTACAAAATTTTTAATTTTAAATTATAAATTATTTAAATTGCCATGTGGTAAGAGATCCAATTCATTTCGTCGTTTAAGTATTGTAAGAGGCGACTGTGAGAAATTCCTGAAATATATTATGGCTTCCGATAGACGGAATAATCATCTCGTTTATGCCAAACATAAAAAACAAAGATCGCCAATACCTAGCAGCGTTAAAGGTGAGTCTGGTTCTGACGTCTGGTACGGCAATCGTTAATCAGTTTACCAAGAGTGACTATAAGGTAAATCATTCATACAACGGTGAGGTCCAGAAATAGCAGTGGATTTTTATAAACTGATAAAGTAGGAGAATGTGTACCCACTTAACGAAGATAATAATATATCAACAGCGTTTTGAAGTTCACAGCTGGACAAAGGCCTTTCTCTATTTTTACCACGATGACTAATGGGATTAATGAGCTCATAAAAGTCATATAAGAATCATCGTAATCAGTTCACCGAGTAAAAAGTTATGCACACATAAAAAACATACAGTCTAATTGAGTACCGTCTCCTTTTTGGAAGTCGGCAGAAAAGAATAAAAACCCATATACTCTGCATGTAAGTGTTCCATAGGCACACATCTTTTATTGAATGAGAATCTTGAACTGAATACCAGCGTAAGATAGCAGCTTAACACTGCTATGTTTCGTATGATGAGTGTAGAGAATTGGAGACCCTTTTTACTAAAAAAGAGGCACTTCATCATAGTCCTCACGGGTGACAACGCGTCTGCATTTTGATTCTTTATAGAGGATAGATGTAGATGTCTATGGGTCATAGCAGCCACTTACCATCAGGTGGACTGTGTGCTCGTTTGTCACCCTATCCTATTAAAAAAAAGAATCAATATGCGATGCGTTATCACCCCGAGGACTAATATAACATTATTAACAGAAAAATTGTTTTACTTCCCGTCACTCGCCATCCGAAACACATCGGCATTATGTTGCTAATTTTACGTTGGTCTATGAGTCGTATTTACCCTGTTCGAATCGAAACCTGCAGCTGAATTAATTGCGGATTGTTGAAGTGTGTAGGTAGCTCAATTCTCTACTTCAAAAGCGGAATTTTAGAATGGTCAAACAGTATACTGAACACAACACAAAATAGTCTAGTTTTACTAATAGTTTGCACTAATTATTTGCCACACGATTTTAAGAACTTTGATTTTGGGATATTTTTGAGCGTTGGATAAATTGTTAGGAAATTGAACATTTAGTGGCGGTGTAAGAATATTATATTATTATCCACCCGATCCCTAAAAAAGGCGACCGCTCAGACCCATCCAACTATAGGCCTATCGCTATCACCTCCTTGTTCTCCAAAATAATCGAATCCATTATTAACTGCCAGCTCATCCGGTACCTTGAGGATCACCAGCTGATTAGTGACCGCCAATACGCTTTTCGTCGGGGTCGATCAGCTGGTGATCTTCTGGTCTACTTGACCCATAGATGGGCGGAGGCAGTAGAGTCCAAGGGGGAGGCGTTGGCCGTTAGTAGTAGTTCGAAGCTCCCTTCCTATGGGCTTCCCGAGAAATTGTGCAATTGGATCACCAGCTTCCTTGCAGATCGGAGCATCAAGGTCGTTGTAGACGGTGCATGCTCTGACTACAAGCCTATTAACGCTGGTGTTCCACAAGGCTGTGTGCTATCACCAACGCTGTTTCTTCTGCACATCAATGATATGTTGCTAACTGGTAACATTCATTGCTATGCGGATGACAGCACTGGTGATGCTCTATACACCGGCCGTGCCAATATTTCTCGGGAAAACGTCACTGAGTACCGGAACAAACTTGTGTCTGAAGTCGAGTCTTTGCTGAGCAAAGTCTCGGATTGGGGGCGACTAAATCTAGTCCAGTTTAATCCACAGAAGACACAAGTTTGCGCGTTTACCGCTAAAAAGAACCCCTTTGTCGTATCTCCTCAGTTTCAAGGCACTCCCCTTCTTGCCTCAGCCAGTATCGGTATCCTCGGAGTCGACATATCGAGTGACGTGCAGTTTCGTGGTCACTTGGAAGGGAAGGCCAAATTGGCCTCTAAAAAGCTTGGCGTGCTCAGCAGAGCGGGACAGTATTTCATGCCGGCACACCGCCTGCAACTTTACAAGGCGCAAGTTCGGCCTCACATGGAATACTGTTCCCATCTCTGGGCAGGGGCTCCCCAGTGCCAGTTCCTTCCACTTGACCGCATCCTACGCAGAGCTGCTCGAATCGTCGACGACCGAGCCCTTTCCGATCGGCTCGATTCATTGGCACTGCGAAGAGATGTTGCATCCCTTTGCATTTTCTTTCGCATCTACCATGGGGAGTGCTCTGAGGAATTGTTCGGATTAATCCCAGCCGCCAAATTTCACGAACGCACATCGCGGCAGAACTCCCGATACCATCCACACCATCTGGATGATTGGCGGTCCACCACTGTGCGATTTAGAAGATGTTTTCTTCCTCGCACGTCCTCCTTGTGGAATCGATTACCATCAGCGATTTTTCCGGACCGATACGACTTAGGGACCTTCAAGAAAAGAGCGTACTCCTTTTTAAAAGGCCGGCAACGCATCTGCGATTCCCTTGGTGTTGCAGTTGTTCATGGGCGGCGGTAGTCACTTACCATCAGGTGAGCCGCATGCTCGTTTGCCCCCTCTCATATAAAAAAAAATATTCACTACCCCTGAAGCCGCGGAAGGAAAAGAGGAGATCTGATCTCCCACCGGGCAAGGTGTTCAGCCCGGGGATCAGCCAACTCTCCGAGTGGTAGTTTTAAGCTATTCTATATATACTGCTACTTCTTTCGGAACTTTGATAGCGCGGTTTAGGCTTCGATATGCGTCGCTTGTGTCGTGACGACAGCGACGCCCCATTTAATCCCGTGGGAGTAATAAGACGCAACAAATCAGGATATGGGCAGCAGCATCTTTAAATAGGGCAGAACTGAGCCCTGTTGAATTCACTGTTTTTTTTGGCATCACTATCGACGCAAAGCTTCTGTGGGGCCCCATATATCGAAACTAGCAAGCAACTAAGTTCTGCAGCCTATGCTGTAAAAAATATTAGAGATCTCACTAGTGCCGAGACAGCTAGATTAGTTTATTTCAGTTATTTTCATACTATAATGTCTTACGGGATTTCGCTATCGGGAAATGCGGCTGATTCAGACTCTATTTTTGTTTTACAGAAGAAGGCCATTAGAGCTATTTACAACCTAAAACCGCGAGTCTCTTAGAGATAAATTTAAAGAAATAAATATATTAACTTTAGCCTCTCAGTATATTTACGAAAATTTAATGTATGTAGACAAAAACAAAGGTCGTTTTAGTAAAAAAGTGTTAAACATTCTGTAAACACTAGGAAGAAACACAAGCTAGTAACACCACTACCAATTCCTCGACTCCACAGAGTCAGTAATTCATTCTTGGGGCAATGTATTCGCTATTACAACAAGGTCCCGGAAAGTGTACAGGCTCTCTCTATTACCAAGTTTAAATGTTTTGTTCAGCTGAAACTGTATAAAAAGGGGTATTATAGTATAATTTAATACATAGTTGATAATAACACCTGGGAATGAGATGGTCGCTTCCAAACAGTTTCTAAAATAAATTTTGTAAATAGTTTGTCCAACCATTAATGTAGAATATACTTAAAAAAAAGTCCCGCTGGTTGCTGGTTCTTCCCAGGACAGAGTGTTTTTTTTGAACCAATGGTAAAGTAAAAATGACTTTCAACAAAAATTACACATGGAGTCTATATTGAATAATAAAATATTCCATTCTATTCTATTCTTTCTAATAAAGAATTAAAAAAAATCCCTCCATCAATTTATGGGTTTCACCTATGTTCAGCGGTTGACTGTAACTGTGTTTTAGAAAATAGTGATGTGCTTTTAGCCAATTACGAATACAGCGACATTTCAGGCTTCCAGCTATCAGCTACTATCGGAAGCTAACAAATGTACAGAAGAATTCGCTAAAAATATATGTCATAAAAATGGATTTCCGACCTTGTATATTTCTTTTTTCAATTTATATTACAGTCCTCTAGGTACGGAAAAATGTTTTGTAACTCGAGCTGATAGGTTTCGGGACTTTGGATTAGACCATGAGGGGTACGGAGTGTTTACTTCATTAGACGAGACCTCTCAAACTTAACGTTTAGGTTCAGTGTACCTCTAACCATTCGCTACCAGTTTTCACCCTCGCGATCACTGAGACATCACTGAACAGTTGTCGTCTGTTCGTCATAATGAAGTCAATCTTATTTCTTGTCAAACCATCAGGCTCGACCAGGCTCGTCACTTCCTGTGGCATCGCTTTTGGAAGAAAGATGGAATTTCATTATAAAAAAGTCCTAGTAGTGGGTTCTTTTGCCCTATTCTGAAATTCCCTACCTTCAGTTCACCGCTTTCTGTTATGCCTAAGTTTTGCATCGAAATCTCCCATTAATACCGTATAGTGAGTTTTGTAGAAATGCATGGTCTTAGAGATATCCCCATACGTTTTCTCCCCTCATCGGGTTGCGCCGAGGTTGGTGCGTAAACCTGTATGACCTTCAACGAATACTGTTTGGTGATTCTGAGTATAAGGTACGCAACCCTCGTCGATACACTCACAATCTTTACAACATTGTTAGCGAGAGACTTGTGGAGGATAAATCCGACACCTCCTTGGGACAGATGGTCGCCCTCCCGGTGATAGGGCAAGTTGCCGGATTCGAGGATTACCGTGTCCTCCCCCTCTTTTCGGACTTCGGATAATCCTATAATATGCCAGCGTAACTTGTCTATCTCTTCTTCCAGCTCCACGATCTTCTCGTCAGTCCTCAGGGTGCGTGCGTTGTATGTTGCCAGGTCGAGTCGTCTTAGGTGGCAACCGAACCTCCACCGGAGGTTCTTAGCACCCCCTGCCCCGCCGTTACCATAGTTGCCACCGTAGCCAGGAATAGCGGGGCCGCCGGGGACTGGGGGCCGTTTTTTTGTTACTGTCATTCATAGGGGGGTATTTGCCATAGTTGCCACGCTTGGTGAGCGGGTTGGCAACCGCAGTTTTTTTTTATTGTAATATTGCTTTTATCGGGAAGATGCTGCTTCCCATCTCCTGCCTGTTTCTCACTGTCGCCTCTTACGACACCCACGGGAAGATATGGGGTAGTGGATATTCTTAACCGCCACTACACACTGGGTAGTAATAATATATATTAGGTATAATCGGATCTATACGGTCCAATATTCGGTATTTGCTAAAATACTGCTATTATTGAAAACTATGTAGGTACATTTTGTACTGAAGGTAAATTAATTAAGTTTATTCGCTTGCCAACATGTGAAGGTTCCGAACAAGTCGGTTTATTTATTTATTTCAAAAACTTGCAACTAACATTACAGGATTACCTAATGCCATAGTGTAGCTGTCTAACTAATTTGTATTTATGCTTTATTTTTTGTAACAAATTACAGACAATGCCGTATTTGTGAATTCACTCAATGTACAATAGAACAGCTCCGCCTCACTAGCTATTAAATAAGTTGAGCGTATGGAGTGCGCGCGTCAGAGACGCCTTGCTTAGAAGGTTGGTCCGTCCGCGCGGACCCACCAACAGTCGCGGCTGCCGTCGGCGCTACACATACCTCTCAAAAACACATAGATTTAATTGCCCTAACATTTCAGCGTCATGCAATTTTCCTCTGAGTATTTTAAAAATATACGAGGTGAGCGCAAGTTCCCTTCCAACTCTTAGTTCATTATATCCTACCCATGAAGCAAAATCCTACCATACCTAAGAATAACAAATGTGGATACATTAGAGGATAAAATGGGTATACACCATAATAACGCATATATAAATATCTAATAAATTTATTCTGTATTGGCTCTAGCATGAGACTATACTTAGTTTCATCTGGAGCCCAGATGACTGCATTCCATTCAAGTTGACTCCGTGCCAATGTATTATACAAGGCGATAATCGCTTTTATGTTTGTGAATCCTCGAACCGTACGAAGCATAAATCCTAAATTTCTATAAGCTTCTTTAGAGATGTTTATGATGTGGTCATAAAAAATAAGCTCTGTGTTAAAAGTTAGTCCTAAATCTTTAACTTCTCTGACCCTTGTCATCGGCAGCCAGTCAATGTGATAATTATTTAAAGTAGGAGTGTGCGCACGAGGTAAACTAATTAACACACACTTAGAGCTATTCAATTGCAAAAGATTGTCTTTGCTCTAATTCACAAACCCATCTATGTCTCTTTGTAGTATAGTCATTCCCATTTTTTACCGTAAGAGATTGATTAGATTAGATTTCCAAGTGACTTAATAATATATCGAATTAAAGCAAACACAAGGTATACTTCTTTTTCATTTATATTAATGAAAAGGGGTATTTTATTTTATTTACTACAACTTCTCATAACTTTTAGCTTCATTAGCTTTTAAGACTTGATCACAAAATACAAACATTTTCTGCTATACCTTGTCCCGTGTTCAAAAATATTTGAATTAAAAACTTATTTTGAATGACAGAGAATTGTCTGAATATGCTACGAGACTATCGGATCGTCAGGGAGTGCTGCGAATTGTTTGTATTAATTTCAGTCGCAGGTTGTAGTTACAGCTCGGAATTGAGCCGCATGCACGCTTACCCTTTTTCTATAAAAAAGGTAGACTGTGCACTCGATTGTTACCTTTAATTGTATAAAAATACCCAAAACCAAATAGAGTCAAAATTCTTGGGATTGAACAGTAGGACATTTGGATCCAGATCCTTAAATATTCACGTTTTTATCTCTATCTTATGCTTTAAAAGTGATATTTTGTGATTTATGTGTCCCTTATTATATTATTCTTGGTCCGGTAAAGAGTTTTTATCTTTCTTAATGATCTGTTTGCATCTACCAGAGTTTTTCAATTAATTTACGTGTTCGAGCCATGATGCAGCTATGTTATGATTATAGCGTGAATGGGTCGGCTCAACCGGGGTAGGAACACGCTCTCACAGAATACCAGTATAAAATAGGGGCTTAATGCTAATGTGTTTCGTATGGGAGAACCGGAGACCCTTTTTACTGGAAACGAAACATTCCATCTTAGTTGATCTTAGTCCATCAGGTGGAGTGACAACGCATCTGCATTTTGACTTTTAATTGAGAATAAATGTAGAGTTCTATGAGCCACAGCAACCACTTACCATCAGGTGGAATGTATGCTGGCGCGTCACCCTTATTCTACAAAAAAAAATCATCTATGGTTGACTGCTAGAGAATGACGTAAGACATTAAGTTCGGCCTTTAAATCCCTTATTACACACCTTGATGCACCTTGTATTGTAAAGATCAAATACATTAATAAATATAATATTATATTCTACAGTAAAATCATGAAATCTTAACTATCAGCTGCAATAAAACTTTATTGATCATTTGCATAGTATAAATAAAATGCTGTCCTTCAATTGTTCTGTATATTTCATTGTAACGATCGGTATCGCTTTGATGTTTTGTAATAATTCTAAGTTGGTATCATGTGAAGGCTGTGTATGTTATTTAAATGAAGCTGAACTACGTACTGCTGAGCACTTTGTTTATATTTTATTTTAAGTTGTTATTAAAGCCAAGACTCTACTGCTTACACCCATCTATGGGTCAGGTAGACCAGAAGATCCCAGCTGATCAACCGCGACGAAAACCGTCTTGACGGTCACTAATCAGCTGGTGAGCCTCAAGGTGCCGCATGAGCTGGCTGTTAATAATGGATTCCATTATTTTGGAGAACAAGGAGGTGATGGCGATAGGCCTGTAGTTGCACGGGTCTGAGCGGTCGTCTTTTTTAGGGAGCGGGTAGACAAAAGCTGTCTTCCATGAATTCGGGACTACGCCTTGGGAGTAGGAGTACCGGAAAAGACGCGTTAGAACCGGTGCAAACTCCGGAGCACACGTCCTCAGCACAATTGGGGGGATTCCGTCAGGCCCACTCGACTTCTGTATGTACAGAAAGAGGAGTGCTTTGCGAACCGAGTGCTGTGAGAATAGCACATCCAGCATGGAGCACTCACATCGCGGGATGTTCGGCGGTGTTTACCTCCCGTCATCAAGAGTCGAATTAGACGCAAAAAGGGAGCCTAAATGGTCGGCTTTATCTTTTACGGCTTGGGCCAGTGAGTCGTCCTCCGTGTGCAGAGATGGTAGTGATGGCTTACAGAAATTCCCTTGGACAGCCTTGGCGAGAGACCAGAATGCACGGGTTCCCGAAGGAAGGCGAACTAGTTTCTCGCCAATTCTGCCTATGTGCTCTGACTTTGCCTTGGCAATAACTCTTTTGAAGGACCTGGAGGCGAAGTTATACTTCTTTTTAAGTGTGCTGGTGTTTAAATCCCGAGTCGCCGCAGCCACAGCCCAGGCTTGATAACACTCCTGCTTACTGTGTAATGCAGTCTTACAGGAGCGACCAAACCAGGGCTGAGATCTGCCTCCGATGGGTACCACAGATGATGGAATAAATAGTTCCATTCTCTGTAGCACCACATCAGTGACAGAGTCAGCAACAGCGCTGGGATCATCCACCGAGAAGCAAACTCGCCCCCATGGGTAGGATGCAAAGAAAGACCGCATTCCGTCCCAATCCACTGAACTGTAATGCCTAACACGGCGGCAACCTGCAGACCGCACCCGCGAGGGGAGCGTGAGTGGCACCACACTCCGGATCAGACAATGGTCCTAAGAGCAGAGCCGAGAGGGGCATCGGCGGAAACCTGATATCCGTCCGGATGAGAGGTCAGCAGAGGTTCCAACAGGGAAGGTGTATGATCCTCCACATCTGAAATCCGCGTAGGCGAAATAACCAGTTGTATCAGACCATATGCCAAGGCAAAGTCATAAACAGATCTCTCCGCATGATTGGTTAAACGTGAACCGAGCCATTCGCCGTGGTGGGCGTTAAAATCGCCAAGGATCACGATCTCTGCGGATGGGACCTTGGGTTGTATCAAGGAATCTGTAGCCATTTGGACGTGGTCGATGGGTCGGTCTGTTTCGGCATTACCGCTATGGGACCTATAGAGGCACCCGTAGACACGCGGATGGTCGTCGCTGTCTACGCGTAGCCAAAGGATGGACAGGTCCGAACCTTCAAGACTGCCGAGGCGTCGAGAACAGATGTCCTCTCTGACATACACGCAATCTCCAGCCCGAGGCACAAAAGAGTGCTCCAATTTGTACCCCGGGTAGGAGAGATACGAAGTATCAGCCGGAGAGGACACCTGTGTCTCGGTCAGAAAGAGCAAGGCCGGCTTCGCTGTCTCGAGGTGGTAGTGGACGGCGTTTAGGTTCGAGTGAAGTCCCCTGATGTTGTAGACATTCACGGATAGCGTGGCAGGGGTCGCCTTGGTATTGTTGCTCAGTTTGCCCCAAGCAGTTATGTTTTTGAGCGGAATTTTGCCCCCCAAAGATGCCCCCCCCCCATCAACATGGTAGCGAGGATTGGGCCTCCGGCCACCTGCACTCGTCAGACAAAACGCAGTAGCAGAGCTCCTACTTCACGCCGGTATTCTGTGAGGTCGTGGTACCAACCCGGCTCGAGCCAGCCCATACGTGTAACAGCATAAACTGCCGCGTGGCTCTACCACCGTAGGCTGGCATAGGACAACGAATTTAGAAGTTCCAGAAGAATATTATTCTTTTATTTTTAACATAATATGTCAAATGATCTGAAGCGTGGTCCCTATTATTGTTGTCCGCATTAGGAAGCTCGGCCGCACAGCCATGTAGAGGGCTATGCTTAGAGTATCTATTCATGGTAGACTTCATCATGAGGATTTAAATTTTTATAAGCTTAGGTTACCCTTGTCCAAATTAAAATAAGTTTTGCATAGGCCCCACGTTATGTCAATAAAGATTTATAACAATTTATCGAATTCTATTAAAATCCTTGAAAACTCTGCGCAATTTAATAAACAATCCAAACATTCGTTAATAATAAATGTTATTGTACTTTGAATGTTTTTTTTTAAACGGATCAGTAAGCTGAAGTGGTAATTGGCCGACCACATAGCTTGAAAAACCAGTCATCGATGAGGAAGATAAGGTCTCGAGTGGCAGCCTCGTACCGGTGAGCAAACTGTAAAGTGTTCATCTACAACATGAAATGATCACCTGGTAAGGAATGCAGGAAGTCGATAGATAGAAGCAGCTAAGGATCAAGACCGGTTCGGAAAGGCCTATATTCAGCAATAGATTAGTGAAGAGTTTCGACTAGTAGTAGGGACTAAGCCGGCCACTAGATCGAGTGACGACCTAGGGTAGACGAGTTGCAGAAATTCAATGCATGTAATGGGAATATAATAGAAAGATAATGATTTTGTAATTCCGAAGAGTCAAAAGCACAAATGCAATTTTCCAACGTATCTTATCAAGAAAATCTTTCTGTTTAATAAAAAAATCTTCAAGCATTGTGATAGACAAAACTTGTGGTTATAATATTATCTGGAATTCTGTTGTTAAATCTTATCTCTTCCATATTTATTTCTATTGTTAACTGCGTACACATTGTGTTCGGTGATTTCAAAATTAACTTTACAATACGTTCATTTATTCTACGTAAATGTTTTGATACGATCAGTAATGGTATTTTCAAATAAACATAGATGACACTGCGCCAAGTCTCAATGATGCGAATCGGACACTTCGCGTTCCACGTTAATAATGTCTTGACCGTATGTATGTAATTACTCTAAGATCTTGACAGCTAAATTATTATTTATAAGAATAAATGTAAATATTGAAGTGTAATGAGCTGTCATGTTGGCAGCGGTTTTTTAAATTTAATAATACTCATATTTAAAACGTGTTGATTATTATATTAATACTCATATTAAGTCGCCTATTAACGTTAAATTATTTACGTGTGTAATATAAAATTTTCGTAATTCGAAAGTTTGGGAAGAAACCCTTAACCGAATTTTGATCTCGGTCCCAATCTCAGCGGAGACTATGCCATCTGCGTAAAATAAGAATATAGTGTACGGGTATGTGCGTAAGCATGAAGCGACGGAAATTCGACTCGACGGAGATATTAGATGCTAGATTAACAGTCTTACGTGCTTTACCATTTACGGGAGTGAAACACTGCTACATTCCTGACTCAGAGCTGCTACTGAGAATTTATTGACAAAATCCCAATTACTCATTTTCGACCGATCTTACCGGATTAGAACCCAGGACGATATAATCAGCAGTTGCGATTCCACTAGACCAAGAAGCAGTCAAAGGTAGATTGTGCAATCGTTTAAATGCTTGAATCATCATGAAAAATATCAAGCTGTACAATATGGGATGCTATTTGTTACCAAAGGATATAAACGAAAAAAAGAGCACATTTATATTATTTTTAAAGTAATTTGATTAATTTTATTAGTTCATCTGTTTACTGAATATGTTAGTAGAGCGGTAAAAAATCGTTAAGTGTATGTCTTGTATGTAATCGTGGAGTAACAAAAAGTGTAGTTTTACTAGTACGTGAGAAGCATACCGGAAGGCGATCACGCGCGACAAAGGACACCTTAGAAATACGTCCTTCACTAAGGTGGCCTCGAAAATAAGTTTATTTTTGTACTTAAGTGCCAAATGAACTTACAACCCACTTACGTGGTACGTAGTTACATGCCATGGACTCGTGCAGGCAACTTCAAACAAAAAAGGCTACAGATGCGTTGGTACATATGAGGACTAAGATGGAATGCCTCACAACCTGTAGTTATAATAGCTCTCTATGCTCTTCAGGTCTGAATTCAGTATTGCATAGATACACAGTAATAGTAACAGAAATAGGTATGCAGACGGACTGCTAGGCGGAAAAGAAATCCTACCACTCTTAGTTCAAAGTCATTTAGCTTCTTTTAATTCAATTTAATTTAATTTGTATCTACAGTAAAATATAAAAAAAAATTACGCGGGGATTCCACATGAATTATCAGCAAAGGTGATTTAAAAAATATTATTGATCTTTATCAATTTCATTAGAATGCATGATTTGATAACTATATAGTTATGTACATTAAAGAGACATACGGCAAAACATTACTAATAGAGACACGTTGCAGTACGAAGGGATAGGAAGTAGCATAACAAGAAGGGCAGGGGCAGAGGGTAGAGGAGCCATGGTCCTAAGCGGCAGATTATAGAGGACGGCGTTTTAGGAATAAAGTCGGCTCCCGTCTTCACTTTTTGAATAATGCTTGTAAAAATCTCAAAAATGTTCTTACTGAATACTTAAGATTACATGTAACGGACACTGTAGCTTTGACAGTCCTGAAAATAGAAGTAGTTTGCACCTTTGAGTAATAAGTAGAATAGAATAGAATATAATAATTTTATTCTTTGAAGCTTTATCTCTCGTTCTGAAAAAACCTCTGTCTAGGGAAGAACCGGTAAGAAACCAAGCAGGACTTCTTATTAGTGTTCTTTGATCTGCACAAAAAATATTATTTTACTCATTTTCAAATAGGTAACATATACTATAGAATACTTCTATCAAATTTATTCTTAAGATACTTGTGAAAATGATTTATTCCTTTTACCATTTTTGGCTCTAGCTGCTCCGGGCGGCAGCAGCTAATGCAATGCCATTGCGGGTAAGTACAACCAGGGAAAACTACACTCGCACGTGGAAAATAGAAACATAATGCTCCTGCGCTTTGTATAGTAACGAGGACAGGATGCAATTTTACTGGTAACGAAGTATTCCATCTTAGACCTCAAGGGTCATGTAGGTGTGTATGGTCCACAACATCATGTTCCGATCAGGCGGATTGTATGTTCATTTGTCACCCTTACTTGTATATTTGAAGAAAAAAATAACACAACCAGTATAGGGGAGAATAAGCAGCATTTTAACATGGTTTCCCGTCATCGGCCTGGATATTTAAGAGTATACTGTTTATTATTGATTATTATTTTGCCATTTGTAACAACACGTCATGAGAAGGGGGTACATCCTAGTAACCTGCGCCTCCACCATATTACTACTGATTACCTAAACGTTGAATAACTACAGAATAACTTTGTTTGAGCAGTGGTAGCTCAGATGGTTAGCGCTCGCTGTAAATTTCACAGTACGTGAGCAACCCGCGTTCGATTCCCGCCGGCACCAATGAAATTTTTAATTACGATTTTAAGTGCTGATTTACCACGCGCTCGACGGTGGAGGTAAACATCGTGAGGAAACCTGCATGTCTGAGAAATAAGAAAAACATTTTTTTTACGCCATGTGAAGTTCGCAAACACGCATTGGGGCAGCGCGGCGGTCATTTCCTTGCCCTAATAAAACCCTCTCAGATTTGAGAGGAAACCTGTGCCCAGCAGTGTGGCGTATATAGGCTGTAACTTTAACGAACTTAATGTTTAATATATACTTTTTTTTCATAGCGGTTTAAGATACATTCTAATATAAATCGCATAGATTAAAAAAAAACAATCCTATATCAATAAAAGAATGTCAACAATAATATCAAATCATATAATATAAATGTTTGGAGAACAAAACAATCTCAATATGGCTTACATTGAGTTTCATTGACTCTTTCTCATTACTTTGAATAATTTACGTATGTAATGGAAGCTATATATAAGCTGAGTCCGCTCTACTTGGCAAGGACCATGCTCTTACAGAATACTAGTGTAAAATAGCAACATAAGGCTGCTATCGTGTTTTTAGTGGAGTGGAGGAATTCCATCTTAGACTTCGGGGTAACATTTCGAATCTTAATCGTAGATAAATGATGGTGTCCATGAACCACAATAGAATAAAATAGAATACAATCACTTTTATTCAATATAGATTACAATACATAATACTTATTGAAAGTAATTTTTTACTTTTACCACTGGTTCGTCAAAAAACCGCAGTCCTGGGAAGAAACAGCAAGAAACCCAGCAGGACTTTTTTAAAACAAAAAAGCACAATTTACAATATAATATTTTATACAATTGTTATGAAAACATTGAGAAACAGCATAAAAGCGATCACCTCATTCCCAGGGGTTATTATCAGTCATGTACTCTTTAGTAGTATAATAACCCTTACTAGACAATTATTGCTTAGTAAATAATTTAAAACTTTTTTATATAGAAAAGGTCTGCATATTTATTGATCTTTGTTGTAAGCGCATACATTGCCCCATGAAGGAGTTACTGACTTTTTGGAGGCAAGTAACTGGTATAACTATCTGGTGCTTGTTCCTAGTATTTACAGAATGTATATCACTATTTTTTAAATTATTTTTATTTTTGCGTATATACATTAAATTCTCGTAAATATATTGAGAGGCCAAAGTTAATATATTTATTTCATAAAATTTTTTTCTAAGGGATTCCTTCGGACCTAGGTTATAAATTGCTCTTATAACTTTTTTTTTGCCAAAACAAAGATAGTTTCAATGTCAGTCGCATTACCCCGTAGCAAGATTCCATATGACATTATGCTATGGAAATAATTAAAATAAACTAATCTAGCTGTTCCAGTACATGTACGGGATCTAATCTTTTTTTACAGCATATACTGCAGAACTAAGTTTGCTAGCTAGTTTAGATATATGAGGGCTCCATTGAAGTTCAGCTGTAATTCCGAGAAAAACAGTGGATTCAACAAGGCCCAGCTCATCCCCATTTAAAAGAACATTGGTATTCATCTGTTTAATATAACGTGTAGTGAATTTAATACATTTGGTTTTATTACCATTCAAAACCAAATTGTTAACGTTAAACTAGTACACTGGTTACTTTTGATATAGAATTATTCACTTCGCAATACTTCAATAATTGCCTTTTTAGCCGGAAATTCAACCAAGTATCATCAGCAAGTAATAATATGTAATGGTTATTACCTACCAAGCAAGGTAAGTCATTAATATAAACTAAATAAATCTAGTCAAGTTTAATCCTCAGAAGACCCAAATTTGCGCGTTTACCGCTAAAAAGAACCCCTTTGTCGTATCTCCTCAGTTTCAAAGCACTCCCCTTGCTACCTAAGCCAGTATCGGAATCCTCGGAGTCGACATATCGAGTGACGTGCAGTTTCATGGTCACTTGGAAGAGAAGACCAAATTGGCCTCTAAAAAGCTTGGCTTGCTCAGCAGAGCGGGACAGTTTTCATGCCGGCACACCGCCTGCAACTTTACAAGGCGCAGGTTCAGCCTCACATGGAATACTATTCCCATCTCTGGGCATGGGCTCCCCAGTGCCAGCTCCTTCCACTTGACCGCATCCAGCGCAGAGCGGCTCGAATCGTCGACGACCGAGTCTTTTCCGATCGGCTCGATTCATTGGCACTGCGTAGAGATGTTGTTGCATCCCTTTGCATTTTCTATCGAATTTACCACGAGAGTGCTCTGAGGCATTGTTCGGATTAATCCCAGCCTCACGAACGCACGTTGTACAGTTCGATCAACAGATAGGCTCACAATATCCTTACGTTCTTTAGTTAATAACAATTTATTAGTTAATATTAAAAAGCCACCGCGCATTTTTTTTTCTGTCAAAGTAACTGACCACCTGGTGTTTACTGAAATTAAACATATTATAGTTATAATATTTTAACCAATGTTCAGTTGTACAATAAGTATGCATGTTGCTACTATTTAAAAACAATTCTAATTCTAATTCTTTGCCCAACATGCCACAGTATGTATGTACCATTAGGTGAACTGTCTGCCCGTTCGCCCCCCTGCTTCTATAGAATCTATAGAGTTCTATAGAAATAGACGTTTAATACGGCCAATAGTGAAGGACCACGTCTCAGTTCCGTAAGTCCTCACTGGCACATGAGGAAGCTCAAGGTCGCTCAGCGAGCTATGGAGAGGGCCATGCTCGGAGTTTCTCTGCGTGATAAACTTAGGAATGAGGATATCCGCAGTAGAACCAGAGTAACAGCCCAACGTATTAGTAAGCTAAAGTGGCAGTGGGCCGGCCATATAGCTCTAAGAACCGATAACCGATGGGGAAGAAAGGTTTTTGAGTGGCAGCCTCGTACCGGTAGGCGAAGTGTAGGGCGGCCCCCCACGAGATGGAGTGACGACCTGGTAAGACATTCAGGAAGTCGATGGATTCAGGTGGCTCAGGACCGTGCTTTGTGGCATTCCTTGTGGGAGGCCTATGTTCAGCAGTGGACTTATGAAAGGCTGTAATGATGATGATGATGAAACGTTTAATAAGTCGTACCGGTATTTTATCATAATTATCGTATTTACTATATATTTGTATAAGATGAGGTTAACAGTATATTTTACATACTTGTTTGCTTATCTGACAAAATAACACTTTCACTGTCCGGTTTTCAGACACAATAGTAAGACAATAGCAATGACCTATATGTAGTGCACGGACAGCGAAAGGGTTAAGACTTTTCGTTGATATTTTTCTATTATTTTGTAGACTAAATAAAATAAAACTGTCCCTTTTTAAGTATATATAATTATATGTATGTGTAATGTTACTCTATGTATATTTGTGTGTAGTGAATGTATATATATTTTAACTTTTTATATCTCCTTCAGCGTAAGTAACGGTGATGAGTATCTTTTGTATACTGAAAGTTTGTTCTGAACCTTGCCAATTTACTCTAGCAAAACTAGTAACACACAAATTGTGGTATATTCTTCGATAACGCCAAACTAAATCCCACAAACTTATGAATTATCATCATCAGCGTGTTTATGTCCTGTGCTAGACATTGGCCTCTTAAGAACATGCGTAGTGTCTTGCTTTTATTTCGAAAGTTTTTATTACATATCCGAGCGGAGAGCCGATATCCTCACACTGTGGAACTTGAAAAAAAGAAAGAAATATCGCACAAATACACCATAAACTCCCTTAAAGTCGTTGTGATTTCAAACGAAAAAGCAACACTAAAAAGACACAAACATGTACATCTATAGAATTAAGTTTAACAGAGAACGAGTTATAATGCAGTATTTATTATAAAATTATTTATATTTTAATTACATATACCTTACATGTCCTACTCAACTTCAACCGCGTGTGAACACACATCTTTTTTTAACTGTATCGTACGTTTGCACTGGATGAATATCTAATAGTACATAATGAACCATGACACTGTTTCATGAAGGCTTTTAAATAATATAATATGAATGAATAATATAATAGGTTTGTATTGTTGTAACTAGAACGGTATTCCTAAAGAGCGACAGCGCAGTCTCAAGGGTAAAATAACAACTGTTCCGAATGTACAAGGCAAATAAATTTTATGTGATGAATTTCTTTCTGCATTCAAATGTATATTATGTATGTCAAACTTATATAACTTTGTTGTCTATATTATTATATAAAAATATATGGTTATTCAATTAATAGAATCAGGCGTAACTTTGCAAAAAATCATTATTCCCGCTTAAAGCGGTTAGACACCGCAGAGTCTACTTCAACTGAGGATGCCACGTGTAGAGGTTAAAACACGTTTCGTATTATCGATGGTGGTGTGTTATTCCTAGTTTAGTGGTGTTGGGAGAAGTGGTGCTGGGATTAGTAGTGACTGGGATACTGTACGCAATTGAGGGAGGGCGGGAGGTGATTTTCAAACTAGGTAAGACACATCATTTTATTTTTTTACGAGGATCCCAGCAAATTAATTTTTAATAGAATGTTTATTTGTTTGTCCTGTATACGTTTCTACACAATTCACTCGATTACGTATATTGTGATATATGCTGAGCGTAGCTAGTTTGGTGTAAAGGATAAGTAGTATATCATATTACGCGCGATAATCATGTAGGGAAGAAGAACCTTTTTTATGGCAGACCGCTAATGACCTGGAAATCCAAGCCTAGTTGACGAAGTTGAGGTATGGGCGAGGAAGCTTCTTATGGGTTATGGATACAGTATTACGATTGTGAAACTCTGGTGGAAGTCGTTGTTGGTTCCCTTATGATGACATTTGACGTTTGGTTCCCAGGTTTTCTTTTAGAAGGCACATAGTCCACCAGTTGGTCAGTCGATGTTGTGATCCATAGACATCTTCACATATCCTCAATTTTTTTAATAGGATAGGGTGACGAACGAAAACACAGTCCACCTGATAGTAAGTGGTTGCTGTGACATTTATCCTCAATAAAAAATCAAAATGCAGATGCGTCGTCACCCGTGAGGGCTAAGATGGAATGCGTCTTTTCTAGTAAAATGAGAATACACTCACACTCACCATACACTCTACACTCACCATACAAAACATAGCAGTGTCAAGCTGCCGTTTTACGCTGGTATTCTGTGAGAGCGTGGTCCTTCCCCGGTATACTACTAATATAGCCGCAGTAGGGCTCTATCACGTATAAAAATTAATAAAAGTCTTTGGTTCTCTACACATCATATCGCACATCGCGACAAAACTTGCGATACCATCCATATCACCTGGATGATTGGCGGTCCACCACTGTGCGATTTAGAAGATGTTTTCTTCCTCGCACAACTTCCTTGTAGAATCGATTACCACCAGCGAGTTTTCCGGGCCGATACGACTTAGGGACCTTCAAGAAAAGAGCCTACTCCTTTTTAAAAGGCTGGCAACGCATATATAATTCCCCTAGTGTTGCGGTTGTTCATGGGTGGCGGTAGTCACTTACCATCAGGTGAGCCGCATGCTCGTTTGCCCCCTCTCCTATAAAAAAAAAGAAAAATAGGAAAAATAATGATATGCCCTGTGTTTTTATTTTCTTTATTCTTTATTGTACACACTAAGTTGGTAACAATTATTAAATATTAAAATAAAATGTACAAAGGCGAGCTTAACCCTAGTAAGAGTTTTCTTCCAGCAAACCTACAAAAATATAAAAAAATATTTTCGAATATAATCTTTTTTTTTACGCTCTTAAATTAATATCTAAGGTTATTTTCTATTTATTTTAACGATTCAACTTATTATTTACCATTTAATGATTATTAAGACAGATGACTTTTAGTTCATGTTTCTCAAATCAAATTGAACATTTGAAATATATCGCATAATATAGGAGTAATACCTACATACTTCATAGTTACGTAATAACGTACTATATTATGTAACTATTCATATTAAACGTATTCATACTGGCTCTTAAGCAAATAACTTTTGTCTACAACCTAACCGAACGGAATTGTATTACGAAAGCCTTACCATTTCCAATTTCCTAAATGATATATACTATGAAAATTAAACGAAATAAACGTAACAGAGTCATGCTGCAGCTATATTAGTAGTATAGTTGTAGCACGATTGGGTCGGCTCGACCGGGGAAGGACCACGCTCTCACAGAATACCAGCGTAAAATAGCAGCTTAACAATGCTGTGTATCAATAAATCTACCAGGTATGAACATGACAAGACAAACAAAAGAAGAAACGACTTAGTTCTACACACCGATCGCTGTAAAACGACATTTGCTTCAGTACAATATGAGAAACGGGCAGTATACTTATATAATAAAATAAATAAAATCTTAAGCATTATATCCATTGCATAGCATAGATGTTAAAAAAAAACAATAGAATGGCTGAAAACTTTAAATTACAACGAAACCGAAACACTTTGAAAAAATTACTTAACTTGTTACACATAATTAATAATTTACTAAATATATCATACCTCAACATGCACACACCACATAGACATACACTACACAATCACTCAACTAACACCTACGGATATTTTATTGTAAAAATACTATATAAGTTTCACTGTTTGTCAAAAATCTATGTTACCCAAGTTCTAAACACTAATTTATATAAATGAAGGACGGGAAGAGCGGAGCCTCCTTACACAAGTTTTCTAACTTAAAAGGAGTGTTCCAATAATGTATTAAATTTTAAGTATTACTGGTCTGAAATAAAGATTTTTTGTTTTTTTTTTTTGTGTTTCGTATGGTGAGTGTAGAGAACCGGAGACCCCTTTTACTAGAAAGGAGGCATTCCATCTTAGTCCTCACGGGTGACAAGGCATCAGCATTTTGATTCGCAAACGAGAATAGATGTAGATGTCTATGGGCCACAGCAGCTACTTACCATCAGGTGGACTGTGTGCTCGTTTGTCACCATATCCTATAAAAAAAATAAAAACAGAGTGTGCACAGGAATTTTGTACCGTATGTAAAAAAAGATTATTAAAAGATTTTTATTAAATATTAGCGTGCGTGCGTAAGTATATACGCCTACTTACTCGATATGGAGCTATTACGTGTACATTGTATTCTGAACAATTAAAAAAAAACAACGATATTTGCGAAGAACGCTGAGACAAAGTTTTTCTATTTATAGAAACAAAATACGGCTCACCTGATGGTAAGTGACTACCGCCGCCCACGAACATTAGAGAAATTGTAGGACTTTTAGAAAGTAATAAGCCCTACCAAAGTCAGTTATGAACTTATTTATATTTTGAAATTTTGGTATGAAGGCCAGACTATGTTACTCGTAGACGGGTCGATGCATTGTTTAAGGCTATGTAAGAGTGCGGGTGAGACGAGGAGGGTTGAGCCTAATCTTTTTAACCTTTACGTAAATAGACTAATTGAGACACTGAATAGCATGCATTTCACATAGATGGTGTATGTGTTATTTATATAAGTTATACATATAATGTGGTGCTACTGAATGGTTCGATATGTTAGTTAGATAGCTACTGCCTATATACGTTCCACTGCTGGGCACAGGCCTTCTCTCATTTCTGAGGTGGTTTTAGAGCAAGGAAATGTCCGCTGCGTTGGTCCAATATTGGCAAAGTTCACATGCCTTCGAAATATATTTTTTTTGTTATTTCTCAGACATACAGGCTTCTTAACGATGTTGTCCTTCACCGTCGAGCATGTGGTAAAACAGCACTTAAAATTGTAATTAACAATTTCATTGGTGCCGGCGGGGATCGAACCCGGGTTGGTGCCGGCGGGAATCTAACCCGGGTTGTTTGCATACTGTGAAATTTACAGCTAGCACTTAGCTCCTGAACTACCACGACCCGATATGTGGCCTTTGAAAATTATTACGTGCTTGTGAGACTTTCGCGGCTTCACACGGGTTAAAATACAATATGCAAAAAACTTATAATATGATCTTCGAGACCGGTCGTAACCATGATGATTGATGCCCCCCCCCCCCCCCCTTATTCATTCAGACAGTTTCCATCCAACGAGAGTAAAAACCCTTTTAAATACCTGGGCAACCGACCTTAGGGACTTACATCGAAAGGGAACAAAGGGCTCTGACGAGCAGGGCAAATATGTTAGCTTACTACGAGCTGCTCTAGGGCGGTGAAATTAATTTAATTTAGAGCATATGTTCCACTTTATACACAGGCTGTCCTGCCTATTTATAAAGCTATACGCAGCGGACTGTTGCATGAGAGCCCATCAGATTTAAATATAATGTTGTTATAATGTTCATGTTCACTGAAGCACGCGGTGATTGCATAAACGCAACTTTACGGAACACAATTTTCATTAAGTTCATTACCGAGTTCGGAGGAGCCCCGACAACATTCTGAAGACAAGACCGCAATTGCAATGGCTGCAATTTGTGATATTTTTCCACCACCCATAGAGTATAATTATCCACAGTAGTGCTGAGATTTAAGAAGTATCAAAATTACAGAGATTTGAATATGACTTGATTGATTTGCAGTCGCTGCAGTGCAGAAGTTTTAGGTTTTCCAAATCAAAAGCTCTTTTCACTTTTTACTTATAGCAAACTATATTGAAATATAAAATAGCAATAATAAAACTTAGGTACCTGTTATATATTAAGTTGATCAATAAGTTTTCGGAATAGGATACTTGTCAAAGAATTATAGGAAATGCGTTCTATTTTTTTTTCGAATCTGAAATTTAAATCTTTAGTAGCGAAGAGCAGAAAAAAACTAAATTTAAACTCATAAACTTAGAATATACTAGTACACTCTAAGTCTATGTTAAAACTTTACGCAATTTTTTTAAAAATTTCACATTCGGTGGGAATTTGATTTGTATGCAAAATGCAGAAACACGAACTTCGTGCGGTTATTAAATTTCTACAAAAATGTTATTGAAGAATTGCAATCTACTTAGGCAGACAATATTGCGTCTTAGTCTACAGTGGCATACTGGTGCGCTGAATACTCGTATAAATGCAGCAAAACCGCCTGCAATGACAATACTTGCTCCAGACGGCCAACAAAGGCCACTACGCAATAAAAAGTTTAAAAATCGAAGAAATTGTTAAAAAAGATATGTCTAACCATCCGTTATTTAGCTGAGATTTTAAAGCTTTCGTTTGGGATAATTCAGTTTATTTCAATTCATAACTTAAAATCAAAAAAAGGTGGCCACGCGCTGTCTTACTAGAATGTTGACAGACGCCCAAAAAAAATCATGAGTTGACATTTCAAAGCTGAATTTAGCAATAATTAAAGAAGGTCTAGATTTTTTTGAGCTCGATTTGTAACCATAGATTAAATAAGTACATATGGTACATTGTTTTGACCCGGAGATGAAAAACCAAAGCAAAGTGTGGAAAAGACCGTCTTCCCTGCCAACCAAGAGATTTAAGGTGTCTGTTTTAGCTGAAAAAATAATGGCCTCTGTCTTCCAGCATGCGGTTGGAATAATAGTAGTCGATTATTTAAATAAAGGAGAGACAATAACCGAAGATTATTATGCATCATTAACCTAAAAACTACGCGAAGAACTAAAGAATAAACGTCGAGGAAAATTGTATGCTGGAGTGCTTTTACATCATTATAATGCCCCGCCTATTGGTCCAATGTTACAGTTCTGTTTCTGTTTTTGTAT
Source organism: Parnassius mnemosyne (assembly GCA_963668995.1). Classification (NCBI taxonomy): domain Eukaryota; kingdom Metazoa; phylum Arthropoda; class Insecta; order Lepidoptera; family Papilionidae; genus Parnassius; species Parnassius mnemosyne. Next base: position 37,350,343 of record CAVLGL010000013.1, on the reverse strand, counting down.
CAGGCGCTGCAAACCTAACTGCTGGGTTTTAGTTCATGAAGCAGCCACCATATTTTCCGGACCTAGCTCCGAGTGATTTCCACTTTTTCTCACCGGAAAAAGCACTTGCGTGGTATAAAATTCGACTACGACGATGAGGTGAACTTTGCTGTAGAGGCCTTTTTCGAGGCCCAGGATCAACCTTGAAGACACCCACATTAAAATAGGACGGAAATACAGATGCTGGCAACTTATTCCACTCCTTTGCTGTACGCATGATGAACGACGTAACGAAACGTTTGGTTCGAATGCGTAGTTAGTCAACAACGAGAGGGTGGAAACTGGCCGAACGTCTGGTTGTCCGATGGTGGAAGGGAGAGGGAGGAATTAAATTATGCAATTCTTGCGCACACTCTCCTTAATGCATTCTGTAGAAAAACGAAAGGCTTGCTACTTTGCGTCTGTGTTCGAGGCTGGTAAGATTGTTTTTAACCAAATTCGGGTTACCAGTAAGCCTCTTAGCACGCCTTTCTATTGAGTCAAAAGCTGCTAGGTCGCATTTTGCAGCACCAGCCCATATATGGCAGCAATACTCCATGCACGACAGGACTTGATTTGTATATAAAGTAAGCAGCTGTCCCGGCGTGAAGTATCGCCGCACCTTAGCGAGGACTCCCAGCTTCCTTGCAGCTGCTTTGGCCTTGGACTCATTGAACCGCTCGAAGTTCAAATTTGGGGATATCTCAAACCCTAACAACTGAAGGCGGTCGGTTCATTCCATTTATGAAACAAGGAGCCAAGATGAGCTGGCTTCTTTTTGCAGTAAAGAGACACGCGTGTGTTTTGGAGACACAAGATTGGCATCGCCCAATTCAGAGGCTGACTGTAGTGTGAGACTCACACGCTCTACCATAGCTTCTCTTTCAGACTGGATTTCATCCCGACTGGCCCGAGGGCTTGGTTGGTATCTCTCCACAACTGTGTTGTCATAGGCTCAGATGAGCAGCCATCAACGACGACCCAGAGAGACTGTTCACTCAGAAAGTCCTTTACCCATTCAATCAGACCAAGGTATAAGCCGTACGCTGGAAGATTACCGAAAAAGCTAGTGCGCCAAAAAAAATTTAATTTATTATGTTAATCACTATTTTCTTATTTAAAACTTATTGAAAATTATTTTCTACTTTTTAGTTCGGTTATCTACAAAAGCGCGTATTTTTAGTTTTTGTAATCTATTTTATTAAGTAATAAAAGCTATTTAGTGGTTGGGGAACGCCAGCTACAGTATAACGACCACGGCATAATCTATTTATTGATCACGAATTCTTTGCAGTTGTCCACAAATAACAATGAAATATGTTAAGAGAACACAATACACCTATCGGGATATCGTGATCAAATATATATATATCGTGAATAAAACCCCTTCTACTCAGTAGTAGTATTTAGATATAAAATAACATTATTATATATTTTTATATTTTTTTATAGATTTTAATTATATTTTATGTATGTTAATAGTATATAAGCAGTGCCCTTCTCAAATTTGCAGTGCCTGAAAAGGGCGTCTAAGTTGTAAGCACATTTTTAATTTAAGCCCAATTATGTACACTTGGATTGCAAATAAATGATTTGATTTGATTTGATTTGATCTATAGTATTGAAGACATTGTTAAAATTCAGCAACACCAACATTGACCACCACACTCACCACAAGACTCACCACAAGAGGGTAGGGTCAAGAGTACTCGGATACCTAGACGTGCATGTATGAAGAAGATAATGAATCTGAAAGAAGCGAAAGAGGTATGTAAGGATCGTTACACTTGGCGATCTGTTCTCCCTGGCTACCCCGTCAGGGATTGTGCGTGAAGATAAGTAAGTACCAACATTGTGACTTGATGATTGTCCATACCGTGGTGAATGTCGTCCGTCATTTTTTATAACGCTAAAGTAGTCGTTCTATAATGCCGGATTAGATGATGCCGGTCTGATACCAGATTGGAGACAATTGGAGAGGATTGAGGATGCTACTTTTTTTACGTGGTAGAGCCATGCTGCAGCTATATTAATAGTATAGTTGTAGCACGAATGGGTCGGCTCGACCGGGGAAGGACCACGCTCTCACAGAATACCAGCGTAAAATAGCAGTTTAATGGTGCTGTGTTTCGTATGGTGAGTGTAGAGAACCGGAGTCCTATTTTACTGGAAAAGAGGCATTCTATCTTAGTACTCACGGCTGACAACGCATCTGCATTTTAATTCGCAAGCTAAGATAGATGTAGATGTCTATGGGCCACAGCAACCACTTACCATCAGGTGGACTGTGTGCTCGTTTTTCACTCTTATTCTATAAAAAAAAAAACTTCTGGTACAAAAGAAAAAAAAAAAGAATCGAAATAGGACGATAATAAAAATTTGCAGAATTTGCTTATTTGGGTTAAGCTATAATTTGGGTGTCCTTCCAATGGGAGGGTAAGGAAGATGTGAACTTTAGAAACATGGTATTTAAAAGTCAAGCAAGGCAATGATTACTTGAGTAGATAATATGTTTCTCCTAAAATCACAATTGGCAAATTGTGTGAACACAAATGGAGGAAAGTCGAGCGTAGGAAACGATGAAAATCGAGTAAATGATGTTGATTTTACAATATTATCTATGCTAGAAACAGAATGGAAATGCTGACTAAGTAAATATTTGAGCAAGAACGTGTGCTTCCATAAATACACATTATGTACATTTTATTTATTTCGAACTACGATAACTTTTATAAAAGTTTAAGGTGGAGCCTGATAACGATTCAGAATCGTCGAGTATTACTTGCAATTGCGCTCAATAATTCAACGCTTGCAAAATTTACCAGAAAAGAAACGATGTTTATACATACGCGTATAGGTACAGCATATGAAATTGCAATCAATACAAATAAATAAAATTGATGTGTCTGATTGTAATGTCAAAATAACAGCTTTCCACTAAATTCACATTAAAGTAAATATAGGGGCTAACATCAACATATTTTTTTGTTTGTCTGTGTTTGTTCGGACTAATATCAGAAACGACTGGATCGGTCTTGATAGGACTTTCCCTGGCAGACAGCTGATGTTATAAGGAGTAACTTAGGTTACTTTTATATTAAAAATGGATTAGGGTTTCGCGCAAAAATATTAAAAACCTAAATTATAAAGGGGCGAAGTTGCGTGGAACGCTAGTGTTTACTAAAAATATTATGTCACAATAAAGTTAAGTGTATATTTCATGAATACCACGACGATTCGTTTTAATATACTTCACATACTATGCTTGAAACATTTTTTGTGCCTTATACATATGTTGATGAGAACATGGTTAAATCAACACTTAAAATTGGAACTAACAATATTATAACCCTATCCAATATACGGGAAAAAGGTAAACAAAACATAAAAAGCTTTCACAATATTAAAACGTAAAATAAACATTAACATAGCAAGGAATTATTTCTTAGAAATGCCAACAGAATAGCTAACATTTTTGATAAACATTAAAATATACCCGTATTTTGTGTGTGTGTGTGTGTGTGTGTGTGTGTGTGTGTGTGTGTCATGGTAAGCGGATGCTGTGGATCGTAGACATCTACATTTATCCTCAATTAAGAATTAAAATGCAGATGCGTTGTCACCCCTGAGGACTGAGATAGAATGCCTCGTTTCCTTTAAAAAGGGTCTCCGGTTCTCTATACTCACCATACGAAACACAGTAGCATTAAGCTGCTATTTTACGCTGGTAATCCGCTTCGTGCTACCCATTCGCGCTACAACCGCAATATAGCTGCAGCATGGCTCTGCCACTTAAAAAGCTTTTTATGCTAACAATTAAAAGTGTGTGTAGTGACAAAAGTGACTATTTCACTAGAAGGAGTGCTTCTATATTCGGTTGGATTATATCCGCCATGTTTTATTTACTCTTGTACAATTCGTTTACACAAGCATACTTTCTCCTTGTTATTTCTCCACCTTGTTACTCGTAATTTCGTAGTTGTTCCGTATTTATTTCTGTTAAGTTTTTTTTTTACGTTTGGTCTGGTTGTTACTCGTGTTGTGTTTATGTGTAAGTTTATGCCAAGAAATATTTGCACTTTTTCTTTAAAGTCTAAGAGGACAGTGATGCGTTCGTTGGATAAAGAGTCGCTAATTAATATCTACAAGCATATAGAGGAGACGTGGCCTAAGGATTCCTATTCTTACAAATATGATATAAGTACGACATTGCTAACAAAACTACGAGGATCATGGGGGTATCTCGTAGCGCAGTTTTTAAAGTTGTCCGCGAAAATTAAGATATGGGGCGTATGGAATTCTCTGATGAATTACCCACAATTGGCAAAGTTCTGGATGTTTTGAATGCAGATGACACATTGCTCGACTTTAAGAAGTTAACTTTCACTAAAATTTTATAAAAATTTCAAATCAAGTATATTATGTTCAATGCTTGTTGCTTGCATTTTATTTTTGGGTATTTTGGATAGTTATAGTTATAGACTTAAACTCTAGTTGCTTGAGATTAAACATTCATTCATTTACTAAACTTTGATTACATTAAAAATGCACAAGTAACATTGAAATGTAAACCATTTATATTTTATAATGTACAAGTAGGCCAAAGGAACCTAATAGTAATGTTATAATAAGATAAATTGTGAAATTATAGTAACAAGACAAACTGTACAAGTATAATGACATTTTAAGACAAGAGCTTATCCCTTGAGCTACAACGCGTAAGTAACTAGTATTGCTTAATATGTTAATTATTTGATTGATTGACACCCCTCTTTACCCGTAATTAATGTGAGGAATCAAGTTATTAGGTTCAAACACAGATTATACATTATTTACCCTGACGTACAGTGATTGCTTAATGTTGGTTTAAACTTTAGAAGAAAGGATTTGCCGATATCGTATAGCATTGCGTAGACTGACCTAGCTTTTACATGACACTTCGCTCACGTATAACTTCAAAAAAGAAATTTGCAGACTATAATAAACCATATTACTATAATAATTATAAATTATATAATAAACCATAATATATATGTACTATAATAACTATAGTATTTCTATAATTTTAACACTTTCGATTTCACAAAAAATAAAAACCAAATTTTTCCATGAAATGTAGTCGATAACTCCTGTAATTGTTCTCTATCTGTTTACTTAGAGCCAGCCATTCCGAAGTTTAGTCCGGACAGACAGATAGACAGACAAACATTGTTAAAATAGTTATTTACGTCTTAATAGCGTGCAAGTAACCGCCTGAGTCTTTATATGCCAGCTATCTTAATATTACAGACAGACAATTCAATTTTATTTTAATATATAGATTACTGTGAAATAATGTTTCATCCTTTTGTCTTAGTTTAAAATACTATATAAGTGAAAAAAAACCTTAAATTGGCTACGTTATAAATAAATATGTTTAAAAATCTGCGTTTATGGTGTTTGATATGGTGTTTAAATTAATAAATAATGTTACAAACTTTCTTGCAATATGCGTTAGGTGAATTAATAATGCAATAAAGCTGCCATCATTCAATCGCATTAACATTTTGTTGACGCTGGAAAGCTGTACCGATGTTCAAACACCTAATGAGTGACAGTAAATTCTTTTGGAACTTTCCTTAATTTTAAAAGTTCAACATTAGAATGACTATCAATAAGTATTATTTATAATCTATTTTGAATAACAAAAACTGTATTCCCATTTCCTTAAAGTAATTACCTACATAGATACCTATAGCTAAATAAAACACTGTTCAAAAAAATAAAGCACAACGCACGTTTTTACTCAAGACAATGAACTGAAATTAAAATTATACAATAGTACTAAAAGCGTAAAGCGTAAATAGTAGTCAAAGCGGTTAAGAAATGGAAGCATCTTTGGGCAACGTTTTGTTGTTTGTATAAAGCCAACGAACACAAAACTGGGCATTCTATTTTAATTAAGTAAGCAGTTACTTTACGTCTTAGTAAGCATTTTCATACTGCATTGTAAAACTTTTTATGAAATTCATCGTTTACTATGACATTCATTTTACAGACAAAAACTTTAACTTTCAAAAAAAACCTTGGCAAATTGCCATTATACAAGTTCAAAAATGGTAATTCAATTTTATTTATGTATGCATATAGATGTTTAGATTATGTCAATATATATTTGTTGTTACATTATAATACACAACTAAGTTTTATAGTTTTGATTTCCACGGTTGATTTAAATGATATATCCCTATTACCTAGAACAAGGTTTGATCTCATTAATAACTGCTCAATTGAATTAGCGACACCCGCCCCAGTTATGTATGGCTACTTAATACAACGCCCTTTTGGCCAAACCATAAGGATAGAATGTAATATCTCTTTATGTTTGGCCAAACCATAATGATAAAATGTAATATCTCTTTATGAATGGGCTTCAAATTGTAATAACAATAATAATAAAAATAAAAATGGGAGATAGAAAAAGAAGAGTGCCCAAAGGGAAATATGTGGAGACTTTAATATCAATCTCCTAGAAGCTTCCTCCATCAATATTAAATTTAGATCAGTGTTTAAATCATATGGTCTTTTTAATTTATTTATAGAGCCAACGCGTATTGCTCAATCTATTGCAACATGTATAGATAACATTTTTACAAATGTGAAGCCGTTGCATAAATGTATAATTCAAAAATTAAGTTCTGATCACTGTGAACAAGTAGTTTCGTTACCTTATGTTCAAAAAAGCAAGTAGATGATAAAGTTGTGTTTGTTCCAGTAAATGCACGGCACTTGGAGAAATTCAAAAGTAACATAGTGAAAAAACTTCCATCACTTTCATACCAAAATGATCCTAATTTTTTGTATGGAACATTATTTAAGCTTATTTGCAATGAATTTAATAATACTTTTACTTCTAAAACATTCTCCTTGAACAGTCGGAAGTCATTCAATGAATGAGCGATAGTAGAAGTCCATAAGAGCAGGCATAGGTTATATGAACTTTACCATGAAAGGTCATATAAACATAGCGTCGAATTTAGGGAATATGTAAAAAAATATTTAAAAGAGTTTGCTCCACAGCCAAGTCTTTGCACTTAAGCAACAAAATTAAGACGGCTTCCAATAAAATTAAAATGACATGGAGTATAATTAATAGCGAAACTGGTAAGATCAACTCTCGCAATTCAAATTACCAGTTAAGTGTTAACAACAAATTAACTGTATCAGATCAGGATGTAGCAATGGTTTTGGAGAAATATTTTACTGATATTCCGATCTTGACCACTAAGTCACTGAATTCTTCTCCTGCCGTCGCCGAATCATTACTTAAACAAAATGTAAATGTGTGTATAAAGAATTTTACATTTCATAAAGTGTCATCAAAAGATATTGTAAAATATTTTAAAACTATTGATGTTAAGAAAACTGCGGATCTGTGGGGGATTTCCGTTAAAGTTATTGCGTCTATAATAGATACTTTATAGATACCCCACAATAAAAATAGAACGGCGTAGGCTAATGACGACCCGTCGGCTCAGTCAGTCAGCGCCTTGAAAAGAGGTGTGAGCGCCGTGCCTCGGCAGAATTGAGGGTGCTAATTTGGGCCCGTTTGTTTTTACGGCCAAATCATGAATCGGTGCCGGGCCTGGGCGTCTCCCGTTAATTGACGCTTACTTTATGGATATTGGAAAAACATAGACCGCGCATAGAGTCGCTGCCTGGGGGTCGCTGGGGTGCGTCTGGAGCTGGCGCTGGACGCGACAGCATGTGGGCCGCCAGCCGAGTGCAAGGTGCTGCACAACCACCTAGCAACCCCTCGCATCATCCCCACCAGATGGCTTGGCGTCGGCAGGGTCCTCTCGGACTCGGCAAACGGCACCCGCTGCTGGTGGAATACGCCCCATGCTTAGGACAAAAAATATAAACATAAACGCATAGCGGGCGTGCTATAGGGCGAAAGGGGAAGAAACTGGAGGGATAGCGTATTGGGCCCGGATGCATCGCTTTTTTGCTCACAGAGCCAAACCTGGCAGACCGAGTTCGGTACATCATACGCTCGAAAATATTTGACGATGCGAGAACCGGAGAGCCTTGCTTGATTGGGGACATATAAAGATTTCAATGCGTCACAGCATCCACTAACTAACAGTGGACTATGTGCTCGTTTGTCATCTTTATTCTATAAAAAATAACAGGTAACCAAACGTCAAATGTAATCAAAACGGAACCAACATCCACTTCTACCAGAGTTACACAATCGCACTACTTGATCCATAACCCCTAATAAGCTTCTTCGTCCACACCTCTCCTTGTCACCTTGCGCTCGCATTTCCTAATCCTGAAGCGCCATTTCCTTCGCTGACAAGCGTCGACTACTGACAAACGCGAGACCCACTTTTATGTTCGGACATTCGTCATCCAGGCCATTAACGGTCTGCCATGGATAGGCAGATCTTCCCTATTTGACTATCGCGCGTAATAGAATATATAGAAATATTAACTTAATTTAAAAATAAAAATAAACAAACCAAACAAAAAAGCTGATGATCTTTAAACGGCTGAAAAGATTTACTTGAATCATAGCTCAGAACACTCTCGATCAGGTCACCTTTTAAAAAAAAACAAAAAATAAATCTAAACCGGTTCATGCTACGATGCTACAGACAGACACACAGGTACACACGTTAAATACAACACCCTTCTTTTTCGTTTGAGGTTAAAAATGCGTTTCATTTATGCCAAAGTAGCTATGCTCGTCATATTATGTCACAATGCTCGTAATTGGATGAATGGAGTAGAAACGTATACATGAGAAACAAATATACATTCATATTTATATATAATATAGATAACAAAGTTATTATAACTTTTGTTACAAAAATGTTACGTCTTACATACGAGTACACCATATATATTTGAATGCAAAAAGAAGTTCAACACGTTGAATTTATTTGCCTTGCAACCTTGTACATTCGAAACATTGTTATTTTACCCTTGAGACTGCGCGGTCGCTCTTTAGTAAGTGTTCTAGTTCGAACAACACAACCCCACTATTATATTATACTCTTTAAAAACCTTTATGAAACAGTGTCATGGTTCATCATATATTATTAGATATATAGAGATATACACATACGATACAGTTTAAAAAATACCATAGGTTTTAGCTGAGCGTAAAAGATGGTAAAAAGGAATAAACTATAAAATAATTTTTTCTAAAGTGTAAATGTCAAAGTTCAGCACTGATGAATGACGAACGAAGCTTAAACGACAACCTAATAATTAAAAATTAAAAATTTTGTACAACCGACTTCAATATAAATTGTTAGGAATAACTCAAATACTATTGGTCAGACCTTGATCAAATTTATATGGGAAAATATACAAAAAACCAGCTTTAAAATAAAAAAATCATTGAAATTGGTTCACCCAGAAAAAATTTATGAGGTAACACAATCGCGTAAATATAAGAAATCATTAGGTAACACACATAAAAAAAACATGCAGTCGAATTGAGTACCTCCTGTTTTAAATCGGTAGAAAAAGTTGAAATAGTTGGTGATACGTTGCTCGTCGCTTGACTCCACTGGAAACTTGCGCTGCAGTTTTTAATGAAGCACTAAGCTGAGAGTGGTCTAATTTCGCAATACGAAGGCAACACTGAAAGTTTTTAGAACTGGCCACTTGTAAACGATGTAATAAAAAAATAAGTTCATATTTTTAAAATGGAACTCTTTGTCAATATTATTGTGTACAATTGTGTACGTATTTCATTAATTTGTTATTTGATTACGATTTGGCGGCTAATTGAAAATTGTCTGTATTACGTCAGCATGAATTTAACGCGAGAAAATTTTCGTATAATGATTTATATAATTTTCGATGTCATTTAGGGCAACAAGAAAGTTATGATAGACTTTGATTGGCCTTTCACGATGAAGCCCCATCTCGTGCTGTTTACAACTGGTTTAATGAGTTTAAACGTGGTCGCACTAATCTCACCGATGATGAAGATAACATCAGTGTTGTGCGGCGTATGATAGAGACTGACAAACTGACTGATTGAACTGAACTGCACTGAAACCGACTTGTCCGAATCTGCTGATAAGTCACTCTGACTTATCAGCAGATTCGGACAAGCTTAGACATAGGTATGAGTCGAGCGTACAAAATCCTTCATGAACATTTAGCGGTCAGGAAGCTTTGTGCCTGGTGGATACCTCATAATTTGACAGAGGCCCAAAAAATTTCGTCGCTGATTGGTGTCGCGAAATGATTCAAAGATATAACGAAGGTAACTTAAATGCTGTGTTCGATATACTTACGGGTGACGAAAGCTGGATTTATTGTTATGATCCTGAAACTAGGAGACAATCTGGTGTCTGGATGTTTCTTCCGAGGAGTTGCCAACTAAAGTGAAGAGAGGTCGAAGCATGGGAAAAAATATGGTGGCCTCGTTCTTCGTAAGGATAGGTCATTATGCAACAATTGTTTTAGAGGATCGAATAACAGTTAGTGCTGAGTAGTACACTAACAATTATTTGCCACTTGTCTTGGAAAAAGTTCGGGAGAGAAGACCTCGCATTAGGATCCTCCTTCACTACGCATCGTCGCACACCGCCAAGAAAACAATCGACTACTTGTCGACGTCAGACCTGGAATTACTAGGTCGCCCACCCTATAGCCTCGACCTCGCACCTTGCGATTTTTATTTATTTCCGATAATAAAAAAAAACTACGAGGAAAACTTTTTATGGACGCCGAGGAAGCAGTGGCTGCGTTTCAAAATGCCGTCGAAGAGACCCCTAAGGACGAGTGGGCATAGTGTTTTTCTCAGTGGTTCCATCGGATGCAGCGATGTATTAATGTAAATGGACACTATTTTGAATATATATAATAAAAGTAATAACTTGCTAGTTATTGATTTTCTAAGAACTCTCAGTGTCACCCTCGTACGTTACTAGTATAGGTACGTAGTACTATTATTTATTCTGTGGTATAAGACACACGACTATATTAATCAGCAATAATATCTCTTGTTTTCTTGCAAAAAGTTATTTCTATGGCTAATAAAAAGGAGATAAACCTTTTATTGCATACTTTTACAAATTGTCTCTTTTATGGTAGATATTATGGTTATGGCGTATTTCTGCGATATTTCTTTCTCTTTTTTCAAGTTAAATTTGCAGTGTGAGAATATCTCCAGCTCGTACATGTAATAAAAATATTCCAAATAAAACAAACCAGCACGCAAGTTCTTAAAAGGCCAATGTGTAGTGTAGGTCATAATTCATAAACGCGCTAGTGATGATAATGATCACATCTTACATCAATTGTAGGAGTTTGTGGGATCTTAGTTAGGCATAATCGATGAATACACAACCATTTATGGGGTGTCAGTTTTGCTAGACTTAATTGGCAACGTACAGGGCAAACAATCAGTGTACAAAAGGTACCCATCACACTTACTTATGCTGATGATGATATATTTGTAAAAATGTCAAATTATATTTCAATTTAGAAAAAATAATTTATACTTAAAAAGGAATGGACAGTTTTTTTTTATTTAGCCTACGAAAATAATAAAAAAATATCTACGAAAAATTTAAAATTTTCAGATAGCCAAACAAGTATGTAGTATGAATATACTTATAAAAATATATAAATACGATAACTATAAGAAAATACGAGTACGACGTACTAAACGTGATTTTTCTAAAGAAGTAGGGGGGGCGAACGAGCAGACAGTCCACCTAATGGTATGTACATAATGTGGTTCATCTACACCTTCAACTATCAACGATTATGATTCAAAATATCTAAAGATGTCAAATGATCTAAGATGGAATTCCTCGTTTCAAGTAAAATCACGATAGCAGCCTTATGCTGCTAATTTACACTAGTATTCTGTAAGAGCTCCGAAGGAATGGACTCAGCTTATATAGTATGCATTACATACGTAAATTGTTCAAAGTAATGAGAAAGAGTCAATAAAACTCAATGTGTGTCATATTTAGATTGTTTTGTACTCCAAACATTTATAATATGAGGTATTGATATTTATATTTACGTTCGTATTTCAGAAACTTATCAGATCCAATATTATTGTTGACATTATTTTATTGATATAGGATTGATACTTGTTTTTTAACATCTATGCGACTTATGTTAGAATTTATCTAAAACCGGTATAGAAAGAAAAAGATTTATTACAATTTTCAGTACAACATAGTTATGTTGTACTGAAAATTGTAATAAATGTAACTACATCATAATAATGCCATACAACGTTTAGGTAATCAGTAGCATTATGTGTTGGAAGCATAGGTTACTGGGATGTTCCTTTATCTCATGACGTGTCACAAATGGCAAAATAATTTATTGATTTATTTATAACACAAAAACTAACAGCTATTAATTAACACTGTGATATGGTACATAATATGTAAGTCACAAGTTAAGCCTATTAAAGTTTTCCCAAATGTGTAATCGGGTTAGGTTAAATTTTAGTTATATTAAATTAAAAAAAAATTATAACTACTGTAACATATATAATATTCTAAAATATCCAGGCCGATGAGGGGAAACCCTCTCAAAATGCCGCTTATGCTCCCCAATTGGTTGCAATAATAGTGGCTGTTTTTTATTAATTTACAAGTAAGTGTGACAAACGAACATACAGTTAACATAATCGTAACATGATGGTGTGGTCCATAGAGACCTACGTCTATCAAAATTTAAGTTTTTTAATTCAGACAGATATGCTGTAATCCTTGAGTAATAAGATAGAATGCTTCGTTACCGGTAAAAAAAAAACATCTGGGTTAGCAGCATAGGTACAGCAGCATTACGGTTCTACTTTTGGATGATAGTCTGTGCGAGTGTAGTTTTTTTCTTGATGTACCTACCCGCAGTGGCATTGCATGAGTTGCTGCCGCCTGAAACCGCTAGAGCCAAAAATGATAACAGAATGAAATAATTTTCTTAGTTAGTCTTATATACTTATGTTACGTATTATTTGAAATAAAGTAAAAAAATATTTTAAATTAGAAAAATTAAATTTTAAAGTCCCGCTGGGTTTCTAGCTGATTTTTCCCAGGACAGAGGGTTTTTTCTGATCCAGTGGTAAAGCTTAAATGATTTCCAATAAGTATTCCTGTAATCTATGTTGAATAAAAATGGTTCTATTCTATTATATATACTTTTAGGTGCAAATTATATACATTTTCGGAATTGTCAAAGCTTCAGTGTTTGTGTAATCTTAAGTTCTCAGTGAGACCATTTTTGGAGATTGAAATTTTTACAAGCATTACTTTTTAAAAGTTAAGGCGGGCGCCAACATTTTTTCTAAAAAGTGGACGATAGTCCTTTAAAATCTGCCGTCTAGGATCATGGCTCTGTTTGTACTGAAGCGTGTTTAATATGTTGCCATATGTCTCTATTATGTATCAAAATATAGTTATCAAATTATGGATTGTAATGAAATTGATATTCAAAAATAAATCTTAAACCACCATTGCTGATGAATCATATCGAATCCCTGCGCAATTTTTTTTTATCTTTTGTTGCAGACGCAAATAAAATAAAATAAAGTCAAATAATTTTGAAAAATACGATTTCTTTTCTGCTCTGGAGTCTTTCTGGATACCTATTTATTTTACTATTACTGTTACCCATTTCTGTCGCCAGGCAGCAGTATGTGCAATGCTGAGTTCCCGTCTTATGAGCAAAGAGAGCTATTATAACTACAGGTTGTGAAGCATTCCATCTTAGTCCTCATATGTGCCAAGGTATCTGTTGGCTTTTTTGTTTGAAGTTGCCTGCACGTGTCCATGGCATGTAACTACACGTAAGTGGGTTGTAAGTTCATTTGGCACTTACCTAAGTACAAAAATAAACTTATTTTCGAGGCCACCTTAGTGAAGGTCGTATTTCTAAGGTGTCCTTTGTCGCGCGTGATCGCCTTCCGGTATGCTTCTCACGTACTTGTAAAACTACACTTTTTGTTTCTCTGCGATTACATACAAGATGTACACCTAACGATTTTTTACCGCTCCGTCGTCATATTCGTTAAACAATTGAACAAATATCGACATGTTTAGAACGTTTTTTTTTAATTCTAAACAGAGATTAACTATTAGTAAGGTTTGACTTAAAATTACCTATAAAGATAATATGAATGTTTTCCTTTTTTTTTTCATTTATATGTCAACGGTTTCTTTGGTAAGAAATAGCATCCCCAATTGTAAAGCTTGTAAGTATGATATTTTTCATGATGATTTAAACATTTAAACGATTGCACAATCTACCTCTGACTGCCTCTTGGTCTAGTGGAATGGCAACTGCTGATTTTATGGTTCTGGGTTCTAATCCGGTCAGGTCAGAAAATGAGCAATGGGGTTTCTGTCAAGAAATTCTCAGTAGCAGGTCTGAGTCGGGAATATGGGAGTTTTTCACTTCCGTACCTGGTAAAGCACGTAAGAATGTTATTTTAGCACCTGATATCTCTCCGAATACATGTTATATTACCTTCCTCTACGTATATTATATATCTTACTCTGACAGCCTCGTTGGTCTAGTGGAAGAGCGACTGCTTATTTTATGGTCCTGGGTTCTAATCCGGTCAGAGTGGCTGAAAATTAGTTATTGGGGTTTTCTGTCTAGAAATTTTCAGAAGCAGTTTTTGGGCTGGAATGTGAAAGTGTTTCACCCCCTACCCGTAAAGCACGTAACATTGGTCTATTCTAGCACCTGACTTATCTCCGGTCGCATCGCATTGTAGTATAATGGAACAGAGTGTACTTATCTGTGCTTACGCACTCACCCGTACACTATATTCCTATTTTATGCAATTTTATACGTGGTAGAGCCATGCTGCAGCTATATTAGTAGTATAGTTGTAGCACGAATGGGTCGGCTCGACCGGTAAAGGACCACGCTCTCACATAATACCAGCGTATAATGGCAGCTTGACACTGCTGTTTCGTATGGTGAGTGTAGAGAACCGGAGACCCTTTTTACTGGAAAAGAGGCATTCCAACTTGGTCCTCACGGGTGATGACGCATCTGCATTTTGATTCGCAAACGAGGAAAAATGTAGATGTCTATGGGCCACAGCAACCACTTACCATCAGGTGGACTGTGTGCTCGTTTGTCACCCTATCCTATAAAAAAATTGGTCTCAATCGAAAAAAAGATATATGTAGAAAATGCCACAGCATGGTTGCCTACCTTTTTCCATGCAACAATACCTATATACCAGGTGTAAACGGGTAAACTGATATAGTAATTTACCCTCATTCTTATTCCTAAAAAATTGAATGTGTAAATATAGATATTTTTATTGTGAATCCAATTGTTGCCTTTTGGAATCATGGCAAGACTAGTGATTTACACGATTTAACGTTTCAATAGTTTTATTTTACAATAGAGCGTGACAGAGACCAATATATACATTATTATATGCGGCAGGGAAGGATACACTATAGCCAGAGCCTGAATAAGAGTTGCGACAGCCCTAAGCTATCTATGAATATGCCGCCTCCCCCCCCCCCCCCCCCCCCGAACGGGACTGTTCTGTCCGTGCAAACCCATGTATTACTAGATAGTTACTAGATTTTTATATTTTACAAGCTTTCCACCCCTCGGTTTCGTCCACATTAAATCAAATTTTCCTGATATTAACTGTAGCGACCATCGCCCATGAACAACTGCAACACCAGGGAAATTGTAGGCGCGTTGCCGGCCATTTTAAAAGGAGTAAGCTCGTTTCTTAAAGGTCTCTAAGTAGTATAGGCCTGGAAAAAACGCACGTGGTAAACGACTTTTACAAAGAAGTGTTACGAGGCTGAAAACTCCTAGTAAATCGCACAGTCATGGTGGACCACCAAGGTAGATAGTGTGGATGGTACCGTGAGTTTTGTTCCAATGTGCGTGCCGAACACTTTGTCTAAATACTCCCCGTGAAAATTAAGCCAGTGAAACGAGCCGCTCAGAAAGAACTCGGTCCTCGATGATTCGACCCACTGTTCGCTGGATGTGATCAAGTGGAAAGCGCTGGGGTGCCCTGGGTGAACTGGTGCTAACTCCGGAGCACCTGTCTTCAGTGCAATAGTAGAAACTCCATCAGAGCCACTTGACTTGACGTCCAGGGAGAGGAATGCTTTGCACACTGAGGGCTATGTAAACCGCACATCCAGCATGAAGCAATCACACCACGGAATGTTGTTGTTGGTCGAACATGAATATCAGATAAAAATTAAAAATGCTAACAAATTTCTCTCGGGATATTTATCATAACAAAAAAGTATAAATTTTTAATTTTTTTTAAATCTTTTAATTATTGTAAATTTTTGGATGCATTTTAGTAGAATATTAATTTTTTAACCTGATATCTATGTTAAACTTTTTTACCGGTCAGAAAAATTCACACTCATGAACAGTACAATGCCAGAATCTATACAGAACTTTGCCCCACCTAAAAGTGTGGTGTACACCAATACCATAGTCATTTGTTTTTTGCTGTTTTATTACTTTATTCAAATATAAGTTAAAATTTCTAGAACTTGCGCTTCTTTTTAAATTAAACTTTTGTAATTACATTTACCTTATTGATTTCTTATATTTATGCGAACACTACACATTGAAAAATTTTTCTTATTTTTATTAATTTCCGACGTTTCGGGTGCTTTCCAGAACCCATGGTCACGGGGGACTGAGGTGATTGACGTCCCGATGTCAGAGTTAACCCGGAGTACCTTCAGCTTTTTTTAATTATTAATTTTGGTCCAATCTACGCAGAATGAACTTACTGTATCTTGAAGTCTTGCAGTGGTATGCTTGGGTTTAGTTTTAATTTTATTAATTACAGGATCCCAAGCAGGTGGTAGTACCCAGCCTCCCTCTTTATTGAAATTAGGATGTTTTTTAATTTCAATAACCTCACGTATCATCCTTGGCAGGAATCGATGATCTTTCGCGAGGAATTTGTGGTTTATCAAATCTAATGTAATGGCGGGCGCCGTCTAGAATATGATCACAAACTGCAGATTTCCAGGAACGTTGGTGCTTCACGTCAAAAATAAAGTATATTTTTATAAAAAAAAAATCAATAAAAACCCGCGTAAAAGAACACATAGCTGACGTGAAGCACCTACATTACTACTAGTCGAAACTATTCATAAATCTACTGCTGTATATAGGCCTTTCCCAAGGAATAATATGTCCTGATCCAGGTGATAATTCCATCTTGTAGGGGTACTCTTTACACTTTGCTTACCAGTACGTGGCTGCCACTCGACACCTACTCTTCCCCATCGCTTGTTGGTTCTTCGAGATGTGTGGCTGGACAATTGCCACTTCAGCTTACCAATTCATTAGACTATGACGGCTACTCTGATTCTACTGCGGATATCCTCATGACGATTAAACGCAGATCAACTCTAAGCATAGCCCTCTCCATAGCTCGCTACGCGATCGAGTTTCCTAATGTGGACAACATTAGGGACCACTCTTAAAGTATACATTAAAAGAAGTACAGTATTGTACGTGGTAGAGCCATGCTACAGCTATATTAATAGTATAGTTGTAGCATGAATGGGTCGGCTCGACCGGGGAAGGACCACGCTATCACAGAATACCAGCGTGAAATAGCAGCTTAATGCTGCTGTGTTTCGTACGGTCTGCATTTTAATTCGCAAACGAAGATAGATGTAGATGTCTATGGGCCACAGCAACCATTTACCATCAGGTGGACTGTGTGCATGTTTGTCCCCCTTATTCTATAAAAAAAAAATACATAAGCAAGTTAATCAAGCAAACCAAGCAAGCTGTTCGATTAGTTGTAGTTACAACCATTCCTTTTTAACTAAAATAAAATATTAAAAAAGTTCTCAGCAGTATGTAGTTCAGCTTCATTTAAATAACATTCACGGCCTTGACATGATACCAACTTAGACTTATTACAAAACATTGAAGCGATACCGATCGTTACAATGAATTATACAGAACAGTCGAAGGACAGCATTTTATTTATACGATGCAAATGCTCGATAAGGTTTTTATGTTGCATACGATACAATTTTATGATTTTAGTGTAGAATAATTCCTTATATTTATTAATGTATTTAATCTTTATTATACACCTTATATTAAGGCATACTTAATGTTTTACGTCATTCTCTACTAATCAACCATAAATAAAAAAAACTATTTTTTATAAATTAAGGGTGACAAACTAGCATACAGTCCACCTTATGGTAAGTGGATGCTATGACCCACAGACCTCTATATTTATCCTCGATTAAAAAACAAAATGCAGATACGTTGTTACCACTGAGAACTAAGATGGAATTCTTAAAAGGGTCTCCGGTTCTCTACACGTGTACACACTCTAGTATTCTGTGAGAGCGTGGTCCTACCCCCGTTGTGCCGACCCATTCGTGCTATAACCAAATATAGCTACAGCTTGGCTCTACCACGTAAATGATTTGAAAAACTCTGGTAGATGCAAACAGTTCATTAAGAAAGATAAAATTCTCTACCGGACCAAGAAGGGACACATATTGTTTTACAAATACAAAATATAACTTAATAGTAGAAGATAGAGATAAAAAATTTGAATTGTTTAGGATCCGGATCAAAATTTCCTTCTATTCAATTCCAGGAATTTTGACTTTTTAGGATTTTGGTTTTGGGTATTTTTGTGCAATATTGGCCTGTGGAAGGAAAGGGGAGATCTCCCGCCGGGCAAGGTTTTCAGCCCGGGGAGCAGCCAACGCTCCGAGCGGTAGTTCGGAGCTATTCTATATAATATATAAAAAGCAGTTTATTAAACTGCTTTTACAACTTTGATAGCGCGATTTAGCCTTCGATAAGTTGACCAGAATCGTCTCTTCTAGAGTGATCAGAAGAGGCTCTAAGAATCATTGGAGCGACCAATGGTACGTGGATCGGGCCCAGCACCAAATCAGGCCGACATTATCGCATTCTGGCGCGGCCTGTGGTCAGAGCACGTAAACTACAGCGAGGGCCCTTGAACGGAAGTAGTGGCGAGTCAGAGTGCGAATGTTACACCCATGGACCCCGTCATCATAACGCCGGATGACGCAGCTGAGGCGGTCCGTAGGGCCCCGAACTGGAAAAATCCGGGACTCGACGGACTGCATCACTACTGGCTGAAGGGGTTCGTGGTGTGTCACGCTGTGCTCGCCCGACAGTTTCAAGACGCTCTCGACGAAAAGTCGCTCCCGAGCCTCTTCACTACTGGGATCACTCATTAGGTTCCTAAAGACTGGGATTCCACAGACCCAAGCAAATACCGCACCATTACGTGTCTACCTAACATGTACAAGACACTAATATCCATTTTGAGCGCGAGAATCACTCGTCACCTGAACTCAAATCAGGTTATGTCGCGCGCTCAAAATGGATGTCGGAGCGGTGGTCGTGGAACCAAGGAACCACTCCTCATTGACATTGGTCATTAGCAAGGTGGTTAAATGCAACCGTCGGAACCTCTCCGCCTGGATAGACTACAAAAAGCCATTCGACTCGGTGCCTCATACATGGCTTAAGAGGGTCCTTGATCTGTACAAGGTTGACTGTACAGTTCGAGACTTCCTCGGGCTGTGTATGGGGCAGTGGAGTACGATCCTTTGTCATCTAGGCGAGCGGATGACGGCTGCGAAGAGCCACATAAGGATAAGAAGGGGTATAAAAAAGATTAGAAGTCTAACCAGTGTTGAAACAGCTAGACTAGTTTACTTCAGCTACTTCCATAGCATAATGTCGGATGGTATTTTGCTATGGGGACACGCAGCTGACACTGAAATTATATTTGTTTTGCAGAAGAGGGCCATAAGAGCAATTTATGATTTAAAGCGTAAAGAGTCGCTGCGACAAAAATTTAAAGAAATTAATATATTAACTTTGGCCTCTCAATACATTTATGAAAATGTAATGTACGTACACAAAAATAAAAGTAGTTTTACAAAAATAAGTGATATTCATTCTGTAAATACTAGGAACAGACACAAGCTAGTAGTACCAGTTACTCGACTCCATCGAGTCAGTAATTCATTCTTGGGGCGATGTATACGCTTTTACAACAAAATTCCAGAAAATATACAAAGTTTGACCTGTTCAAAGTTCAAAAACTTTAATAAACTAAGTTTGTATAAAAAGGGTTATTATAATATTAAGGAATTTATGGATGATAATAACCCCTGGAAATGAGGTGATCGCTACCAAGCTATTTCTAATTTGTTGTGTTGTTAATTTGTGTAACATCATGATTGTAAGCTGTTATTTAAAAAAAAATCCCGCTGGGTTTCTTGCTGGTTCTTCCCAGGACAGAGGTTTTTTCCGAACCAGTGGTAATCAAACAAAAGAGTGACTTTCAATAAGTATTATTTATAATCTATATTGAATAAAAAAGTTTCTGTTTCTGTTTCTATCTTCCAGGGGGATTGTTTGAGTCCAATCTGGTTCTGCCTCTCTCTGAACCCTCTCAGTACCTTACTGGAGGGTCTCGGAAGGGGATTTCAGCTTCGGAAAGGAGGTACAAAAGTAACCCACCTTTTCTATATGGATGATCTCAAGAACCTCGTGAAAGCCGAAACAGACAAATGTACAAAATATCTGGACCTGACTCACGAGGTGATCGACATATGGGGCCGACTGCCGACCGAAATTATGCCTGTAGTCGTTTCTGCGAACGGGTTAATCCCAGTCAGCCTATCGGGTCATCTGAGGCTGCTGGGACTCCGTGATGAACCGCTCCAAGTTCAAATGCAGAAGGCAGTGTTCCTCGATACCGCCCGCATCGTCCGCCGGTTTCTTTCCCTTTCCCCCTATTCCTCGGCCGTCTGGTCTCCCCTGCCGAGGGCTCACATCTGGTTGGGTTTTTATTTATTTATGTATTTTTTATATATTTATTTTATTTTGTTGATATTTATGTATGTTTATCATTTTTATTTACAATTATATAATTATACAGCCCAAACAGATGAGAAAACTTTATAGATATCCAAGATAATAATATATTTATATATTGAATAAAACCATATTGACACTACAAAGTTGAAGTCCTAACTTCCGAACTAGCAATAGCTGTGTGTCGGGATTCAGTTCTTTCCCATATCCACAAAGTTTCAATTACAAAATCGTTTATCAGCTTATCACAAATCAGAACAAGATAACAAAATACATAAAGATTTTACAAATTAAATAAAAATAAAAAATAAAAAAATGCATGCGTATGTGTGTTGCACCTATGATGGGTACATGTTGTGCGTATGTAACAAGGTAACAAAATAAATAAAAATTTTACAAATTAAAGAATAATAAAAAACTAAAAATATGCATGCGTACGTTTGTTGCATCTATGATGCGTACATGTTTTGCGTGTGTATGTGTACATATGTCTGTGTGTGTGTGTGTGTGTGTGTGTGTGTGTGTGTGTTTGTGTGTGTTTGTGTGTGTTTGTGTGTGTTTGTGTGTGTTTGTGTTTGAGAGAGAGAGAGTGTGTGTGTGTGTGTGTGTGTTCGTGTGTTTGTGTGTTTGTGTGTGCGGGTGAGTGTGTGTGTGTGTGTTTTTATTTTACTCGATAAGAAATGACTCGTACTAATGAGTTATTTTTAATAGGTTTTCCGTCTCGTTGTAGTAGTGCCGCCACATCACCTGCCTATTCAGACCGGAGGTTGATAGTGCAGTTTAGATGTCGATAAAATGTGCAAGTTACCAGGTAATTGCCTTGTAGTCTGCGATGAGTCGAAAAGAAGGCAAGTAATCCGCGAGAATGCCGTGAAGCAGAGGTGAGCAGTAAAGCCGCGTATCGATTATGCGCTCCAAGAGGTCGAACTTTGACGCACGTTCCAGCCGCGCGAAATGGATACCGCCTTGAAACGCTCGCCTAATTGTTCGTTGGGACGCTCAAAAGTGGAGCGGGCCGCTCCATCTGGTGTCGGTTTTTTACCGCGTATCAAAGCGCGCGCGCCAGTTGGGACGATTGTTTCCATTATTCGTGTGTTCGTTGCGTTTCGAGTTATGGATAATCAAAGTTGCCGTAAATTAATACAATTATATAGTTTAGGTTCGCTTTGGAATAGCAAAAGTAGTTTTTACCATAATAAAGCGCTGAGAGAAGATGCATAGAACTACGAAAGCGGTAGCTGCTCGTACCGCTCGTTTAATATCACTTTTTCGTTTCATCAAGTTTCAAATCACAACGATTCTAAAGAAGTTCTCATTTTCTAGAAAACGGGACAAGTGATAGTAGAAAATGTTTGCATTTTGTGATCAAATCTTAAAAATATAGCTCCACATGGTCGAATAGCATCTATGAAAAATTGTCGTAAATAAAATAAGATTCCCTTTTCATTAATGGAAATGATAAAGAAATATCCCTTGTGTTGCATTAATTCGATATAATATTATTAAGTCGCTTGGAAATAAACCAATCAAATTGTTCGGAACGTTCACATGTTGCCAAGCAAATAAACTTAATTAATTTACTTTAGTACACAGTGTACCTACATAGTTTTCAATAGAAGCAGTATTTTAGCAAATATTGAATATTGGACTGTATTGACTCGATTATACATAATATATATTACCACTATCCTGTAGAATCCCACTATTTATTTATGAGCTATATAAGAAAAGAAAGTATAAGAAAATCGATCTCCAAAATTGCTAAGCTTCATCGGTGAGGTTCTTAACAATCGCAGATGTCGCTTTCCGAATTAGAATTCACTTTCGCGTTCTAAAAACAATTAATTCTCCGATCGCCAGCACACGCTTTTATACTCGATAAGACGAATATAAAACTTACTAGGCCAATCCAGGTCATTTCACTCATTCAATCGGAAATACTAGCACAGTCGCGCTTACATAACGATAGCAACATTCAAATGAGAAAAGGTTTTATATAAGTAGACTTAAGCGTATCTCACACAGAAGCGGCTTGTGGTGGCGGCCGCGGTGGCGGTCAGTTGTATTCGTTTGTAATTCAATCCCGTGCCG
This sequence comes from Parnassius mnemosyne, assembly GCA_963668995.1. Lineage (NCBI taxonomy): Eukaryota > Metazoa > Arthropoda > Insecta > Lepidoptera > Papilionidae > Parnassius > Parnassius mnemosyne. The sequence goes on along the minus strand of CAVLGL010000013.1, from coordinate 37,327,321 downwards.
CCATGTGCTCTGCAAGCGGCTGGCGACAACCGCATGTTCCGCCCCTTCAGCCAGTCGGTGGCTGGTTTTACAAACAGGCCGCGTGTGCCGCGTGAAAAATGGTGCAAAATCAGAGATTGTAATAGAAACAGAGCAAAATTATCCAGTACTTTACGATAATTCGCATCGTGATTAAAAGACATTAGGATTAAAAACAAAATATATGATAATATTGCTGAATATAATAAAGCTTCATCACGGTTAGCCATGTTTACTGACATCTAATCGTAGCACAGACACCACAGCGAATGGCGCTTCAGGCCGCCACTCCGGCCGTGGTGGTGTGTTGTTGCAGCGGCTGGAGCCGCGGCTCGCGGTTAGCCGCCACCGCAAGTCGCTTGTATGTGGAAGACGCTTTAAGCTTGCGTGTTGCTTGTATCAATAGTCTGAGTGTTATCTATTTTTATTTGACAGTGACACATTTTATTACTTCACAGAGGCCATTGACCCTTATCGTCGGGAACACTCGTGCAACGTGGTGTATTACGCCGCATTTCCACCTACAAGAACACTCGCAAAAGTCTTGCATAAGTTTCTTGCTATACTGTTTGCATATTGTATGAATTCTCTAAATTTTTTCTGCACTAACTATCTCGTGACAACCTAAAAAACACGCGAAACTCACGAAATCCATAGATGTTGCGAAGGCCATGGCAATTTAGTTTAGTTTAGTGTTGTTGCAGGTGGAAACGCAGCCTAAGAATTTATTTTCCATACCCCATGTTAGGTATATAATGTATATACTATCCATTAGAGAGTTGTAACAACTTAAAATAATAAACAAAAATTTTAATCTTTGATCCATATAAAACATAGTAATATTTAATACCAACACCTACTTTTGTTTTATTGCGAACATGATCATTGATATCTGATATGGAATGCCAAATAATCGGCCCGTATGTGGGATGTAGCTAATTCATTCTATCATATGTGTAATCGATGGATGCAGGTGGCTCAGGACCGTGCTTTGTGGCATTCTTTGGGGGAGGCCTATGTTCAGCAGTGGACTTGTGAAGGGCTGTAATGATGATGATGATATGTGTAATAATTTGTATTTATTATTACACATGTGATTCTATAATGACAGAGATGCTCATAATTAATGAATCACTCTCAATACCTATTTTAAATCGCGTGTACTTTATGCGAGATATACGAAACAAGATCGATAAGCATCGTGTTCTATCGCGAGTTAATGTGAACACTTTGTACTTGCAATCTATTGCACTCACATCTTTTCGCAGGAAACGCTTAACAAACTGTCCCGAATGCACTTGCTACCTAGTTTACATCCGCTAACTACTGTCTGAGAGATTGTCGGATATTTCTTGCAGAAATTTTCTTGCAGGTGGAAACGCGGTCTTACAAGTATTACAAGAAACTTATGCAAGACTTCTGCGAGTGTTTTGAAAGTGGATATGTGGCCTAAGTGTATTTTTATTACTAGTACGTATTTTAGTAGCCCTATCGCAAGTTCTTCGCAAAGGATAGCTTCGGATATTTCTTTATCATAATTCTTTATTAATGATTGTATTGAAAAATACTTATTTAAATATCTAAGAGGATATAGTAGAAAATATATTTATACATAAGTAATGTTCTTTCACTTCAACGGAAGCGCATTCTAGAGTCGTTCAGTCGTAACAGCCAATAAATTTAAGAGAAAACCATTACGGTGAAACTTACATTTCAAATGCTCTGGGGCCAATGATTAGAAAGAGTTTTACAGAGCGTTTGGCTTAGGATGTCGTGCTGCAGCAAACAACTCGAGCGGCCATTACTCCATACATTGTATTGCAATACTAGGACTTAAATTTGTCACGCACGCTCAGCCCTGTACTCGTAATAAATACATGTGGGCATGTACTCACTTACTCAAATAAAACGATTTTACCTTCCGCGATGAAACTATAGCGGCGTAATGCAATGGCGCTGCAATCGCGGCGGCACGATCTGCATGCAGACCACATACAGTCCATAACTGTAGCGGATGAAGCGCGTGAAGAATAGCACCACATGCGCAAGCCCCAACAGCTCCCAGATGTAATAACAACACAGATGATGCTGAAGCCAGCTGCAAGCAAACAAAATCTTAAAAAGCTTATTAAAATGAAATAGGAAACTATAAATTTCATTCTTTCGGGTGAACTACTAGCTTTTGGATAAACATTTCAGAACTCAACTCACACAAATGTATAGTTATTCCATTTCATGTAGGTGTGCGTAGGCAGCGGGCGCTCAGGAGTAGCACTCCCTAGTCCCGAGGCCTACACTCACTAACACAATGTGTGCACGGCTAACAACAACCAAAGTCAAAACTTCATCTTGAAATAGAATAACTATACTAGGAATGGCCTACGTCTTTTATGAGTGGATCAGAGAGTGATAAAAATGGCACTTTTAGTACCTTAATATCTCGAGAACTAGAACCATCTATATGTATTACTTAAGAGATACATTGTGTTTTCATGCGATCGTCAAATCAATCTATTTATTTAAAATATAAAAGATATTTAATATTGATATGGTCACTATAAGATGTTGTTAGGTTAGCTAAATACGTAATAACTTAAAATAGAAGGACCCTTAAGTAGGGACTGAATAAATTCACCGACTTGGTATTACATGGATCTCACAACTTTTTACGGTAGAAGAACTGAGTTGCGAGACTTGGTTTTTAATATGATATTAAATAATAAAACCAGAAAGAACAAACGAAAATGTACTACTTCACTAAAGTATGTCTCTAAAGGTTGTTCGCAAATAATTTAATTATTGAACGTTTTATAGAATTACATACTTATGTTTAAACTTTTAGTTTGGTTTGGCGAAAATCATTGTGTACAAATTAAGCTTTATTATGACATTATGTCGTTCAAATTAAAATTCAATGAAATATTTATATGCTTTTATAGACTGCGAGTAACAAACGAGCACACAATCCACATGATAATAAATGACCCATAGACATATATTATACATACAAAACTAAAATTAAACATGAAGTGCAATTCCAGTAATACAATTCAAATTTCGAGACAGTTGATTTGTATGTTTACTTTTATCAAATTTATTTCTCAAAACAGATATTATACCACAAATAGCTTCGATACCATGAAAACGCATTAGCTCATTTTATTTAACCGTGAATGCAACCGAACAGTTGATTTAGCCTTTGTGCACTGTTAATTTATTCAACGCTTCATATACAGTCACGCTTTGTATCGCGCAGTCCAATAACAATCGGAAATTACATTATTTACGATTATAGTGACCATAAAATTAATTTATAACAGCAATACTAAAGTGATTATAACCTATCAAACAAGGTGATTTAACCTATCAAAGTCAACCGCTATACATAGGTATCCTCTATAGATTATCTCATAGAGGGAATATTTTTGTCACATTTGCCATACTTGGCAGTCGGGTTGGCAGCTTAACATTTTGCATTGTTATTAAGAAGATGTTGCTCCCCATTTTATGTTTCATTACCTTTCTGTCATTCCTTTTGATAACCATGTGATGGCGCATTGGGTTTTCTTACGCTGCCACTTAACGGTGTATTTATACTATTAACATGTACCGATATGGTAATCCATCGCTTCGCCAGGAATAAGACCAAACCAAGTTTTCTGAGCAGTTTCTTCTTCATATACATAAAAAAACATGGCTCAACTTCTAGACAAGATTATATATTTTTTAGAATTATTTCCCTGCACTAAGCGTAACCAAAAATCCACAAAACGTGGACCCTTGTGAACATATGACCATTGTCTGGTGAAATCTGCGTCATTATATTCCTCACCTAACTACGATTTCCATGGTGTTCGATGAATGTGGCTATATAAGTCAGCAGATTGAGATAAGATGTGGCATTTCTTTGCATCTTATCCTTGGCGGCAGGTCTGTTTCTCGTCTGAACGTCTTAAGCAAGCCACCAAGTCCTGCAAAAAGGTATTACGGCAAGCCAGTGTCGATCGCATTAAACGCATTGGTACAAAACTCTCTGTCGACCCATCTGGCAGTAAAGCTTTTTGGTCTCTCACCAAAGCGGTCGAGACAAACTTCTGTCGGTCTACACTTTATGAGTGAACAATTTCGCCGAGTTGTCATCGATGGCTGTTCGTCGTGTTCTATCGCGACAAACGCCGGAGTTACTTAGGGGTCCGTCCTCTCCGTAACACTCTTCTTGCTGCATATAAATGATTTACTCAGTCCCGGTATCTATGGGTATGTAGACGACAGCACAGTTGTGGAGTGATACCAACCAAGTGCTCGGGTAAGTCGGGATCAAATCCAGTCCGAAAGAGAGGTGTGAATCTCACACTACAGACAGTCTCCGAACAGGGCGATTCTAATCTCATAGGATTCAACGCCTCCAAAACACAGGCGTGTCTTTTACCGCTAAAAGGAGCCCGCTCACCCTGGCTCCTACTTTCCTGAAAAATAATTTCCGGTTGAATTTTCTCCGAACCTCAAGTATGGGCAGTTCATTGAGTCCAGAGCCAAATCAGCCGTAAGGAAACTGGGTGTCCTTGCAAAGGTGTGGCGGTTTTCACGCCGGGGCAGCTTCTTACCTTATATAAAGCGCAAGTCCGGTCGTACATGGAGTACTGCTGTCATATATGGGCTGGTGCTGCAAAATGCCACCTGGTAGCATTGAACTCAGTGGAGAGACGTGCTGAAAGGTTCATTGGTGACCTCGATTTAGTTGAAACCAATCTTGGGAGCCTCGAGTACAGGCGCAGAGTAGGCAGTCTCTCGGTATTCTATAGAATGCATTTCAGTGAGTGTGAGCAAGAATTACACGATTTATTTCCTCCATCTCACATCCACCATCGGACGACTAGGCGGTCGGCAGGTCTTCATCCCTTTGTTGTCGATATTCCACGCATTAGAACTAAACGGTTTGGTTCGACTTTTGTAATGCGTACAGCAAAGTAATGGAATAATTTGCCGGCGTCTATCTTTCCGTCCGAATACGAGTACAATCTCGGTGTCTTCAAGGCAAGAGTGAATAGGCTTTTGTTACGCTAAAACAGTGCGATCTACCATCTAGGGCTGCATTACCACTTAGCACCAGGTGGGATTGTGGTTAAGCACTGGTTTATAATAAGTTAAAAAAAATACACCCAAAATAAGGGAAATAAAATACCAATTAAAAAAGGTACAATTATCTTCCTTATCGCTTATAAACGACCTCTACCAGGCAACCACATAGCAGTGGATATAATGTGAACCTGTGAGAAAGAGTAAGGGTGTACGCAAGTTGTTTGAAAATACATACAACGTACATATAATTATTTATTGAAATACATAGATAATATAATAAATTTCAGTTACATATTAATAAATAATATTTCAGTTACAAAGATATACAAGTACATATAAAAGAGCTCAAAGGAGTAAAGAAGTATGTGAAATAAAAGCCTTAACGCAAGAAAAAAAATATGTAACAATTTTAATAAGCGACGTGAGTTCATAGAAAATGGAATGATACATGTAAATGTTACTATTTAAGGAGGCAAAGAAGTGCGCTTTCACAAGTTTTTTAAATTTTACAATTGAATGCGCACATCAAATCATTAGTCTTTTTATTTTTTAAAGTCGATTTTTAATTTTTATTATAAGTTTTATCTTTTTACGCTTTTGAGTTGAATTATGAATATCACAATTCAAATTAACAACTAAAATGTCTAAATTGTAATAGTTAAATATTCATCGTCTGAATATTTTTCCACTGTTAAGGGTGATTTCTTTATCTTTAAAATTATACGGGACCGCCCCTGAAATATATCCTATTTAATAAAATAACCAATCAAATCAGTTCAGCACAGTACAAAAAAAAAATCACGTCGAATTTGAAACTCCTTGTTTATTGAACTCTGTGAATATAATTTAAAGAAAATTAATTTCATACTTTAGAAAATTAATTTTCCATTTCGCAGATTACAAAAAGTGTGCATCGAGTAATTTAACTACATGGTGCGACAAAGTTTTTTAATCAGTGTATTAACTGTGAACAATGCTTTCATTTCATTTTACTTTTTTCATTTAATAAGTTCAAATTTTATTATTTAAATTGTCTACTAACTTAACAATGCAGTGAAAAGTCTACGCAGTAATGAACCTCATTCCATTAAAGTAAATGATATTTTGTTTTTAATAATTAGGTGTTTGTACTGATTACATACATACATTACAGCCTTTACAAGTCCCCCAAGGTATAACACAGAGCACTGTCCTGTGCCACCTTCAACCCTCGACTTCCTGCATGACTTACCAAGTCGTCATTCCATCTAGTGGGGAGACGCCTACACTTCACCGGGCGTGTAGTAGCGGTTAAGAATATCCACTACCCCATATCTTCCTACGGATGTCATAAGAGGCGACAGAGGGAAAGTGAGGCAGAAGATGGGCAGCAGCATCTCAGCTCGACCGGGGTAGGACTATGCTCTCACAGAATACCAGCGTAAAATAGTAGCTGATGCTGCTGCTTCGTATGGTGAGTGTAGAGAACCTTTTAACTGGAAACGAGGCATTCTATCTCAGTCCTCAGGGATGAAAACGCATTTGCATTTTGATCCTTAATTGAGGATAAATGTAGATATCTATAGGCCACAGCATCGACTTACCATCAGGTGGACTGTGTGTTCGCTAGTCACCCTTATTCTATAAAAAAGTTAAGTCAAATTATTTATTTAAAAAAAAGTGATGGAAGTTTTTTTACTATGTTACTTTTAAACTTCTCCAAGCGACGTGCATTTACTGGAACAAAAAACTTTTTGATCTATTTGCTTGTTGTGAACATAAGGTAACGAAACTAATTGTCCACAGTGGTCAGAACTCCATTTTTTAATTATATATTTATGGAACGGCTTAACATTTGTAAATATGTTATCTATACATGTTACACTAGATTCAACAATACGGGTTGGCTTCAAAAATAAATTAAAAAGACAATATGATTTAAACAATGATCTAAATTTAATATCGGTGGAGGAATCACGTAGGAAATTGATAATAAATTCTCCACATATTACAATAGATTTATTTTAATGATTTCTTATATTTACGCTAACACTACACATTGAATAAAACTACTTTTACGGATTTTATCGCATTTAATTAAGTTATTTTATATTCCCGACGTTTCGGTTGCTTTCCAGCAACCGTGGTCACGGGGGACTGAGGTGATTGACGTCCCGATGTCAAAGTTAACCCGGAGTACCTTCAGCTTTTTAATTATTAATTTTGGTCCGATCTACGCAGAATGAACTCACTGTGTCTTGAAGTCTTGCAGTGGTATGCTTGGATCTAGTTTTAATTTTATGAATTACAGGATCCCAAGCAGGTGGTAGTACCCAGCCTCCCTCTCTATTAAAATTAGGATGTTTTGAATTTCAATAGCCTCACGTATCATCCTTGGCAGGAATCGATGTTCTTTCGCGAGAACTTGTGGTTTATCAAATCTAATGTAATGGCGGGGGCCGTCTAGGATATGATCACAAACTGCAGACTTCCCGGAACGTTGGTGCTTCACGTCAGCTATGTGTTCTTTTACGCGGGTTTTTATTGATCGTTTTGTTTGCCCTATATATGAGAGACCACACTCACAATCAAGCTTGTATACTCCTGCATCTTGTAGAGGAATATTGCACTTGACGGATGGTAAGAACTGACTAATCTTCTTCGGCGGCTTGAAGAATGTTCTAATAGAAGCTCGCTTCAAGATGTAGCCAATCTTGTCTGTGACACCTCTGACATATGGTAGTACAGCAGGCACACGCTCGACTGTGGCCGGCTTCACTCAGTCGCTGTGACGTAGGCGCGGAACCCGAAGCTTGTTGTCGTGCAGAACCTGCTTGACGTGCTGAAGCTCGGCGGCCAGGTGTTTGCTGTCACAGATCCCTCGTGCACTCTGCAACAAAGATTTGCCCACGGTAGCTAACTGTGAAGGGTGATGGTGGGATTCACCGTTTAAGTATCGGTTTGTATGGGTCTTTTTTCTATACACACTGTGACCTACGGTGTTATTAGGATTTCAAATGACTAACACATCTAGGAAAGCTAAAGAATTATTTGCCTCTAACTCAATAGTAAATTGAATTTTAGAGTTTATGGAATTAAGATATTCTAAAAATGCAGTTACTTTGTCTGATGGTAAAATTGTGAAAGTATCATCTACGTACCGCCTGTAGAAACTTGGAGTTGCTGGTGCAGTAAGCAGGGCTTTCTCCTCAAAGTCCTCCATGAAAACATCGGCGACAATAGGAGATACCGGTGAGCCCATCGCTACACCGTCTACTTGCTTGTAAAACTGTTCCTTCCACAATAGATAGCCAGATGTAAGGCAATGTCTGAGTAATATTGCATATTCTGCTGGCATGTTGTTTTCCTCTAGTTTCCTAGTTACAATTGAGATGCAGTATTTAACAGGTAGGCATGTAAATAGAGACTGAACATCAAAACTGACCATAGTTTCATTGTCATTAAGACATAGGTCTTTTATCTCACTGACAAAATGGTATGAATCCTTAGTGTGTGCTCTTGTATGTCCTCTGAGTGGTGATAGTACTTTTGCTAAATGTTGAGCCAATCTGTAAGTTGGCGAATCGATCTGACTCACTATTGGACGTAATGGAGCGTTCGGTTTGTATATTTTTGGTAACCCATACAACTTCGGCGGTTCGGCACACGCAGGTATTATCGAATTAACGTCTAGATTCAGTTTCTCGGAGTATTTCTTTATTAGATCGCTAGTTGTTTTAAGCGTATTAGTTGTAGGGTCTGTTTTGACCTTTACGACCGTACTTTAATCCGATAAAAGTTGTTGTATTTTAAAATTATAACCGTAGCATTACCTTTATCTGCGCGGAGAATCGTAAGATCTGGTCTGTTGCGTAAGTTTTTCAATGCAGTGAATTCATCTTTGGAAAGATTTAATTTCGGCGTTGAGCTTCGACGTAATAAGGACGAAATGTCTTAACGTATAGCCTCTAAATCTTCATTACCAATATTATTTTATACAGACAGTCCTCAACACTACAAATAATGTTTTCATACGGTCCCCCGTGACCACGGTTGCTGGAAAGCAACCGAAACGTCGGGTATATAAAATAACTTAATTAAACGCGATAAAATCCGTAAAAGTAGTTTTATTCAACAGACTTATTTTATTTATTAAGCTTAGCAAAAACTTCCTCCATATTTTTTTTTCAAAAGTATCATGTACTAAGTGGTGATTAGGTTATCACATTAAATAGCACAGCGGTAAATACAAATATATATATATATATATATATCTGTTAAAATATTAAAATAAACAATTCTACCAAAAATAAAAAATACATCTCATAAACAATATAAATTGTGTAAAAATTGACACGAAGAAAATCACCTTGATTATATTATTTTACTGACCTGAAGTGACCTGTAAAAGCGACAACGGTGCGGTAGGTGCACAGTGCTCACGCGGCATCGACATAGATAATTATTTACCTACACTTTCCCATTCAAAGGTAATTAGGCAAAAATCGGAAAAGGGGCTACCGCGACTAGAATGTTAATTGTTATATATTTTTATAGATGTGTATGTTCAAAGAACGTTATGTAGGATAAGTCTTTTCATTTAATGTGATAACCTTATCGCCACCCCTTATAGAACATGGGGGTCTGTAGACGCTCACAACAATGAGGTGCTCACACTCAACACATGCTATTTCTACAGTCCGCTCAACAGAGAGGCTCACAATATGTTTAGGTCCTTTGGCCGAAATTCTTTTCAATGCCTAATTCGAGCAGAAGATTTGAAAAAAAAAATGAAATATTATGAATTTTGAATGTAATTTTTTAGTTGATTCTTTAGTTTATAATAACGATACAACTGCAGCGACGATTTTGATGACTTAACTATATTTATGGCAATTTATACTCTAAGCGGTCGAAAAGTTAAACAATAGCGTTACTTTACTACAAAAATATCTATACATCTATACAAATAAATAAAATTGAAGTGTCTGTTTGTAATATCAAAATAACAGCTTTTAACTGAATGCATATGAAAGTGTATACGGTACTTATAACAAAAACACAATTTTTAAAATTTTTGTCAGTCTGTCGGTCTGTCTGTCTGTCTGTCTGTTTGTTCCGGCTAATCTCCGAAACGGCTGGACCGATTTTGACGGGACTTTCACTGGCAGATAGCTGATTTCATGAGGAGTAACTTAGGCTACTTTTTTATTTTAGAAAAATAATTAGGGTATCGCGCAAAAACATAAAAACCCTATTACGCGAGCGAAGTCGCGGGGAACAGCTAGTTTATTAATAAATTTCTACAATAAGTATCACTAATATGGCAGTTTTAACCTTTGGTACTAATATTTATGTCCCATAAAATTAAATCACAGAAATAATCAGTTCCATAAAATTTAACTTTTTAATAATGACAAAATAAATACAAAATTTAATACAAACTAGACATGGAGGCTTAAATTTATGATAAACAATAGGTACGTATTAAGTTAAGACATTTTTAACTAATAAGAAGCTTGTATAGTATCCACTAAGTAGTCTGTGTATATTATTGTAAATACTGTAAAAAAACTGGGGACCCAAAATTAACGCAGTGGTAATTTTAGTAACACAGTAGTATATCACATACAATACTTTGGTCAAACTTCTAAGGAGCTCTGGTTGATTAGAAAACAAAATGGAAAATAAACTTTTATGACTTGACATACTATAAAATAACTCAAACAGTGTCACTTAACAATTCTGCTATCACTAGCTAAATTAAAACTAAAAAAAACACATGTGTGTGTTTTTATGTACGCACGTAGGAAGTAATACTTCTTAAGCGTAACAAAACAAAATAACTAAAAACAACCTTAAATATAGTTATAAGATCCCACGAAAATTTGAGAGACAGTTACCCAATGAAGTTGACGCTTTGAGATGTCAGTGTGCGCACATCGCAACAACTTCATGGTGTCGTTTTTTGCCGTCGGTGTGCGCGCGCGTCGTAAAAAAATCACTCTCATAATTTTTCCTAAACGCCCCAAAAGAATTACAATTTCGAAAAAACTTAATTTTCTCTTTCATAAACTAATCTTTTTCAATCAGCTTTGTTGTTCAAAGCTTAATTAACAAACTGAAATCTTAAAATCTAATAAGGCACATTTTGTAATAAGTCTTATTTTTTAAAAACCTTCAATTGTTTATCAAAATCATACTATAATACCCGTTTACCGTTGAGTGTAGTTTTTGGGTTAGGAACAATTTTCAAAATATTATCGTAAGGTCGTAAGAAATATCAATTTTTTGCCAGTACTATCTACAGTCTTATAAAACATAATCATGACTTCTCCCTCTTCATCTACATCACTTTTAGCGAAATATAATGATTGTTTTTAACAGTATAAACGTTAACGTAAACATGAACTCCGTCTGATATCTATATTGGATGTACCTTATGCTTTTCAACTAGCTGCTTTTCTTTTATGTTAAAAACTGATGGTTAGGCAAAGCTATAGCAATAAGCTCGTCGTCTGAGCTGGAAGTTGAGGAATAAACCGTATTGTAGCAAGTTGTTTTAGATACGGCAACAATATTAGATATGATGCATGTACTATTCTTCCTCGTTCAATCTATCTGAATAATTCGTCTCTCTGATTGTGTCAACAACGGGGACAGGGGCTGGTTGATATGTTTGTGAAAGTAAAGTGCAAAACCCTGTTTTTCAAAACAACTAATGTCTGTTTTTGTTTTATTTGATCAATGTCCAAAGCCTGACGCACAATATCAGATTTAATTTTTGAGTTTGAAATGCCTATTTCTTCAAAAACTTCGTTTCAAGGCTATCTTTTCTTTTACTGTATTGTCATGTAATAGTATAATATTTGATAGCATTGGATTTGTATTTATTACACTTTCTTGTCAGTTATTCCTGCGATTTTAATTTTTTTCTATATAATGCAGACCTGTCTCGTCGTATTTGTCTTCGACCTCTAGACCTAGGTGAAACTGGAGTTCCCGAAAGTGAGATGGAAGCCGGTGTAATGTCCCTTATTTGTTAAGCAACTTTTTGACGTTCTCGGCATTTCTTATTTACAGGCTTCCATTTACGCTTTGCAGCTCTATGCTTTCACTCTGTCATATCTTTTACGAGTGTTTTTTTCGCGTGGTATATCTCAAGGTGTTTTATTTTAGCTGCAGCATTTTTATGGAAACCTGGTTCAACATAAGCCTATAGCGGCGTTGTTTTTCAGCGTATGTTAAAACCATTTAGTGTAGGAGTTTCTTCATAAAAAAAAGACGCTAATTATGGGTGTTTTGTTTATAACAATGTATAACTAATTTAAAATACACTTTAAACAACTGCGTTACCAGTGCCACAACTGCGTTACTTTTTGTGGTAAAACAGTGTAGCAGTAACGCAATTGTAAACATTTGATTAAATCGTTAATGTGAACTTAATGGAAAAACAAAATGAAAACATCTTGTGTCTGTTATAACCGATACCGAATCAATTATTATGGTTGAGAATAATAATAATGCAAAATATCGTCAGTACTTACCATTCGACGGCGGTAACTCAGCGGCAACGCAATAAACAATCACTGTGAAGCGATTGATTCGGCTAGCGTGCTTCCCCGCGCAGCAGATATCACTCGTTTCAAAAGTTAAAACAGTGTATAAAAATTTAATGTACACCATTACATTCAATTTTAATACACTTACTTTAAGGTTTAGTTTGTTTTTTGTAGTTTATGGCCTGGTATCTAGACCTTTAGGACAAGTCTTGAGTATTATTATTCGGTTTATTATAATTTACCCACTGTATTTTTGATGAATTTATATAGAGACACGTAATAGGATCTATTATTTAACATATCACTCAGGCGGTGGGAAGGATCTTGCACTGTCACTTGTTTTTGTACTATGTCAAGAATCAATCTGTCAAATGAAAAACACTCACATGTAAATATGAAATGTTCGATATCACCAACAGAATAATTGCAGAAGGTGCAGTAGCTGCTCTCCAGTATGCCCAACCGAGCCAAGTGGACCGGGACGGTGGAGTGACCAGAACGCAGTCTGTTTATAGTCGTAATAAAGTACCGACTGGACATTTTCAGTTTGTTATACCATAGTGCTAAAGGTAGGTTTTCTTGAACATTTCCATACCATTTACCCTTCTGTTCTTGATCCTGTTTCCAAAATTCACAATTATTAAAAAAAATTTGGTAACCATATTGGTCTTAAATATAATACAGGAATATGGGTATGTGCAGCATGTCCACTTTGATTGTTTAGTTACATACATTTTTTAAATCTTGATTCATTTGCTGTACAATGCGAGGCAGAACTGCGAAATAACCTCATAAAAGCTCACATCCCGAAGTCTGCTTGACCGAGCATTGTACAGGAAAAGGTACTATTTTTTTGAGAACATTATCTATAGATTTATATAGCATACTTAAAACTTTCGGGTCTGCACCCCAAGTCACACCAGCTAAACATCTTATAATATTTAGGCCCTTAAGAGAGTTAGTTATAATGTGATTGATGTATAAATCAAAACAAAGTTTGTTATATTTATACATGTCATTTGACAACACCCAGGAATTTATGGTTAGATACAACTGAAATTGGATGATTATTGTAGAGTATGCCATTAGAAGCAAAATCTTTACTAAAAATCATGGCCTTGCTTTTGTTGGGGTTAATCTGAAGAGCCAACTTATCATTATAATATATGTACAATTGCTCTAAAGCATTATTTATACTATTTACAGCTATATCTACATTATGGTCTGTACAATACATTACAAGATTATCCGCAAATTGTAAAATATTTACACCTTCTATATTTACAAAATTAAGAATTTGACTAGTATATATATTGTGCAACAATAGAGATAATGTAGCCCCCTGCATTGTACCTTTGGAGACCCTTCTGGGACCATGGAGAATATTATTATGCCTTTTATACAAAGTTCTATCTGTTAAAAAATTAAATAACCAATGGCAAAGTATGCCTGGTATACCAGTATCAGAAAGAACTTGAACCGAAATGCCAGGATCTACATTATGAAACGCGACTTCAACATCCAGAAAAACACTAACACTGGACTTATTATTATTATCGGCATATTTCAGATCGGACAAGAGAGAGATGAAGCTGTCAGCACAACTTTGTCCTCTTCGGAACCCATATTGAACATGTGGAATGATGTTATTCGCCTCTACATAACACTCAAGACGCATCTTTATCATGTTTTCATTAAGCTTTCCAACACAAGATGACAAAGATATAATAATAATAATAATAATTTATTGATCCCAAAAACACTTTACGTATTACAAAACCTTATAATATTTATATAATTAAGACTTAATCCAATTCAATACTATAATTATGGTATATTTAGCAACTGTGCTAGGTCACAGACCTGTGTTACAACTGCTAAGCTCTCCCCTTTTAATACATTCGAAATAGAATATCAGAATCATAAAAAACACATTTTATACGACGATTCATAAACGATGTAAAGTGGGTAGACGTAAAACAATTAGTTAAGTAAAAAATCCGACAAATGGTTCAATAACATTGTGGCTGTATGTACTAAAAGATTAGTTGTGTGGTACAAGATCAAGGCAGAAGCGACATGTTATAAATATTTCACACACTTATTGATATTATACAAACTCTTACAAGAACTTCTAGATTCCACATAAAAATAATTGTTACAACTAGTGTGTTGTGACTCAAATAATATTACATTTCCTTAAAAAAAAACATAATAATAAAAAAGCAAAAGGATAATAAGTAAAATGTTTTATAGTATGTAATAATTTATTAATCCTAACCAATATTATAAGCTTAAACTATGTGTAAAATACTAATAGGTAGATGCGAGTGTGCAGTAAATAAGTGTGTGTGTTTGTGAGTGTGTAATTACGTGTGTGTATATGTGTATGTGCGTGTGAGAAAGAAAGTGTGAGTGTGTGATATTTCCTTAAGAGTTTGTGTTTCACCTATCTATATTTAATAATTTTTGTATGTGCGTGTGAGAAAGAAAGTGTGAGTGTGTGATATTTCCTTAAGAGTTTGTGTTTCACCTATCTATATTTAATAATTTTTCAGTTTCCTCATAAGAGAAGACATTAAAAACTTAGTTAGAGCTTGCTTACATTTAAAACGCGTTAGCGTATATATCGTTATAATATTGCTAATTTTTTTATAAAGGTAAGGACCCAAAAAGTTTATTTGTCTTTGAGCATAAGACGAGTGAAATTTGTCTGGTAGTATAATTCGATCTTTTCTTCTTAACTGTTGAAATAAATTTAAGTTACAATTATAATTCTTATGTGTTTTAAGAACAGATTTTAAAATAAATAGCTGTCGGACTGTAAGCACATTTACTTCCGAGAACAACTTGCTTGTGGGAAACTTAAAAGGCTTAGAAAGCATAACTTTCAGCACAGCTCTTTGAGATCTTTCAGTGCGCAAGATATAAGTTTTGTAAGTACCTCCCCAAGCAGTAATACAGTATGACAATAGCGAATGGCAGAGAGCATTATATATGGTTTTGAGTAGTTCAATTGGAATATGTCTTAAACGTTTAAACACTGGTATTAGTTTTCTAATGTTACTTTTTAATTTAATTATATGCTCTTGCCAGTTTAAGAGATAATCAACAGTAACACCTAAATATCTAATGGATTTCACTCGCTCTATGGTCTGACAGTTACATAAAATTGATGAAGAGATACCACACATATGTGCTTTAAGAGAATAAGAGTCAAGTTCTTTTTGACCTACTGAAGATTTCATAAAAGTAAGATACTTCGTCTTATCAATGTTCAAGGTTAGCAAATTCTTTCTCAACCATGACATAACTTCTTCGAGACCTATCTGAGCTAAATCAATGCTTTCATGCCAGGAGGGTGCATGAAACAGTAGAACAGTATCATCCGCATAGGCAACAATTTTACAACCGCGCATTTTAAGCCCACATAGATCATTCACATATATTAGGAACAAGGTAGGGCCAAGTATGCTACCTTGAGGTACACCATAATTAATATTAGTTTTTTCACTTGTTAGGCTTCCGATTCTTACAAGTTGAGTTCTATTTGATAGGTAACTTATAAACAACTTCAGAGATGTACCCCTGATACCTAGTTTTTCCATCTTAGCTAACAGTATCGGCACAGAGACAGTATCGAACGCCTTTGCGAGGTCCAAGAATATTCCAATACATTTATTATTACTGTCAACATGTTTTACAATGAACTCTGTTAGAGATAAAACTGCATCTTCAGTAGATTTTCCATTTATAAAACCAAATTGATTTTCAGAAAGTAAGTTATATTTAGAAAAATATGATTTTAAACGATTATTTAATAGACGTTCTAATACTTTAGATAGGGCTGGTAGAATGGAAATGGGACGATAGTTACTGATACTGTCTCTGTCTCCGCCTTTATGTATAGGACTTATCAAAGCAACTTTGAACTGATCAGGAAACATACCTGATTCAAGACTAAGGTTACAAATGTGCACAATAGAGGGAATTATCAGGTGCTTAGTAGATTTAAGCACCTGATTGGAAATGCCATCGTAGCCTGGTGCAGAATTATGTTTAAGATTACTCAGTAAACACTCGACTTCAAGTGGATCGGTGGGTCTTAAGCCCAAAGATTGAGACTGATTTATTAAATTCGAATCCGCTGTTGTTGACTCATTCCTTACGTAATTTATTGAAATTTCATCTGCCAGTTTCTTTCCAATATTGGCAAAATAATTATTAATATAGTTAATTGATTCTACTGGACTGGCTTTTAGGCTAAGAAGATTAGTATTTAAAGATGTAACATTACTATTTAATTTAGCTATATTTTTAACGATTTTCCACTTTATTTTATTATCATTTCCAGCTTTATATAATTCATTGTTATCAAAATCTGCCCTAACTTTTTTTAATAATTCGTTACAAAAATTTCTATAGCGTTTATAAGTAATCGTAAGTTTTATGTTATCAGGATGACTTATGACATCACGATGTAGTTTGTCTCTATGTCTAATGCACCTTAGTAGCCCTTGAGTAAGCCAGGGAACTTTTATTCTCTTAAGAGCGGGAACGGTCTTCATTGTGGTATGTACGTCTATAGCTCTTTGTAGCTCCTTTACTAGCATATTTGTAGCAATATTAACATCTGTACAATTTAATATAGCGTTGAGAATTTCCAAATTCAATTCAGATGGAAATTTTTTCATAGTCAATAAATTTGTAGAGTTTTGATTCACTTAGAGGAGTTATATGGTTTTCGAGACAAAATAGAACTGTATAGTGATCCGTTACAGTAGAAGAAATTATTAAAGTTATTGCCTTTAAACGAGATTTTAAAAATACGTGATCCAGGCATGAGTTTAATCTTGTAGGCACAGTCACAGATGTCTGCACAAATCAATTTCATCTAGGGCTTGTAAATGTGAGGCAATCGAACAAGTAACGCATCACACTTACTTAGGATTAATTGTAGATAATAGATTTAGCTGGAGATTTCACATAGATTCTGTCTGTGACAAATTACGAGCTATATTGGCTAAATTCTACATTTTAAAACCTAAAGTACCATATAATATCCTACTCAATATGTATAAAGCCTTAGCTGAGTCAATTATATCATACGGAATTTCAAGTTATGGACGAACCTTTAAGTCATATACCGAAAAAATATATAAACTACAACTAAGATTACTTAAACTTATTGTACCTCAAAAAATAAAACAAAAATATAAAGATAACTTATTAGACATTTTCAAATACTGCAATATATTACCCATGCAGATGAAATTTCACATGACCCTCTTAATTGAACAATTTAATAATAAAATCATCCAAGTGCCCATATCCCATAAAGTAATTACAAGAAATATTACCAAAGAAAAATTAAATGTGCCTAGGACCTCAAATTACTATGGTAGGCGAACAATAGAATTTTTAATTCCAACTCTTTTAAATAACATCACGCAAAACATCCAAAAAGAATTAAACACAAAAAACTATAAAGAAAAACTCAAAAAATACTATTATGATAATATAAAGAACTTTGTCTTATAAAATGAATCAGAATTATAGTTATTATTTAGTTGCTTATTAGTGAAACAACCTGTATATAATTAGTAGTATGCACTATCTAGTCTAGTAGAACAGGTTCCATAACAAAAGCAATGAGCGCTCAAGTCGGTGGCGCTCAATTCCGGAACGTCCCAAGTAAAAATTGCAAATGGGTGCTTACCACTTACACAAAAAGGAGGTATATTTTAATGTATATTTTTGATTACTGTTAAGATTAACTAATTATTTAATGTTAAGCAGTGCGGTAGTTGCGCATGTGAGTACCAATACAAACCATTTTTGGTTTAATGGTACAAATAAAAAAAAAATATGTATGATAACTTTAATCAATAAATAAAAAAAAAAAACTACAGTTGCCATAATGTCATTTTTTATATAAACCACAACTCCTTCATTTTGTGACTTATTATTTTTAGTACCATATGAGGTATAATCATTTAGCGGCGGTAAATTATTAATTCCTCTGAGCCAACACTCTGTTAAAACAATAATATTAACATCAAGCTTCAAACAAGCCAAGAATATTTCAACTTGTGGTAGGTTATGCCCGATGCTACGAATATTCTGACACATAATTATAAGCTTCTTGCCAGAATTGTCTAAAAGTTTGTGAGCAAGACGTACATCACATTGATACACTTTTGACACATGATAATTATCCAATTCGTTAGTAAGATTTTTTGTATTCATTTTACTTATATTTGTTACAACAAGAGCAAACTTTAAAACCTACTATTTAAGAATAATGTTATACGAACCACAAGCTCTAAATATAAAGTAACACAAAGAGGAAATATCAGAAGAAATTAAACTAGTCATTTGTTCAGCGATAGGTAATAGAGGCCTAACAGCGTTATAAAATTGTATTTTTTGAAGTCTATAACAATTATGTATATTGTAGATTGAAGGTGTAGTGTGTGCAACAAGCTTAGTATGATATGCGTGTAAGACACAAAATTCGGTTAGTAGTACATTAAATGCTAATATTATAATAAGTATATATACTAAAAAATTTAACCTGCAGGTAGTATAGTGATAAAAACGACATTGGAATATTCTTCTTAACTCATGAGCTGTTTCGAAGCTCATGAGTTAAGAAGATATGGGACGATATGAATTAGGATCTTCAGGTGGCTTGTCAAGCTTAAGTAGAGGGATTACAGACTGCGTTTTCCAAGATTCAGGAATTTTTTAAGTGCCAAAGAGCATTAAGATTAGCCAATAGTTTCTTTTGAACGGACTGATTTAGGTTTTTCATCAAAATGTATGGACATTCATCTAAACCAGGGGTTGTGTTTCATCTGGATTGTAAACTTGTATAAAACTCACTCCAAGTAAAGGGTTCTATGAAGAAACTGGACTTCTGAAGACTATTATAAATTTGAAAATAACTTTCTAGATTATCAATAACCCTACATCTATTTTGAGATAATTTTTCTTGACAACAAATTCGTCTTTATACGAGTATGTTCTATTATTGCATTTTATTCGATTAAATAACTTGATGTATTTCCAAATAATACTAACAGGTGTAGTTCTGTTAAAAGTATTACAGATATTCGCCCAACCATTGCGTTTATGCTCTGAAATAGTCTTTTTCTTAATAGCATTAAGTCTTTTGTAATTAATGTAATTATCAATGGTTGGATCCCTTCTATACAGTTTTAAAGCTTCATAAGTTTTAATAACACTCTGTTCACATGTGTCACTCCACCAAGGTGCTGGAGGTTTGCAACGATAGTTGTTTGCTTTGACAAACTTTGTCACAGTATCCCTCCTAACTGTATCAAGCCTTTCAATAAATTCGTCGTATGACTGTAATGGATTCTCATTATTTACTTCAAAATTAGAAAAAGCAGTTATAGACAGTTCATTGTATTTCGTCCAGTCTGTCTTGTTGTATAAGAATTTTTCAATGGGAGGATTAGTTTGGTATCTCTCAACGGACAATAAAACACGAGTAAGTGTAGGAAAATGATAGCTCCTCATACAATCATCATTCACCCACCATTCGCATAGTGGAGTGATTGAAGCTCTACAAAAGCTGACATCAATAGCCGATGGATTTCGGTTAGGATAATTAATAGTAGTGTAGCTACCATTGTTGAGGACACATAGATCAAATTCATCAATTAAATCGTATAACTGATGACCCCGACTTTTCTTGGTCATACACCCAAATGCCACATGGTGAGCGTTGAAATCTCCAGCCACATATATTAGCTTAGGCAAATCTCTAATTATATCACGCAGTTTACTTATTCTGAAGTTACCATTCGAGGGAGGGCAGTATACACATAAAATCTTTAATTGTTTACCACTTACATATAACGATAATGCCACAGTCTGAATTTCTTGGTAAAATCTGGTTTGAATAAAATTATATTTAAAATACGGTTTGATCAAAATTGCTACTCCACCGTGCTCATTTTGGGCATTATGATTGCATATGGCAAATTGCGGGAATTATATCCCGATATTTTAACATGCTGCGTATCTTTCAGCCAAGTTTCATTGAGTAGACAGATATCAACATTTTGCTCAGCTAAAAATTTAGACAATAAGGGTTTTTTTCTATGTATACTTTGAATATTGTACTGAGCTATAAATAACTGCTGTATGTTCTGTACTGTACTATCCATTAATGTGACAGATTTTTTAAAAGTAAATCTTTAATGAACAATGCAGTCACAGGTTCATTATCTATTTTATTACCCAATTCGACTAAAGTTTGGACCATTGCCATCAGAATGTTCTTATTGTTTACAATTTGAGCCTTAAGTTGAGTTTGGTTCAAGTTGGGTTCAAGCACATTTATTTACATTATTTACAATTTTTGCATTTTTATTTAATTTATGTACATTTTGGATTATTGATGGTAGGTTCTTAACAATGCTGCTCGACTGTGCAGGTAAAGATGGAAAATCAGATGACGTAATTGTATTAGCCACAGAGGCATAAGTAATTTTACCCTTTTTTTCAAGTATTTTTTTCATTTTTACTGGGCAAGATTTGGAAATGGCCAGGTGAGGGCCACTGCAATTGACACAACACAGGTTCTCTTTTTTATCGCATTCTCTGAAATTATGCTCCCCAGCACATATCGAGCAACGTTGTTTATTTATTTATTTATTTAAAACTTCATATACACATGTGGTATATAGGCGGACTTAATGCCTAAGGCATTCTCTACCAGTCTACCTTGGGATGATGCAGAGATATAATGAAGTAGGAGTAATAGAAAGGTAATATGTTAATACTAAACTAAAATAACAAAAAAAATTGTAGCACATCGAAATAAAATACATAAGATATAAATGTTAATAAAAAAATATAATATATATATATATATATATATATATATATATATATATATATATATATATATATAATATATATATATATATATATATATATATATATATATATATATATATATATATATATATATATACTTATAAAATAAATTATGATAAAAATAATAAGATAATAAAAATGTATATTACTTAAGTACATATTAAAACGTCAGATGTATGTAAACTCGTGAAGATATACAATTATAGACATAATCAAATAAAATATATATATTTATATATAAAATGTATATAAACTATTACTATGATGAATCTGCCAATTTATTAGTTAAGTATTCCCGAACCTTTATCTTGAACGCGTAACGATTGCTAGCCGTCCTGATTTCGAGAGGTAGTGCGTTCCAAAGGAGAATAGATTGAATGTGGAAAGAAGAATGAACAAGTCCAGAGCTATGGGAGGGACATAGGAGAAGAAGGTTGTTCGTAGAGCGGAGGTTTCTCTCATGACTAGCGCTAAGCAACTGAAAGTATGAAGATAAGTAGGAACAGGAAGTTGGAGACATCAGGATAGAATAAAGGGTAGTGAGTGCACGCAAACTACGGCGTTGACGAATAGGTAACCATTTTAATTGAGATCGATACGTGGATACATGGTCATACTTTCGAAGATTGAAAATGAATCGAATGCAGTTATTCAGAAGACGGTCATATTTATTGAGAAGATCTGCATTCAGGTCGAAATAACACACATCACCATAGTCGATTAGGGGAAAAATTAAGCTTTGCATAAGCATTGCTTTGGTTGCAGATGGCAGAAAATTTTTTAGGCGATAGAGAGAACGCAGGGTACCGGTAACTTTCTGGCTAACGGTCGTTGCTTGGTCTTTCCAACTCAAAGTAGAATCAATTAATAAACCTAGATCCTTCACAGTAGAACACAGTTGGATCTCAGTACTATTAAAAAAGATAGGAGGTAAAGCTACCGTTTTCAATCTATGAATCATCCGACGGCTACCAATTATTATGGCCTGACACTTCGAAGGGTTGACCATTAGGCCAAACCTGTCAGACCAGTTCTTAATATACTCAAGGTCCCTGTTAGTAGTTTACCAGTACAAATTTTCGCAAGGTAGTTGAACTTGAAGCACCGGAAGCATTGTTGCAACGGTGGGACATATTCAAACACCCTGAACGAAAATAGGTCATATTGGATGTTGTCGGGCAAAACATTTGATAAGAAAGTTATACTGACCGTCTCGAGACCTACAGTACTTTGACCGACTTTTTTCGTGAATCTTCTCACTGAAATAATTTCATAGATCGAAGACAGTTTCGTATATAATTACTTGTTCGAAATGTTGGTAGGCACATATCGGACGATTCCAGTTGTTTTCTATCTGCGCTGCAGTAATATGCGCCTTCAAGTTGCGCTTTGTTAAAAAGTCTGTATTTATGATAAAATTATTTGCAGTGTTGTATTGTTTAAAAAAAACCACACCTTTCACCTCCGAAGTAAAAATATGATTTAAGTTAAGGCCTTTTATTTCCAAGATTAACCTGTTTGTCCTGGCTTTCAACAAAAACTTTGAAGTCCATATTTGTATAATGTTCCGGATAAAGTCTCAAATAACCTGGCTTAAAAAACAGAATAAAGTCATCCTCACCGCCGCCTACTTCAGGTCCACATTCCCTCGTACCTCTTTTGCGAACAATTTTGGATCGTTTCGGGGTTCCACCTGGATCCTCCGGTTCATTCATTTTAATAATTAACTAAATGTACAATTATTTACACTGATTAAAATAAGTTTTGGTAATATTTACACGGGATATTTTACGTGAACGGCATAGTCGGGAAGGGTCGCCCTAGGCGAAAGTTTATCGACCAAATTGGCGATATATTAAAAATGGGCCAAATCAAGAGTACCTCTAACCGACGAGCGTGTATGCGTAGGTATATGGATGTGGAGGAAGCGAGAGAGGTGTGTCTGGATCGTGCTAAATGGTAGTCCATAATCTCTGCCTACCCCTCTGGGTGACAGGCGTGAGTGTTTATGTATGTATTATGTATTTTAACGAAAAAACCTTAAAAATAATTAAATCGACCACCACGTTTGGAGTTCCCGCCAAAAAACAGGTTTAGTTTTATATAGCAATGCAAGGTATCCACCTTTTTTATTTTATTAGACGTTATAGGTAAAAAGAATCTATTTCAATTGTAATAAGGTACAAAACGTATATTTTAGAGAATGATATTAAGGGACAACGCCATCTAGAAGATACTATGAGAGATTGCTCTTTATATCATGAGACTCGTATTTAGTAATATTTTGTATAAATGTATAAAGATAAACTGCGTTACTAAGAAAGACAACGTTGTTACTGTAATTTGCGAACAAATAATATAACATTTTGATTATATATTATTTTGTCAAGTATAGAATTAGTGTTAAATTAATCAATTATTACTTACAGTTTGTTTTAGTACTGTTACTGTTCCCATGAAAGTGTGAAAACTTTTTAGGCATCAAAATGTATTTTGGCCCCTTTACGTGATAATAATTTACTAGCTAAAATTAAGGAAACACCTCTTTAAACCATTTCTCTATAGAAAGAACTGACCACCTGGTAATCACCAGGTGGTCAGTTCTTTCACTGAAGTTAAATATTAAGTTATAAGCTTTTGACAAATGTTCAATAATATATAAAATATGAATGCAGTTTCTATTTAAGAACAATTCAATTTCTAACTTCTTTATTTTGATGCACCAGACATGCATATATTTCTATAGCATTATAGTCGACGACGTTACGAAAACCAACAAAAACACAGGTAATCTGAGTACAGCCTTATCACCAATGTGATAGTATCGGCTCTTCACTTATCAGATTTATTCTATAAAGAAAAACTCACCTACCCAGTTCAGTGTAATGAGTTCACAAATATTTTAGTTTATGTACTCCAGTTTATGTAATTTTAGATATGCATACATCGAACAGTATATTAAGAAAGCCTATCAATAAAAGTGTTTTATAAAACAAAAAATACGAAAACAAATGACAGCTGATTCTTAAAAGCAAACAAACTTATTGAAAATTATTGTAACGGATCCTATATTTGAAAGCTATATAGATGTGGATGTCTATGGGCCACAGCAACCACTTAACATCAGGTAGACTGTGTGCTCGCTTGACACACAAATCCTATAAAAAATGTTTTTTCTACAAATAAGGTCATTCTTATTTGTAGAAAAAAACATTCCCTCTAACGAGCACAGAGATACAAACAGATCTCGTCGTCAATAGGCAGTAGTCACATCTATACCCTATACATCTATTCCCCGGCCACCCGTAAACTTTTTACAAATGAAATGTGAAGCGAAGTAGAAGGGGTACAAAGTTGAACCGTTTTCCTTGCATTAGGTTTGTTGAAGTATTTTTAAACGTTTATTGTAAATAAGAAATAACTTAAGACAAAAAATATCTACATTTTTGTCTCGTAACTCGTAATATTACCGCAAGGTTATTTAATAAATTCTTTGTTCCTTTCTTCAAGTAGCCTGTACAATTCAATACTCTTTATCAATATTGACAAAAAGCTATTAGGGGCATCATTACTTCGCGACCATTAAATTTTATAGACATCGACTAATAGAACTCATTTTGAGGGTTAATCGATCACTTTGGAACATTTCACGATCACGTCTTGGATATGAGGGTATTACGTCATGCTTATCCATTTAAATCTTCTTTTTTGAAGTTAATTGAAGTTCCTTTTCTTCTGTCTTTTTTATCGACCCGTAAATGTCAATTGCTGTAAAAAGGCCTCTTATGTTGTGGGTATAATTTTCCTTAATATTCACGTCTAGCAGTAGGAGATCGCAGTGCTAGAAGTCTCGCACCCTTGACGCTTCTGCCCGTTGCTGTTCAGCGTATTTTATGGTTACATCTCCATCTTTTGGAAGTCATAGCATAGGGTACTGATTCTATTCTATTTTGTTCAATTTTCTAGCGTTTCCTAAAGTCGCAAGCTAACCTGTTATATCGTTAAATCTGTTTCTACTGCAAATAACCTCATTTAATTACTATATAATTATTAAAGCTTAGAGTTAATCTGTTTAAATATTTTTTTTTCTTTTTTACAAAACTAAAGTGACAATTTCAAGTGGTAATTTATTACTGCAGTCCATGGACACCTGCAGTCAAACGAAGAAGGATACAGATGTGTTGTCATCCCTGAGGACTAAAATGGGATGGATGTAATTGTAATTTTTTCCCATTTCCACCAATCAACTACTTAATATAATGAATAGTGTTAATATGAAAGGTGAAATGCAAGGTTCACAGGTGTAATTTGTGAGAAATAATGTACTTAAAAGTATTTTCTTACGTGGTAGAGTCCTGCTACAGTTGTGTGCTGCAGTTGTTGTAGCATGAATGGGTCAGCCCAACCGTGGAAGGACCATGCTCTCACATAATATCAGCGCAAAGTAGCAGCTTAATGCTGCTGTTTCGTTCGTGTAGATAAACGGAGATACTTTTTTACTGGAAACGAGGCATTCCATATTAGTCCTCGGAGGGGAAACGCATCTGCATTTTGATTCTTAATCGAGGATTAATGTAGATATTCATGGACCACAGCCTCCACTCACCATCAGGTGGACTGTGTGTTTGTTTGTCATCCCTAATTTATTGAAAAAAATGTCCCCCAAGAGAGAATAGGTTTGATGTAAATAAAATTCAAACATAAATATATAATATTATTTTTACTTGGTGGTAGGACTCTTTTTGTGCATAGGAGGCCGCCTAGGATGGTGTCTCTTACCTATTTCTAGCAGCAAGCAGCTGTGTGCTCACTGATGCGTTTCGGTTTTTTGAGGTTGTTTGCTGACGTCTATGGACTGCATTAGCTACTTAACATTAAGTCAATAGTTAGCACGATTGTCATGTTACAAAATATCAATGTACTTTACAATGCTATAAATGTATCGCAAGCAATGAAATGTATCGCAGTAATACATTACATTGCTTAGCTTAGTTCAATAAGCGTGTTTGAAGTTTTTTGTTCGAACATACGTGGCAATATTGGATTCCAAAACAATGTACTGTCTTTAGAAACATTGTTTGGAATTTACATTTAAAGAAAACTATTTGGAATATTTATTTGTTTTATCTAAGATTTATCTGCTAAGATCTAAGGTGTAGAAGAATTAAAGCTCGACTTCAGAACGTGAGATTATTTTATATTTAGTTATTTGATTCGACTTCTACTTTTTATTTAGTTTTTTCACTCTTGTGAGTGGACTAAAAATATTAGTATCGTCTAAAAAGTTACATTAAAAACATCGTCCCCTATTTTGACACCATTAGGTGTGGAATTTTTTCTCTATATTTATATGGAACCACTCCGGAGGTATTACGAACTTAATAAAAACATCATCATCTAAATCGGTTCATAATCCACGAAGATACCACGTAACATACATACAATAAAAAACGTACAGGCAAGTTATATACCGTCTCCTTTTTTTAATGCGGCCAAAAAGGAAGATCGTTGTTAGCGTTTGGCGTTCTGTATGACCGCGCTAATCTCAGATACTATTGTGAGCATTTTCATTCAATTTGCATCAATAGCGTATAGTTTAGTGGCAGTGTAAGAATAACCACTACACCATATTAACATCTCGTGGGTATCGTAACAGGCAACAGAGTGAAAGAAACCAGGAGATGGGCAGCAGCGTGTTCCTAAAACCGACTAAAAAAAAAAAACTGTGGTTGCCACCCCGCTTTCAAACATGGCAAATATCCCCCCTACCGGTAATATATGGGGGAGGCCTATGTTAAGCAGTGGACTTTAGTAGGCTGCAACGGTAAGGGTACACCAATAGAAAAGTCAACATGTTGTCGCGAAAAAATCCATCTTTGCTGGTATATATGTATATATGTCGAAGTAAAGTCGCATTCAATGAAGCCATTATTATCAACAGGTCTTGTGGGCGACATTTTGGGTAAATACAAGCACAACACACAACACGAATAATAAACTTGTTTATACTTTTACTAATTTAGATTTAAATTAAACTTTACAGTAAATAACGTTAACTAAATTTTATTAAAGAATATTAAAATTAATTAAAGAGCAGCGAGTTCGTAATGCGACACAGACATACACCATCACACACCAAAAAGCAAAACAAAACTGTGCCCACGCCGAATCTATCCAATCCTCTTTTGTCTTTTTTTTCATCCAGTCGCACCACGACTCCGCTCGAGGCGTTTCACCAGCGAACCTCGCTCTGATTGGTTGTTGTGATCACCGTACTAATCAAGCCATGAACCTCTGACTTTTGATTGGTTAATTAAAAGAAATATAACAACAATAAATAATCCTAAATTCTTAAGAAATTTTATGGCTAAATTATTATTAAGGAAATTAAGATAAAACATTAGAATTGATATTATTTAATCTATGTATTTAATTCATTATTCAAATTTCATACTTTTATTCATTTCCGTTATATATAAGGCATCATAAAACAGCCACATACCTATATGCGGCTGTTAGTGTTGCCCAAAATCGGTCTTGGTCTTGCAGTCTTGGTCTTGTTCTTGCATTTTTGCAAGACCAAGACCAAGAACAAGACCGCCTCTTTTTAGCAAGACCAAGACCAAGACTGACCGTGCAAGATTTACGCAAGAACAAGACTAAGCTTGCGAGACTCTTGCGTCTTGCAGTTAGGACTAAGTGTCGTTTCAGGGAGTATAGGAGTTCGGGTATACGCTTAGAGACTCTATGAGACGCAAAAAATATAATGAAAAAAAATTGGAAAATTGGACTTATGCGCATTACGAACAATACCATAAATATACATAGCGAATGAAAATATCCATTAAAAGAAAAAAGAGTGCATCCCTAGTTTTGACCATCGGCACTTTGATAGTGCGCGGCGTCTTGTTGTCGGCGTCATCAAAGGTCGGATACTGACCTATCACAGAAATTGTGCAACTATTCGAAAGTACAAGGTCAAGATACACGTGCCGGCGGCTACTATTGATATCGCATACAATCGTCGCCGCAGCGCCACACGCATTACATTTGACACTGTTTGATTGCTGCCACAGAGTACATGTTTCAAAGAATAAAATAAGTTTCCGGGTGCTCAGAATGGACACGAATACATTATCCTGATCTCGCAAGAAATATTGTAATTAGATAATAGGTAGGTATCATAATAATTTATTCTAGTAACTAATTATTATAAATTTAACTATATGGATTTATAATAATTACTTACTATTATTGTTATTATTATTACCTAAAAGATAAACATGTTCAGTAAGTTCACTGCAAATCTCGACCTTTGCAGTTGTGTGTTTTTAAAACACAAAGTGCTCGAATACGTCGTCACACATTTGATAAATATGGTTCACACCATAGCACTTTTAAAACACTTGAAATGTGTAAAAATGGATCTGGATCTTGTTTTCAAGGCTTAGTTATTAAGGAGTTGGAGGGGTGCCTAGGTAAACCCAGAGCCGTCATCTCGGAAGACATTTTAGACTGTTGGAGGACGCATGAGACAAAATATCCGATTTTATCGACGATGGCCCGTGATTTTCTTTTAATACCTGCAACTGCAGTACCTGCTGAGAGATTATTTTCTAAAGCATCATTAGTAATTAGAAAATATAGAAATAGGTTAAGTGATGAGTGAGCCAGATGGTTACTTTGTATTAATGCTTTGTCAAAAGAATAAATATAAAGTAACAGTCTGTGCGAGATTAGAATGGCTCTCCAGCACCTTAAAAACGGCAAGGCCCCAGGCCAGGATGGAATTACAGCGGAGCTTCTGAAAGCGGGTGGAAAACCGGTACTTGAAGTCCTTCAGAAGCTCTTTAATTCCGTCCTCCATGGTGGCATTACACCGGAGGCGTGGAGCAGAAGTGCGGTGGTCTTGTTCTTCAAGAAAGGCGACAACGCTCTCTTGAAGAACTACAGACCGATTTCCCTTCTGAGCCGCGTCTACGTGCTGTTTTCGAGAGTCATTACGAATCGTCTCGCGCGCAGACTTGACGACTTCCAGCCTCCCGAACAAGCCGGTTTCCGAAAAGGCTTTAGCACCATAGACCACATACATACCCTTCGGCAAATTGTACAGAAGTCCGAGGAGTACAATTTGCCACTATGTCTGGCGTATGTGGACTATGAGAAAGCCTTTGATTCCGTCGAAATTTGGGCGGTGCTGCAGTCCCTTCAGCGATGCCAAGTTGACTGTCGGTATATCGAAGTGTTGAAGTGCTTGTACAGTAGGGCTACGATGGCTATCCGAGTACAGAACCAGAGTACGAAACCTATCCAATTACAGAGAGGTGTAAGACAGGGTGACGTCATATCCCCGAAACTCTTCACCGCTGCATTGGAAGATGTTTTCAAGCTTCTGGACTGGAAAGGATACGGTATCAACATCAATGGCGAGTACATCACTCACCTTCGATTTGCCGACGATATAGTCCTTATGGCAGAATCGCTGGAGGACCTAAGCACTATGCTCAATGACCTCAATAGTGTTTCCCAACGGATAGGTCTTAAGATGAACATGGACAAAACAAAGATCATGTTTAATGTCCATGTCACACCTATGCCGGTAGTTGTTGGGAACACTAAGCTCGAAGTTGTTGACGAGTATGTTTACCTGGGACAAATAGTCCGAAAAGGTAAGTCCAACTTCGACCGAGAGGTCAATCGACGGATTCAACTCGGTTGGGCAGCGTTCGGGAAATTACGGCACATCTTCTCGTCAGGTATACCTCAAAACTTGAAAACGAGACTGTACACCCAGTGCGTGTTGCCAGTGATGACATACGGAACTGAGACGTGGTCCTTCACTGCTGGCCGGATGAGGAAGCTCAAGGTCGCTCAGCGAGCTATGGAGAGGGCTATGCTCGGAGTTTCTCTGCGTGATAAACTCAGAAATGAGGATATCCGCAGTAGAACCAGAGTGACCGACATAGCCCAACGGATTAGTAAGCTGAAGTGGCAATGGGCCGGCCATATAGCTCGAAGAACCGACAACCGATGGGGAAGAAAGGTTCTCGAGTGGCAGCCTCGTACCGGCAGGCGAAGTGTAGGGCGTCCCCCCACTAGATGGAGTGACGACCTGGTAAGATTTGCAGGAAGTCGATGGATGCAGGTGGCTCAGGACCGTGCTTTGTGGCGTTCTTTGGGGGAGGCCTATGTTCAGCAGTGGACTTGTGAAGGGCTGTAATGATGATGATGATGATGAACAGTAATGTCAAAGCTGTTGTGTACATATTGTGAAGTAATTTAATATGCATCGTATTTTATTTTTTATTTAAATAAATGGTATATTGAATAACTCTTTTATTCCATTTCATATATGGTGAGGGTCCATCAATCTCTTTCTAGAGAGATAATGTTATTTAAAATACAGTGTAGTTATTGCCATTAATTTGTTTTTATATGTATGTTTAACCATGTTTTAGCACATGTAAGCTTATTAAATGTAAACGTTTATTAAGAAACTGACGCCCGTGGCCGTGGGACACGGTAGATAGCTCAGTTGGTTAGAGCACGGATCGCTTAGGTCGTGGGTTCAAACCCCACCTGGTGTCAGTTGGTTTTTCGAATTTCTCATTAAATTTTTAGACATTTATTAATATGGTTGGTCTTTACTATGGCTTCGTTAATTCAAGCTCAATATGTACCTACTCTATTTAGTTGTTCTAAGATCTAAAGTAACGTTTAATAAATAGTAATAGGCTAATAGGTCATTGCGAGACTTGCGAGACTCTTGCTGCAAGACCAAGACCAAGACCAAGACTGGGAGCGCAATACCAAGACCAAGACCAAGACCAGGTGTACTGGCGCAAGACCAAAACCAAGACTTGCTAAGTCTCGTCTTGTTCTTGCATTTGGGCAACACTAGCGGCTGTTTTATGATGCCTTAGCTCTTTTTAAAAAGTAATCAAAAAAATTTTAATTTAAAATACTCAGTCATAATAAAGAGACCTGAACTTTTTAATAGCTTTTTAGATGATCACGGCAAATTCTCCCTACAATGGGATATTTCCATGAGAGGATCTATCATCGTAGAGAAGATTTAAATAAATGAAGAAAAAGAAGTATATTTTTTTTTCATAGAATAAGGATAACAAGTGAGCACACAGTCCACCCGATGACTGGTGGACGCTGTGATCTCTCCTCGATTAAGAATTAAAATTAGAATGAAAATTCGCCCCTGAGGACTAAGATGGAATGCTTCGTTACCAGTGAAAGGCATCTCCGGTTCTCTACACTCATACGAAACACAGCATTATTCTGCTGTTTTACGCTGGAAATATTGTGGATAACTTTTAACTTAAACATACATGTACAAACTCACATACAACGCCACATACTACTAATACCTTATACCATTGCGTTATATGTACTACGTACTAGAGAAGCCATTCCGAACATTGGCTATGTTCAAGTGAACTGTAGTGCAATCCATACAAACTAAATATTGCGTAAATTGAGGATTTGTGAATTCCATAAAATAATTATTATTACATTTTATTTAGAAATATGTTTGTTTAGATTAAATTGAGATATTTTATATAAAATCCTTATATTTTTTATATTAATATCTTATTTTATATAAAATTAAAGTCTTCGCGTATGCGCGACTACTACTCCCGCGCATGCGCGAAGACAGAGTAGGACACAATTTTTGTTTGGAATGGCTTCTCTAGTACGTAGTACATATAACTCAATGCCTAATACACATACACTACATATATGAAATACAACCTAATAATTATAGATTTATTGATGTATTTGCTGTGAGACTAGGTAGGATACTAAACTCAAATTAAAAGGTAGGATGCTAATATCATGTTTTTACTGTCATTATTATTCCCTATTAGTTACTTTATTTCGTTAATAATACTGTAATTTTTAGCTATGGAAGAGCGAAGTCACCTGTTACAGGCATTATTTTGCTTACTAGGTGACCTCGATCACTGATCATATAATGTAACTTTAATGTTTGACGAAATAAATTATTTATTATTTGGGGTATCTATATAGTTTACTCATCTGGTTGGGCTGTATAAATATATAATTGTAAATGAAAATTATAAACATACATAAATAGCAACAAAATAAAATAAATACATAAAAATACATAAATAAATAAAAACCCAACCAGATGGAAGTCCTCGGCAGGGGAGACCAAACGGCCGAGGGTTAGGGGGAAAGGGAACGAAACCGGCGGAAGATGCGGGCGGTATCACCGCCTTCTGCATTTGAGCTTGGAGCGATCCGTCACGGAGTCCCAGTTACCTTAGATGACCCGAGAGGCGTTAGTGACGATCTCGGAAGATGCATCCTGTGGGACGTCATAATAGTGCGGACTGTTCTATCCAGAGCGTTCAGTTCGGTCTGAGTCCATCTTAGTATGCCAAATGTATACATGAGAATAGGCATGATCCAACCGTTATATGCGTGTGCCTTATTAACGCCCGACAAAAGACTGTTAAGCACTTTTGGCAAGCGTGCATAAAACACATCACAAACTGACTGCGTCACGTCCGCCTCGTCGATACCTATGTTCTGTGACCTACCCAGGTATCGGTATGTTTCAGCCTCGAATAGGCTCTTAATGTTGATGGGCATAGACAAGTCTATCCCCTCAGATTTAGCAACCCTTTCCCTTTCGATATGGAGGACCGCACACTTATCCGTCCCCAGCTCCAATCTAATAAAATTGCTAAAATTACAAGTGATGTTCAGCAATTCCATAAGATGAGAGCGACTGGAGGCGAATAATTTGAGATCATCCATATAAAAAGGTGGGTCACTTTTGTACCTCCTTTCCGAAGATGAAATCCCCACCCGGAACCCTCCAGTGAGGTACTTAGAGGTTTCAGAGAGAGGCAGAACCAGATTCGACTCAAACAATCGCCCTAGAAGATACCCCTTCTTATCCTTATGTGGTTCTCCGCAGCCGTCATCCGCTCGCCTAGATCATAAAGGATCGTACTCCATTGGCCCATACACTGCCCGAGGAAGTCTCGAACTGTACAGTTAACCTTATACAGCTCGAGGACCCTCTTAAGCCATGTAAGAGGCACAGAGTCGAATGCCTTTTTTGTAGTCTATCCAGGCGGCGGAGAGGTTTCGACGGTTGCGTTTTACCACCTTGTCAATGACCGCGTCAATGAGGAGTGGTTCCTTGGTTCCACGACCACCACCCTGACATCCATTCTGAGCCCGCGACATCACCTGATTTGAGTTCAGGTGACGAGTGATTCTCGCGCTCAAAATGGATGTTAGTGTCTTGTATATGGTATATGGTAGACGTTATGGGGCAGTATTTGCTCGGGTCTGTGTAATCCCGATCTGTAGGAACCAAATGAGTGATCCCAGTAGTGAAGAGGCTCGGGAGCGACTTTTGGTCGAGAGTCTTTCGAAACTGTCGGGAGAGCACAGCGTGACACACCACGAACCCCTTCAGCCAGTAGTGATGCAGTCCGTCGAGTTCCGGACTTTTCCAGTTCGGGGCCCTACGGACCGCCTCAGCTACGTAATCCGGCGTTATGATTACGGGGTCCATGGGCGTAACATTCGCACACTGACTCGCCACAACTTCCGTCTAAGGGCCCTCGCTTTGGTTTACGGGCTCGGACCACAGGCCGCGCCAGAATGCGATAGTGTCGGCCTGATTCGGTACTGGGCCCGTTCCACGTACCATTAGTCGCTCCGATGAATCATAGAGCCTCTTCAGATCACTCTGGAAGAGACGATTCTGGTTGAATCGTGTCGACCTTTCGGTATATCGCAAAATCCGCTTCCCCCAAGCAGCGATTCTCTGCTTCAGGTCGTCTATGCGCTCCGTCAGTTTTTGCGTTATATCCGGCTGGGACAAACTGATGTTTGTCCCTGCAAACGCCATCCTGACGGTGCGTACAATTCTCGGCCTATTATTACCCGACCTAAAGCTTATCAGCATGCCGATGAGAGCCCTGACCTTTGCGATACGGTCCTCAATCCTTCTTCTCCAGGCTGGGATGGCGCCACTTTGTCTAGTAGCACGTCCAGCCGTGGGAAGTTTGGCGCCAATAATACGGCAATCTGCCAGTGCGGCACCAAAAAGAATTGAGTCCGTCTCGCAAAGGTCCCGGCTGGCATCCAAATAGGTTACCAGCATTGGGTTGAGAGTCCTCACGACAGCCCGATTCCGCTTGCTTAGGGGTATACGGGGAAGTCGCGGTCGATTCTCGAGAGGCGTACAGCGCGTTTCCCTAATCGCCTCTTCAAATATGCTCCTCATTTGCTCTTGTTCCTGGGTGACTATTCCATCGTCGTCTGAGTCAACCACAAGGAGATCTACGGCAGCATCTACGTGTGCGGGTTGCTCTGCAACTCGTAGAGCTGCATCTCCTGTCGTAGTATTTTCATTCGAAAAAGGAATAGCCTCACGTCGTAGCCGTTCGAGTTCGGCGTCATCAAATATTTTTGAGCGCATGATGTACCGAACTCGGTCTGCCAGGTTTTGCTCGGTAACGGTAATAGACGGCTCCAGCTCAGCAAATAGTCGATGCATCCTAGTCCAGTACGCAAAACCTCCAATTTATTCCCCTTTCGCCCTAAAATACGCCCGCAATACGTTTGTATTAATTTCCTTCGTCTAACACATGCGGCGTACTCCACCAGCGGCGGGTGCCGCTTGCCGAGTCAGAGAGGACCCTGCCGACACCAAGCCATCTGGTGGGAATGATGGATGCGAGGCGCTCCTAGGTGGTCGTGCAGCACCTCGCGCTCGGCTGGCGGCCCGCATGCTGTCGCGTCCAGCGCCAGCTCCAGACGCTCCCCGCCGACCCCCAGGCAGCGGCCCTATACGCGGTCTATTTGTTTCCATCATCCATAAGTTGGGCGTCAATTAACAGGAGACGCCCAGGCCCGGCACCGTTTCGTAATTTAGCCGTAAG
This sequence comes from Parnassius mnemosyne, assembly GCA_963668995.1. NCBI lineage: Eukaryota > Metazoa > Arthropoda > Insecta > Lepidoptera > Papilionidae > Parnassius > Parnassius mnemosyne. The sequence continues at coordinate 37,291,818 of CAVLGL010000013.1, read as the reverse complement.
CACAAACGGGCCCAAATTAACACCCTCAATTCTGCCGAGGCACGGCACTCACACGTCTTGGCAAGACGCTGACTGACTGCGCCGACGTAGCAATTTTGTCACTTAACTGTTACGTCAGCGGGCGATGGGGTCGTCACTTCCCTACGCCTCTTATATTATTATTATTATTATATAGTAAAATTTTGTTAATAACAGTAAATGCTATTAGTAATGTTTTGTATGTGTTTAGTTGGTAAGCCTAAATAAATAAATGTGCTGGTGTCTATGAGACCGTAGTCCTATTCCGATCACATTGACCCATTCATGCTACAATCATAATATAATTGCAGCATGGCTCTATCACAAATATCATATTAAACATATTTAAATCTGATGAATATATATAACGTCAATGATTTTTTCAACAAATAATAAATATATTGTAATCTACTTAAAACAAACGAATCGAAATTTTTAGATGTTATGTATTTATATCTTGACCTGTATGCTATTATTACATGCTTCATATTAGCTACATTAGCTATGTATCTGTGTATGTATGAATGTAGAAGAGTTATGTAATTCTGTCTTCACCTATTTCCAGACATCTGAATAATCTAAAATGTTACAGACATGACTTGACATGTCTATTACTTATTATTACGAGTATCACTCGGATCAAGACAGCTCGCGATTAATGCGTGTTGTTTTACTTTTGTTTGAATTCTCATTCATAAGTATGAGTTGAGTACACATATCACAAAAGATAACTAAGCATGATATGATTGCGATGTAGGGGATTGCGCATTCTATTTCCGCAGAGTACGAGTATATGTATGGATCTTAAATTATTTTTCTCGCCGTTTTTACACCAAAAAAAAGTAAATAAAGTCAATTTTCAGACTATTTATTAACAAACTGTTTTTTAAATCCAGTTATTTATTTTAAGTTAAGTTAATTATTTACTAGTGCGATTTGTAATTGCTTCGGGCTTAGATGTTTTTACATAAGCAATTTATGTATATAAAACGCCTCCGCCATTTCATCTTCCAATTACAGCCCGTCACAAGTCCACTGCTGAACATAAGTCTCTTCCAAAGTATGACAAAAACATAGGCCTAAGCAACCTGCAGGCGACAACTTCCTGCACGTCTAACCAGATCGTCAAATCTATCGTATAAGAAAAAATTTAATGCGGGAATTTATTTTTAAACAAAGCTTCTAAAAATTTATAGAATTTGCTCATTTGTATCGCGGTTCGAACTCAATGAATTTGTAGTAACTAAAAGCTATTACGATCATTACTTCGCAGTCTTTCCGTTTTATAGACATCGGAATGTTAGAACATATTTTAGAGGTCAATCGATCGTATCAGAACTCTTTTCTGTATCCGTCTTCAAATATTATCGTACGTCTGTTTTAAAAGTATTAACTTCGGTTCATAGCTAAAAATAGATATTTAACGAACTTATTTTTACTTTCATTCAGTATTGTAAGGAGGTATATTCCTTTTTCATTTTAATAACGTCACGAATATCACGAAGTAAATGAAAGGGCATGCAAAATCCGTCTTTGGATTAAGGGGCTACTCCATGCGAACGACCTTGAGCATTTGACCGGCGCGCCGCTTGCTACAATATATTATTGCGTAAGAAATATGTAAGACGCCACCTATTGTACGAACGTAGTATTATTTTTTCAACATCAATAAACTATTTTATGGAAATACACACAGCGTACAAAGATAAATGTATTTTAATTTTTTTAATCGGTATATATTAGTTGCATTATATTAGAATTATGTATTTTCATATATTATCTAATTATGAAATTTTATAAATAATTATATATTAAAATGAAGCATTGAAAATTGTGAGTTTAAAAGATACCTATTCACTATAGGTAAATAAATAGATAGCTGAATTCGGCGTATACCTTATGTACTCAATTATTTTTTGAAAAAGAAGAAAAAACAAGCAAAAAACTATAACTTAGTAATACTAGTTATAACTTAGAACATAAATGAAAAACTCATAACTGACTTTTTGGCCGGACCCGGGATTCGAACCCGAGACCTCATGATCAGCAGTCGCACTACTAAAACCACTAGACCAAAGAGGCGGTACTATACCTAATAAGATATTGTGGTTGGGTATTAGGATTATTTTTAACTGTATACTATACTGAAAATATTGAATTAGCATTTTATAGTATAAATTATAATATTTGTCGAAATGTTAATTATGGATTCGAACCTTACCTGCTAATGGTGCTTCATTTTCTTATTTGCATTTACTTCAAAGAAAATACACGCAAAAAGCTTCATCGCACAGTAAAAAACACAACAAATATATGTATAACTAATACGAAAAATTATACCCAAAACAAACAAATAATACTACCTATAAATAACCTAATAAGTAATAATATTATCGACTGATAAGATGACATGAGCGTGTGCGCTGGCAGACGCTCTAACGACACAGGTTCCACGTGTAAGAGCTCAGCGCTCACTGACTCCAGCAAGCCCGTGGGCAGTGAATACGCCTAGATTTTAAAATAATTTCTTAATAAAATCAAATTTTGGTCTTCTGAAAAAAAATTTATAATAGAAATGTTCATTAATAAATTGCCTATCCATTGGTGTAAATCGCAAAATAAAATAATACTTACTTTACGAGGTGATGTATGTTATCAATAATAATTTCTCATTTATGTGGTTTCGTTATAAGGAGATTATATTAATATTTATTCCTTTAAAAAAAATAGCTTTTATGGAATCAAGATTATGTAGAAATATAATGTGTTTTTTATTTGTTGATATATCTTTTAAATAAAAAGTAGATAGCTCCTAAAACCCGCACAAATAACGACTAGCGCGACATTTTGCTCAACCTGCGCCTTAAAGCAACCAGCAACTATTTGTAATAATATTTTTCTTTTCATTTTAACAGTCAACCTTTTTAGTTTTCCCTTTACTTCTGGTTCGAAAATACCTTCTGACCTGAAAAAAAAATAAAAATCAAGCGGGACTTTTTTTAATGTTTCTTTGTTCGTAACTTAAGCCCTGCCATACCGATCATCAGATTGCAGTAAAACTTTGTCAACTTATTGCTTGCACTTCCGTAATAGGCATTGTATAATTAACTAATAGTAGATGGCGCGCGTATCAAATTGAACATACAAAAATCAGACTAACTAGCTAGTCTGATTTTTGTTTGTTATAAAAAGTGTTAGTTGTTTGTTATAAAAAGTGTTAGTTGTTTGTTATAAAAATAATTTCTTAGAAGAAATAATTTTAATATTATAATTGTGGAAATATTGTTTTAAATTTGTAAGAGATATATTGTTTAATTAGGAATGATAGTACATTACCACCTACTGTTAGTTAATTGTACTATGCCTATAACATTCGCGGAAGTGAAAGCAATAAGTTGAAAAAGTTTTTCCGCAATCTGATGACCGGTATGGCAGGGCTAAAATTACGAAAAAATAAACATTAATCTTTATATATTAAAATTAGATAAGATGATCTATACAGGGTATTTTTGGAACGCTCCCGAAAACTAAGACAGGCGACAGCACCAAGTATACCTTTGATCATGGGTCATAAATAAATTTGATCCTGATGAAAAAAAAAAACATATTTTTACAACGTTTTATTAGCTTTATTCACGCGCCATCATGTTAGTACAGCTAAATGAAACGATAATTTCATAAAAAAAATCATGAAAATACTGAAACATAAAACCAGCAGTGGAAACTGAATTGATATCACCTGACTAATGGAGGTTAATGTACGCGCGAACGGTGAAAAAAGAACGCTGGCCTTGAACTTGGGCACTGAGCGATTTATCACATATTGGCCAGTATTACTGTGCCTGCATGCTATTGGTTCCCGCGCTTTGTTCGCTCCAAAAATACAGTCGCATACACAGCTTACTTTGCGACTCGCGACGATGTTTTAAAAAGGAAGGAAAAAAAATTATTTATATCTATTGTTTTATGACTAAACTAGTGAACGAAAAGGTAAATATGATAGGAGAAGGTGAATGGGGAAAATTGTGCAGTAAAGTTAAAATTGTTGAGGAAGAATACCGAAAAAATTACCATGTGATCGACCTGATGACGGAAGCTCAAGCGAAGATGAAAGTGATGATGAAGTAGCATCCAGTAACACCAACACACCATCAACATCTGGCTTCCATGTGACCCAAGACGTCATAATGGACGGCGTGTCACCCTTAGCTTAAGTTTTTTTGTTACAAACTACTTTATATTTTACGATAGAAATAACAAACAATGCTCAAGTAAACATTATCTATTTTTAATTCCCACCTCTTCCAAAGTTCTAAGTAGCTAGTAAAACACCTATTATGATTCTACAATAAAACAATTAATTACTATAATATTATAAAACAATAGCCCAATACCATGTAGTACTTTAGAACGCGACTGTACCCACACTCACTCCGCTGTCGACCTATTCACTGTCGCCTCACGCTTGTGACGCAGTTGTGTTTTTGAGACAGTTCCGTGTTGATTTTGTACACGCGTGCGCGAGCGACAGTTCAATCGTTTTGTTTAATAAATTTACTTGTGATTACGTGTTGATATTAAAGTTTTTGTTACGTTTTTGGATTCTTTTTTGTTTAAATAATGCTTAACGCGTACGTTTATAGTGGTCAACATGTTAGGTATCCGAACCTAGGTACACGAAGTATCGCTAAATAAATTGTTAAGACGTCGAGATGGAACAAGTGTGTCATACTGTGCAGTGCACAAAGTGTTGAAGCGTAACCAATGCGCCCATACAAATTGCACAAGAGTTTTCTGCCGTTGGTTATTATACCAGCAACAACGTGTGCCTGGTTCCATTGAGCACATTATCTGGACGGATGAGTCGACATTTACCAGAAACGGCCTGTGGAACCGAAGAAATACACACGTGTATTCAGAGGTTAACCCGCACGCTGTTCGACAAACCGGGCACCAAACCCGATGGTCGGTTGACGTATGGGCAGGTTTATTTAAGGATCGCATACTGGGACCAGTGTTTCTGCCAGAGCGACTGAACGGACAGCGATACCTAAACTTTATAAATGAACAGTTGGTTGACATTTTAAACGACCTATCGTTGGCTGAATATCGCCGCACATAGTTCCAACATGATGGTGCCCCTCCACATTTCGTGAGGTTCGTCCGTGAGCGCCTCAATGAGCTATTTGATGATCGCTGGATCGGCAGACTAGGACCACACGCTTGCCCACCTCGCTCACCAGATCTGACTCCGTTAGACTTCTTTTTGTGGGGTATGTGAAAGAAAGGGTTTTTAATCGTGAATGTGATAGTGCTGAAGAAATGCGCCAAAGGATCGTGGATGCTTTCGAGAAACTACGTACGGACTGTGTCGAAGACCACACGATGATGCCCCGCCTGCACCCAAATCTGCCTTGAAATGAATGGAGCACAATTTGAGCCGCATCTCATAAGACCACGGAGGATTTAGAGCAGTAAGCTGTTTCATAACTATTTTTTTTTAAATAATTTAGTACTAGACTAATCTGAATAGGTACATAACTGAATACATGAGAATAATAAACATACCTACACGATGAATAAAAACGCATGACTCCAACCTTGGTTACATTTCATTTAAGTATTTCTTCATTAGCGGGGAATCGAACCAGTTATTTGGGTTATTTAACCTGTAAATTCGGATTAAAGTGGCTACGTGGAGATAAGCACAGTGGCAAAATAGTAGGTTAAGTAGATAAGTTAGGTATTTAGACACGTGTTGTAAATTATTATATTGTGGGATGGCCCGCTAGTTGCGGGCCGCGCGAATTTGTGTTCGCACGTACATTGACCTTTATCTAGCTCAGGTCAGGTGATATCAATTCAGTCATTCCACTGCTGGTTTTATGTTTCAGTATTTTCATGATATTTTTTATGAAATTATCGTTTCATTTAGCTGTACTAACATGATGGCGCGTGAATAAAGCTAATAAAACCTTGTAAAAAGATGATTTTTTTTTTCATCAGGATCGAATTTATTTGTGACCCATGATCAAAGGTATACTTGGTGTTGTCGCCTGTCTTAGTTTTCGGGAGCGTTCCAAAAACACCCTGTATATGTACATAGTATACAGTGGTGGTCGTATAATTAGAAACACTACCAACGGTCTTTGACATTATGTACATAGTATATTATTGTTAACCTTAATTTAAAAAGTCTCGCTTGATTTTGGTGTTTTTTTCAGGTCAGAAGGTATTTTCGAACCAGTAGTAAGGGGAAATGTAAAAAAGGTTTCAATAAATATTATTTATATTCTAAAATTTAATAAAAGTTGTTCAATATCATTTTATAATAAGACCCTATTACGAGTAGTAAGGGAACTTCCCTCTTTAATAAGGTCGATTACGATAAATCCAAATGTCAAATTATTGGGTGATAATTCTGTTGATTTTTGAAATCAAAAGAAAAATATTACAAACAGTTGCTGGTTTCCGTATTCCAAATACCAATGTTGCATGCCTTTTGATTTTCTTCGCGATATTCGTGACGGTATTCAAATTAAAAAGGAATATACTTCCTTACAAAATTGAATGATAGTAAAAATGAATTCGTTAAAGATCTATTTTTAGCTATGAACTGAAATCAATACTTTTAAAACAGGCATACAATAATTCTTGAAGACGGATACAACATAAAAGTGTTCCGATACGATCGATCGACCTCTAAAATATGTTCTAACAGTCCGATGTCTATAACATGGAAAGACTGCGAAGTAATGATCCTAATAGCTTTTTGTAGCTACAAATTCATTAAGTCGGAACCACGATAAAAATGAGCAAATAATATAACTTTTTAGAGGCTTTGTTTAAAAAAAAATCCCGCATTAGAATTTTTCTTATACTATAGAGACGCTTGAAGTGACGATCTGGTTAGACGTGCTGGAAGTAGTTGGCTGCAGGTTGCTTAGGCCTGTGTTTTCTGTCATACTTTGGAAGAGACTTATGTTCAGCAGTGGACTTGTGTCGGGCTGTAATTGGAAGATAAAACGGCGGAGGCGTTTTATATAGTTACATAAATTGCTTATGTAAAAACATCTATGCCCGAAGCAATTACAAATCGCTTTCTTCTCAGAAATAATTTTTATAACAAACAGCTAACACTTTTTATAACAAACAAAAATCAGACTAACGTGGTAGAGCCATGCTGCAGCTATATTAGTAGTATAGTTGTAGCACGAATGGGTCGGCTCGACCGGGGAAGGACCACGCTCTCACAGAAAACCAGCGTAAAATAGCAGCTTAACCCTGCTGTGTTTCGTATGGTGAGTGTAGAGAACCGGAGACCCTTTTCACTGGCAAAGAGGCATTCCATTTTAGTCATCACGCGTGACAACGCATCTGCATCTTGAGTCTTTATTGATAATAGACGTAGATGTCTATGGGTCACAGTAACCACTTACCATCAGGTGGACTGTGTGCTCGTTTGTCACCCTATCTTATAAAAAAAAAGACTAGCTAGTTAGTCTGATATTTGTTTGTTATAAAAAGTGTTCGCAATCACCTCATTTCTAGGGATAGTTATAGTTACCAACCATAAAAATCATTCGCAATCATATCATTCCCATGGGTAATTAGCAAACTTGTTTACTTAATATTATGATCACCTCTTTTATTATTTTCCTCGTACTAGTTGGGGGAACCTAGGACGACTTCCTAGATGGAGAGACAACCTGGTAAGACATGCAGAATGTTGATGTATGCAGTTGGCCCAGGACCGTGTTTCATGGAATTCCTTGAGAGAGGCCTATGTTCTGCAATGGACTTGTGAGGGGCTGTAATGATGATGATGATAATGACGTATTAAATATTTCATCATCTCTAAGCGGGCGGAAAGAAACGGGCATTTACCATGTTAGACGTAAGGGTTTCTCGTTTTTGCTATATTTATCAGATGCATGGTAGATCTCATTTTCAGGTTACTGGTACAGGTAAAATTTCCTGGTGTAGGGACAACGTCATTACTCAAAAAACTTACTGCACCTACTACTACTTCCACCTATGTATACCTACGCCGAGGAGCGACGGAGTCAAATTATTTTTCATCTAGCATATTTATTTTATCACGCATATTTGTATATGCGTGATGAAAAACTACTTTATCCCCCTACGGTTATGTCGCAATTTTTCAGAGGGAATCAGATCTAATATAACATTTCTCAGAGTCAAACCTTATTTTAACTTACAAGACGGGACAATATATAGTTGTGGACTCTCCAATGCTTCAACACGTTATTTACTTAGCGATTCGTTAATTAAATATACTATATCAAACGTAGAATGCTGTGTAGTATTGGCGTGAGAATACACTGCCTCATGGCATACCGTGGCTGTCGTAATAGGCGATAGAGAAAAAAAATATATATATATATATATATATATATATATATATAATATACATACGATTATATATATTATATCCTGATAATAAATAAAATTGCGGTTGCCAATCGTTATCAAAGATACCCCCCCCCCCCCCCCCCTGGTTAGCAGTGTACTTTTGATAGGCGGTAATGAATGCAGGAATGAAATGAGTGAATTAATTAATGAATATTATAAGTAATATTAATAATGATATACTATAACTCAGTATGAATAAATGAATACTTTTAGTGTTGTGTTCGCATCACATTTTTTGTCTTTCTATAAATAACACTGACAGAACTGGGACACGAACTTTTCAGTTACTTACACCATACAGTTCATGTTATTGTAAATCATGATCAAACCATTTTATTTAAGAAAGGACTACACAGATCAGCTGATAGTAAGTGGAACTATGGCCCATACACATAGACACCTTCATCCATCCCCTATTAAAATGTGACCCTGTCACCCCTGAGAAAATATTCTATATTATTATTTATAATATATTCTAGTCACTGACCAAACAAAAGAACAGTTCTCCGAGCGTTCTTCTTGCCCGGTCCAGCGAACCCATTCGTGCTGCAACAATAATACAACTGCAGCGTTCCTACCACGTAACTGTTACAAATTTTCAATTTGTTTTGAAATATTCCAATATGCTTTTTTATAGTATATGGCTGACAAACGAGCACACATTCCACCTGATGGTAAGTGGATACTATGGCCCATAGCCATCTTCAGTTAACATTGATTAAGAATCAAAATGAAGATGTGTTGTCATTCCTGAGAACTAAGATGGAATGCCTCGTTTCCAGTAAAAAGGCTCTTCGGTACCCTCCACTCATCACACAAAACACAGCATCATCAAGCTGTTATTTTACGCTTGAATTTATATTATAGCAGTGCCACTCAGTGACAGCATTGCAACAGTGATTTCCTTTTTTGGTACTTAACCAAAAAATATGTTGAATATGGACCATTTTGGTACATAATTTGATAATTTGACTATAGCGCTACCCATTGGATCCTATCTTAGTTAAGAACCATCGCCTCGACAACACAAATTTACTGTGTGCATATAATCTCAATCGGTCAAGTTGCTCAGAATTTTTCTTTTTATAGAATAAGGGTGACAAACGAACACACAGTCCACCTGATGGTAAGTGGTTGATGTAGCCCATAGACATCTACATCTATCTTCGTTTGCGAATTAAAATGCAGATGCCTGTTCACCCATGAGGACTAAAATAGAATGCCTCTTTTTCCAGTAGAAAGAGTCTCCGGTTCTCTACACTCACCATACGAAACACAGCAGCATTAAGCTGCTATTTTACGCTGGTATTCTGTGAGAGCGTGGTCCTTTCCCGGTCGAGCCGACCCATTCGTGCTACAACTATACCTACTACTAATATACTATACTACTAATGTATCTGCAGCATGGCTCTAACACGTATACAATGATGAATGTAGATGATCACTAACGTTCCGAACTAGTCGATTCACCCCGGCTTCGCACGGGTAATTTCTGGATCTCGACGACAGCGCCAACTACTAGATCCAACCATGAAAATTTCATTAATATCGATCACGCGTTTAAGAGGAGAAGGATTATAAACACACGCACACGTGCCGTTATTTACATTTAATATAATCAGAGACCATTTATTCTAACATCTTTTTAAATCTTGCAGTTTTTTGTTAAATATATAGCATAGATCCTGGTTTTGTTCTCTATCTATTTGTAAAGAATCATCACAATCGATACAACTATTCCGAAAATAATCCCGAACAGACATACAGGCAGACAAAAATTTTAAAAATGATTATTTATATCTTGATAGCATGCAAAGAATCTCCTTAATAAAGTCCTGGTATTTCAATATTACAGACAGACCCTTTAATTTTATTTATATGTATAAAAAAGATAAAACTAAAATGTCCCTGTTTTAGCTACTTCAAAATAAAGATCCACTCTTTATATTTTTTAAACATTTTTAAGGTAAGAACGGAATTACATTTACTCATAATATTGGAAGTGTACCTACTTCCAGGAGAATAAAATGCTATTTAATTTATACGGAGCTTTGCCAAAACTATCTCAATCAAATTAAGAAAATGAACAAACAATCTTATAACCAAAAGTTACACGAAAGTTCTGTTGTTCCGATTTAGAGGGATTGCATTCCAGAAAACTTTGCGTCCGTGATCCCGCGGGATTCAGTATCATTTGAAGGCACGCACTTGCGTCACTAGCGTGAGTTAATCGACGAATCGCGCAAAATCCAATTAAATGTGCTGCTCAATTGCTTAACACGACGTTGTCCTAATTATTAATTTTAATCAATCTCTCCCGTTGTACTGAGGGTTCGCCCTGATCTTACCACGTTACGTACGTACTTTTCACGCCTTTTACCTTATTGAATTTTTTTATTGAAATTTATAATATTGAAAGTGTACCTACTTCCAGGAGGATAAAATGCTATTTCATTTAAACGGAGCTTTGCGAAAACAATCTCAATCAAATTAAGAAAATAACCAAACAATCTTATAACCAAAAGTTCCACGAAAGTTCTGTTGTTCCGATTTCGAGGGATTGCATTCCAGAAAACTTTGCGTCCGTTATCCCGCGGGATTCAGTATCATTTGAAGGCCCTCATGAGTTAATAGACGAATCGCGCAAAATCCAATTAAATGTGCTGCTCAATTGCTTAACACGACGTTGTCTTAATTATTAATTTTAATCAATCTTTCCCGTTGTACGTCCTGATCTTACCACGTTATGTACGTACTTTTCACGTCTTGTACCTTTAAGTAGGCGCCCGTCACTTGTCTAGATTTACATTTGAACCCGGTAGGTGGCGCTATTGTCGAGATCCAGATATCAGCCGTGCCGGGGAAGATGGCTAGTACTTTATAACTATTTCTATATATTAGATATTGAATTGCTTTATAGTAGGTATTAGGTTAATTCTATAAATTATAATACCTTTATGTATAATGTCAAGTCCAATTTACATACAAATTAATGTGATAATTGCGCTTTGCTTCAATAACTATTAATTAATTATAATTATAACAGATAGGCAAGTTATAGATTAGATAGCTAAAGCCACCCATAATTACTAGCATTTAAAAAAGTTTTCCAAGTTTTAATAGTGATAATATAAATAAGTATTTGATGTCCTGTGCCTTTAAATAATAAGAAGCATTATTCTATAATAAATTGTCAAAATAGCGTAACTTTAAATAATTACCATGTGCTAATTTTTTACTTTTTAGTAACTTTGGTTTGGTTGTTGAAAAAGTAAACGTTTTATTTATAGAATTTCATAAAATGTAAAAATTTTGCGGGATTACCACCAACTGACAAAAGAGAAAATTAATTTAATCTTAGCTTAGTTAATATGACAATGATATTTTGTTTACTCTATTTAACATAATATTCTATTTGGCATTTATTTTTTATCTATTTGGCATCTATTTTTTATTTTATTTGGACATGTATCTTAATCAATTACTTATTATTTAAAAGTGTAATTTGTAAATTAGCATGCTGACGTTTTGGGCACACTGTAAGCCAGCATGTACACTGTTTTAAAATAAATAAAATAAATAAATAAATAAAATACCACAGGCCAGCCAAGGGGTTCCACTTTGTTCACTGCAAGTGTCCAAGCCACGGCTACTAAGCCCCCCCACCCGCCACGACAAGGCGGGAACCCGTTCGGGGAGGGGGTGCTAAGGCCCTACACCTGTGATGCACAGACTTATTAAGACTAGGGGCCACTCGGGCAAATTATGAACTGATGGCGGGCCGCCAGAAGTATAGGTAATTAAAGACAATAAAGATTTATAATAATGTTTAAAATTGAAAAAGAATTTATTAATTTGAAGCGTGGCACTGCATAGTGCTTACAATCATTTTTATATTTGGCTCAAATTTACTTGTAGCAACACGATAAACTGCTTCCAAACTTTCATTTGCAAGGCGGTTTCGATGTTTTGTTTTATTATATTTAGTATTGAAAAGGTTTGTTCACATATATAGGTAGAACCAAATAAGCTGGCACATTTCAGAGCGTTTATGCGCAACTCTTTGTACGTATTTTTATCAATGCAGCGGTAAAAGTTCAGCAAGTCTCCTTTGTTGAATTAGTTGCGTAAATCTTGGTCGTTTTGAATGTCGATAATTTCTAACTGCATTGACTCTGGCGCATTTTCAACTGAAATCGTGAAAGGATTGCTGAATATGTCCAACAGAGGTTTCACTTTTTTAAACTCCGAAAATCCCTTTTAAATTCCTTTGCTTTTCCGTCAGAAATATTCCAATTTCTTCTATTAAATTTAGAAATCGTTCCAGTGTCAATCCACGACTTAGCCACCTTACTTCTGTATAATACAGTAAATCTCCATATTCGCTTTCGATGTCATCAAGGAATTGTTTGAATTGCCTGTGATTGAGTCCTCGTGATTTTATGAAATTTCCAGCGAAACTACCACTTTCACGACATTTTGAAATTCAATTTTTTTAGAACAGAGGGCTTATATAATGCAGTGAAACTGCATGAGATCTTCAGCGTTTATGTTTTTTTCTTGCAGATGCTTTTTCAGCAAAGTAACTAGCCCAGAATTTACACCAATCATCGAAGTAGCACCGTCAGTCGCAACTCCCGATAATTTTGATAAGTCCAAATCAGTTTTTGAACACTCATCCAAAAGTACATTCAGTATATCAACTCCTCTGGTTTGACCTTTCAATGAACACATTCCAAATAACTCTTCTAAGACTTCAAAATGTTGAGTAACACCTCGTATGAATATCAGAAGTTGAGCTGTGGAACTAATATCAGTGGATTCGTCGAGTGCTAATGAAAAAAATTCAATGATCTTAGTTTTTTCATTTAATTGTTCCGCAATATTACCTGACAAAGTTATAATTCGTCTTTGGATAGTCATACGATTCAGTTGAATTTTCTCAAACTTTTTTGCTGCTTCTGGACACATTTACTTAGCGGCAATTTCTATGCACTCTTTTACAAAATCCCCATCATTGAAGGGGCGACTTCGCTTTGCTATCATTCGAGAAATTTCATAACTAACTTCTGTAGCTTTTTCTGAATCTTGAATGGGTTTTGTAAACATAGCTTGCTGACCAATAAGCTCCCGTTTTAAAGACAACATTTTTTGCTTTCTTAATTCGCCTGTAAACTTGGTAAAAGTAGGATGCTGCGTTTCATAGTGCCTTTTTACATTATATTCCTTTGCAATCGCAACAGAATTCTTGCAAATTAAACAAACGACTTTGTTATGCGACCACACAAAAAAGTATTTCTCAGTCCAAATTTCTTGAAACTGCCGATTTTCATCTTTAACCTTACGTTTTTTACTAGGTCCTGGCTTGTCCGTGTTGCATTCTAATCCTAGCTAGGATTAACACAGCACCTAAAAACAATTACAGTACCTACTTAAATTACTCATCTTTTTTTAAATTACCAAAAATAATTGATTAAATAGGTAGGGAAACACTTATTAATAACAGAGTTTTACTTACGATTTCACAACACAATTATACACGGCACTTGACGGGAAAACTACGTTGAATGTGGATCAAAATATATGACACCGGCTAGTCGAGTTAAAATCTATACTAGAACTATTGACACTTCACTCAAATTAAAACAGAACTGTCGGTCGCTGCGGTTAGCGTGGCTTTTATAGCGCGCGTATAGAGTCGAAATCTGTCTGGATAAATCACGAAACCGACTCTGGAAGCTTCATGTATCTACCTACGCGAGCAATCGGGAATTCGGGACTATTGCTATCTCGCTTGCTCTAACAATATAACCCGTGGATAAGTGGCCACCGCGCTGCCGTCGTCGCCACGCCGCTGGCCGCGGCAGTTCCTCAAGAAAACGAATTTAACCGAGATCAGCACGAACATTACCGACCGCTGTTACCGACGCATGCACGGCGCACCCATAAGCGCACTTAAGAGCGCGCGCGCGAGATTCAAATTACTTTTCGAACATATTTTTTTTTTGATTTTATTCTGGAATATAATTAAATATTTTTCGAATGTACGAGAGTATTATTTTTGCTGTCGGCGGGCCACCAGTATTCGAACGGCGGGCCGCGGTCTGTGCATGTACGCCCTACACACTAGCCAAATCGTGAAGGTTGTGATCATGTTATCGCAGTACTGGGGATGTGGCTGAGCGGCACACGGGTAGATATCGTGTAACTACGAAGAGACAGAATCGAATTCTCCAAATGACCGACAGAAGAAAACCCACAGCGATGCAACTACTACAAAGGCTCCAGGAGGACCACCAGCTGCTGGTAAGCGACCAACCCATGCGAAAGAGGTTGCATGAAGTTGGTCTTCATGCTCAAAAATCGCTACGTTTTCCAGGAATTCGTCTTGGCGGACGAACCCAGCTCATTTGGATCAAAGACAGCATGACTCTACAAAAATACCACGAGGTACCTCCTCAGCCAGTAGTACAGCCTGTTTATCTCACACAGAATCTAAACGGGCCAGAATTTTCTACTCGATGCACGATAATGCTCCTTCCCATACGGCGCGGCTGGTGTCGTCCGCACTCCAAGACCACG
Source organism: Parnassius mnemosyne (assembly GCA_963668995.1). Lineage (NCBI taxonomy): Eukaryota > Metazoa > Arthropoda > Insecta > Lepidoptera > Papilionidae > Parnassius > Parnassius mnemosyne. Next base: position 37,276,782 of record CAVLGL010000013.1, on the reverse strand, counting down.
ATATTCAAGTTTTGTATTGGCCTGCACAGTCGCCTGACTTAAATCCTTTAAGAGATTTTTCGCCAAATTTGATGACGGAACAACAACTTTACGAACCCTTCCAAAGAACATGGAACGTCATACAGTAGTAAGACATTGACATTTTAATTTTAAGTATGAACAATCGATGACGATGTGTAATAATTAATATAAGAGGTAGCAACACTGATTATTAATAATTAGATTTTATAAGATTTTTTAATTTTAATTAATACTAATAGTTTTATAAGAAGAAATGAAGTCTTTTATCCTACTAATTTTCTACGGCGATTAAAAAAATTAACAACATTTTTATTTAAAACAAAAAAATTACGAAATGTTTTTTATTTTTTATTAAAAACCTTAAAATAATATATCATTCTAATATTTTCTATATCAGAAATTTCTTCATAGATTTTTAAATATTTGATGAAATATAAAATATCCCTAGATTCTGTTGATGTGTGCCACTCCACGACGATTATATGCGTTATTTACTAGATATGCTCTTCGAATGAAATTAAAAATAGACACAAATTTTTGTTTTGTTTCATTCGCCATCTGGCTATTTGGACAACGAATGTAGCTATATAAAAAAATCATCGACTAGTAGGTACGTTCGAAACTGCGACAGAACGATAGACAAAGAAAAAATAAAGAAGCAAATCAATTTTATACACTTCTTTATAAACTCTAGCGTTTGTTTTAAAGAAAATAATTTGGCTGTTTGATGTATTAAATGTGTCGTATGTGACAAAACACATTTTGTTAATATTTGAAAACCCATCTTAAATCTGACGTACTATAATTTCTTTCCACAGACCACGTTTTATTTAAAAAATGGTCTTCACTTCACTCTACATTTACCATAAAAAACACAGCTACATTACGCTGCTATTTTACACTGGTATTCTGTGAGAGCGTAGTCCTTCCCCTGTCGAGTCGACCTATGCTTGCTCCAAAATATATCTGTAGAGTGGCTCTAACACGTAAATTTTTATTATATCTCTATTTATCGATAAAAATACTCTATTAATCGTATTGTGGTTTAGCATACTTGTACGAGTTGTTTTAATAGCAATCGAATTTTAATGTATATGTATCGTGTTTTTCAAGAAGAAATTAAACACTGTGAAGAAAACTTCATGTCTGGCATAAACAATATTTGGATTATATAAGAAGACACAGTTAATTTCTCAAAAACGAAAGCGAGGCCTGTATCTTCCACTAAAACTATAATTTATAAGCTACTAATATACATTACATTCCGTATTGTGTCACACATTAAATATCACCTTTATGATGAACCATTTAATAAGGCAATAATTTATTACTTGACTTTTTGCTATGAAATATAATACCTTTATCTTCTTGGAATAAAAAAAAATATTTAGTTATTGAAACTGAGGTATCACTAACGAGGTTACTTTATTCAACCTAAAAGAACTTTGTCGGTTGCTCTGGCAATAGGCAGCCAAATATAATATTAAATTACTGAGCAAAATTTTGTATCTCCTTAAGGCATGCACAATTTAATTACGTTCCTGAGTACACCAATATGTTTGCTTGCGCGTGTAAGCCTTCCAACCTTGGTAGTTTTTTCTTTAACTTTTTTAATCGTCTTTTGTAATCATTTCAGCATTTCACAAGTCCACTGCTGAAAGTGGGCCTCCCCTAGGGATCGTTTAATTTATTCGTAACAATATTTTTGTATTTTCTTTATATAAAACTGAAGTGATAAACGAACTCACAGACCACCTGAAGGTAAGTGGCTACTGTAATCTATGGACACCTGCAGACAACTTCAGTCAATTAAGTATATAAAAGTACCCTGTAAAAGGAAGTTAGCAACCGCAGTTTTTTATAATTTTAATTTGTTTTTAGGACTGCCTATTTCCTGTATCAGTTTCCCTCTGTCGCCTTTTACAACGCCCACGGACCGATACTAGGTAGTGAATATTCTTACACAACCACTGCACGATAACGTCTAAAATATTTAAAATGACCCAATTAATCATATTGGAATCAGGCGTTTACAAAATATAAATTTAAAGATGAGATAAATACAGTAAATCTGTATACCGATTTGCAAAGAATGGAGTGCATTATCTAATTTATAAAGAACTATCGCGCTCCTACAGTCAAGTCCACGTCCACTACACCCAACATTACCATCACCACTTCGATATGCACGAGGGATGTGAGAAAGCCAAATTTGAACCTCCGCTGCATGCAAGTATTGCTCTTAGCTAAAAGAACGAGACTGCCGTAAATGTAGTATATTCATTCGTAAATGCCGTCCTTTAAATCCTGAAACTGTAAATGAAAATTGTAGGGGTATGCTAAATATAATTTATTAAGTTATATATAGTATAAAAAGGCCTATATCCAGCAGTTGCTTAAAGAGGACTTAAAAGGAAGAAATAAAAAATCTCTATAATAAAACTATAAAACTCGTTAGGGAAGAGAGAAGAAAGAAAGAAAGGGAGCACCTAACACAGTTATGATAAAAGCTTTGCAAGAATTTATGGGAGTTTGTTGGAAAATATATATGTATAAATATGTTTTTCGCGTATACCCCAAAACATGAAAACGAAATTTTACAACCAATGCGCGTTGCTAGTATACCTTGCTAGTATAATAGATTCGATACGTAGCCCTTCACTGCTGGCTGTATGAGTAGGCTTAAGGTCGCTCAACGAGCTATGGAGAGGGCTGCTTTGATTTTCACTGCGTGATAGACAAAGAAATGAGTACTTCATCATCATCGTCATGATTATAGCCATTCACCAGTTCACTGCTGAGCATAGGCAAAACACTAGGAATCCCACAAAGCATAGTCCCTAGGCACTGTATCCATCGACTTCCTGCATATCTTACCAGGCCCTCAGTCCATCTAGTGGAGGCCGACTTACACGTCGCTTGCCACTCGAGAACCTTTCTTCCCAAACGGTTTTAGGTTTTTCAAGTTACATGGCCGTCCTATTGCCACTTCAGTTTATTGATCCGTTGCTTTATGTCGGTTACTCCAGTTCTACTTTTACTGCTCCAAGATTACATACATAGTCTCCATACATGATTGGAAACACTGTTTACTGTATTTTATTAAATTCTCTCGCAGATTAAATCCTATAGATGTATCTGTCTATTTGTAGTGTCGCTTTTTCGTTTCATCGAGTTTCAAATCACAACAATTTTAAAGAAGTGTTCACTTAAAAAAGATTATATGTAAGTAACAATGTCATAACCGCTTATCGGCCGGCGGTGTAAGAATATCCACTAACCCATATCGTCCCGTTGGTGTCGTATGAGGCGTCAGAGAGAAAATGACTCAGGAGATGGGCAGCAACATCTTTCTGATAGGAGCACAAATTTGTAGAAAACTGCGGTTGCCAACCCGCCTGCGAAGCGTGGCAAAACCCCCATAAATCAATCTATGGGGATGCCTATATTCGGTAATGAACTTTTATAGACTGTAATTAATTATTGATAGAGGGAATAATGTAGTTATTTAACTCATTCTTTGGAAAGAATATTAGGGCAAAAAGAGAAATTTATATTGAAGTACGTACTCCATCCAGATTTTATTAGATCGCTGTTGCCCGTAAACGCATTGCCGACATCGTTTATTGGGCAGTTATCGAGATTTAGAAAGAAATATTGCTTTCATTACATCGAAACATTGAATAGTATTCTCCATAATTTATTTTTAAGTAAATACACAAAAAGATAATCTTCCTTACAACCTGTTTTATTAAATTCAGTTAATGTTACAAAATATACGTCCGCAATTTACGTTTAATTAAAATAATACTTAAGCTGCCGCAAATCGTTGAACGAATAATTTGTTTTATGTATGATTTTTTTAATAAACCATTTTTTACCGATAGTACAACGAGCAGTAAGTGAACTTTTTTACTGTACAAAGAGCAGTAAGAGATAGTAAAAAAAAAACTTATTTTTAATAAACAGGTAAGACCCAAATTTTTCACAACTTAATAAGAGTGTAACTTTGACTGTTATCAAGATCATCATCATCATCATCATTACAGCCCTTCAATTATCACGACAGCCATGAGAGCCAGATAGACATGAGATATTTGAAGCAAGAGATTTATTTTAATAATTTGCGTTTGTTTCTCTCTCTTGGTATCAAAATTGTACCGACGATTTTCTTGCCATCCTCTTTTAAATAATCCAAAAGGCTCCAAAATTAAAGTTATGTTAATTGTAGTCTCCAGGTTACAAAATAACAATCTGTAACTATTGTTTTATAATGAAATATCACAGAAGAGTTTTATGTAGATACCTAGCTCGAAAAGGTCACCTTATAGTGATTTTGGCTGCATCGTTATAGCGCAGCAGCTGCTAATCTTGTGTTTCCGGGTTCCCGGGTCAGCCCAGAAATCAATTATTGAGGTTTTTTTTTTCAAATTAATTCTCATTAGCAGCCCGGAGTCAGAAAATTGGTACTTTTTCGGTCTCATGCAAGCGAATAGTGTATAACTGTGCTTGTGTATAAACTCAGCTTAATATTAATATATATTGATTGACAGGTTAGTGCGTAAGTTTTAATACTAATATGCTCGGATAAAGTTTTGAATACAAGGAGTGTAGGAACCTCATGTGTTAATACCATGTAGTAGTAACGTGAGAGATTCTGCTACGCCCAATACGCCATATTATCGTCCCGTGAGTGATGTAAGAGACGACAAAGAGAAATAAAACAGGAGATGGACAGCAGTAAGTTACTGATGACAACTAGAAATAACTGCGGTTGCTTGCCCACTTGCCAAGCATGGCAACAAAGACAAAATATCCCTCTATGAGTCACTCATATAAAATGATTTTAACACTGATTTTGACTGTGTTCACCATGCGGCATTAAAATCAGGAAGCTACAGTACTATTGTGTCAAGAACACAGGGCTTGCACTTATTATTTCATATTTAAGTAATAGAAAGAAGAAAATTATTATCAATAGTAAAAGTTCTTACGGGTCATCCGTAAAGATGGGTGTCCCTCAAGGCTCGATTCTTGGCCCATTCCTATTTTTGATGTATATTAATGACTGACCTGCACTTGTAGGGGAAAATCATGGTATAGTATTCTTTGCTGATGATACTTCCTTAATTGTTAAACTTAAACGTCTATTATTTAAATACAAAGTGAATTAGTTCTGTCTGTGAAGTGAGTTATGACGAAGTGAATAAAGCTATATCAACATTAGTGCATTAGTTTAACGTTAATAATCTGCATTTAAACGGCAATAAAACTAAATGTATTAAATTTACAACAACGAATATTGAAAATCTGAATACCAATGTATTTTTTAAATGGGGAAGAACTGAGCCCTGTTGAATCCTCTGTGTTTCTTGGCATCACTCTCGACGCAAAGCTTTAGCGGAGCCCCCATATAGCGGCTGATTTAGAAATGATTTTCGCTTTGCAGAAGAGGGTCATAAGAGCTATTTACAACCTTAAACCGTGAGTTTCTTAGAGAAAAACTTAAAGCTGTTTCTAAAATAATTTTTTTTAATAGTTTGTAATCATTTGTATTGTAAAATTTAAAAAAAAAAAGTCTAGCTGTGTTTCTTGCTGGTTCTTCCCAGGACAGAGGATTTTCAGAGTGGTAAAGTAAAAAATGACTCATAATAATTACTAAGAATTCAATCAATAAGAATTACTTGTAATCAATATTGAATAAAAATTATTCTATTCTATTCTATTCTAATAGGCCACAATGAATTAATTAATAAAAAATGCCTTCGTGGCCTTATTTACCGTGGATATTTTAAGTCATCATCATCATCATCATTACAGCCCTTCACAAGTCCACTGCTGAACATAGGCCTCCCCCAAAGAATGCCACAAAGCACGGTCCTGAGCCACCTGCATCCATCGACTTCCTGCATGTCTTACCAGGTCGTCACTCCATCTCGTGGGGGGACGCCCTACACTTCGCCTACCGGTACGAGGCTGCCACTCGAGAACCTTTCTTCCCCATCGGTTGTCGGTTCTTCGAGCTATATGGCCGGCCCACTGCCACTTCAGCTTCCTAATTCGTTGGGCTATGTCGGTTATTCTGGTTCTACTGCGGATATCCTCATTCCTAAGTTTATCACGCAGAGAAACTCCGAGCATAGCCCTCTCCATAGCTCGCTGAGCGACCTTGAGCTTCCTCATACGGCCAGCAGTGAAGGACCACGTCTCAGTTCCATACGTCATCACTGGCAACACGCACTGGTTGTACAATTTCGTTTTAAGGTTTTGAGGTATGTCTGACGAGAATATGTGTCGTAGCTTCCCGAACGCTGACCAGCCGAGTTGAATCCGTCGATTGACCTCTCGGTCGAAGTTGGACTTACCTTGTCGGACTATTTGTCCCAGGTAAACATACTCGTCAACAATTTCGAGCTTAGTGCTCCCAACAACTACCGGCATAGGTGTGACATTGACATTAAACATGATCTTTGTTTTGTCCATGTTCATCTTAAGACCTATCCGTTGGGAAACACTATTGAGGTCATTGAGCATAGTGCTTAGGCCCTCCAGCGATTCTGCCATAAGGACTATATCGTCGGCAAATCGAAGGTGAGTGATGTACTCGCCATTGATGTTGATACCGTATCCTTTCCAGTCCAGAAGCTTGAAAACGTCTTCCAATGCAGCGGTCAAGAGTTTCGGGGATATGACGTCACCCTGTCTTACACCTCTCTGCAATTGGATAGGTTTCGTACTCTGGTTCTGTACTCGGATAGCCATCGTAGCCCTACTGTACAAGCACTTCAACACTTCGATATACCGACAGTCAACTTGGCACCGCTAAAGGGACTGCAGCACCGCCCAAATTTCGACGGAATCAAAGGCTTTCTCATAGTCCACATACGCCAGACATAGTGGCAAATTGTACTCTTAGGACTTCTGTACAACTTGCCAAAGGGTATGTATGTGGTCTATGGTGCTAAAGCCCTTTCGGAAACCGGCTTGTTCGGGAGGCTGGAAGTCGTCAAGTCTGCGCGCGAGACGATTCGTAATGACTTTCGAAAACAGCACGTAGACGCGGCTCAGAAGGGAAATCGAAAAAATTTTAAGTCAAGTATTTCTTAATTCAACTGGCTCCAAGAGAATTACCCACTATTGTTATTGGTTACCTTCCAAGAAAATGTTTTCATTAAGACAAAATTTATTGTGAGATTTTTTTTCTTTCCTGGCAAAAGTGAAATATAAATTATTATAATGTATTTATAGCATGATACAGTAGTACAGTTAGTGTTCTGTGACAACGCATAAACGTAGAGAGTGAGTGTTGAGGTAGAAGCGGACTATATAATTATGATATTTAAGTACATGAAATACAGTACCTATATGAATTGAATACTTTCAATTATAATAATAAATTGAACAATTTTGGAAATGTATTATTGCTGTGCCCAACACGGTCCATTAATTTGTGTAACCTAAAGTTTAATTTTGTGTAGTAATAACGTAATAAATGGAATGCAATAAAGTATACGCATAATAAATATTATGATTACAACATAATTATTATTAATGACTACTGACTATGCGCTCGTTTAACTCTTGTTTAACAAAACCAAGCTGCATTTTAAAATAGGTAGGTATATAACTAATGATAGATTAAAAAAATCAACAGTGCAATTTTTTAATATACTTTATTAACTCTTAAAATTTTATTAAACTATTTGAACTGGACGCGAAAGATATCGTTGCCAGTAGTAACTTTTCGAGGTGATGATGATATTCAATGTTGAGTTATTATTTCAGATCATCACGCGGGCGGAGCCGCGGGCAAACGTTAGTAGCAAATATATTCACGAAAACAATGTTCGTGATTAAAATACAGCTAAAGACTGGTGAGAACACAGTCTGCCGAACCACATAATCACAATAATCCCTATCATGATTATTATTATAGAACCAAGGTTGAACTGATCGATGTTTTAAAATGTTTCATTTTACTTGAGAGAGATAAATGTCTTTTTTATTTTATTATGTTCAGTCTATAAAATTTTACTGACGATAAAATTCTGACCATTTTTGAAGAGGTACCTAAAAAGAGTATGAAGACGCTCGCGTCCAATAAATACGTCGTTAATATTCCATTTAATTTATTAAGACAGCCTGTCTTCAAAATAAGCCATATAGCTTCTAACGGTCTATGTATTTAAAGCCTATTAAATCTCGATAAAAGGCTCTAAAATTGGAACTGAGATTACCATGCCACATAATAAATATTAGATGTATAATATTACAAATTAAAATAAACTTAAATAAAACGCATTGATCATGCGCTGTGATGATTCTAGTGAGATTACTAATACAAATAGGTCTGCACTCTGTACTAAGCTCATACTTGGAATACGTTTACATTCTTTATCTCTTACGGATTGCCCTACTTTACGATTTTAACCCTAGATCACTAACCTTAAATCGGAGTAACACTATCACTAACCATTCGATTCACAGGCTACGCAATGAAACGCAAATATTTTCAAAATCGTTGTTATTTATTTTATGAAAAAAAAACAAAAACTTAAAGTCCTTTCTTTAGGGAATCAAACAAAACGATGAAAAATAAACAATATTAATTCTTACAACTATTACAAATAGGAACTGTGTGCTCTCCGCAAATGGCCTTTTTGCAGTAAGTACAACAATATTTTGTCATACGCCTTTTTTTTGCTAGGCAAAATCCACATATCTTTCTTGTTTTATATAACTCTTGTACACAGCTTTCTTGTGGCACTTCAATGTTGAGAATATCTCCAACGCTCGTTTTCACATCACGCTGCAAAGTCACCGTATTGTAGCGCTCGAGTAGGCAGGGTTTTATTAGTTCATCTGCCAATTGCAAGGCAAATTCTCTCCTCTTGAGCGGTTTCTTATGGTCTCGGATCATATTGCATACGTAAACAACATACGCGTTTATGATACTAATGTTTAAGGTATCATAGAATAAGCATAGCGGCCATCTATTGGTTTTGCGACCAGTGTTCATGATAGAACACATTTGATCCACGGTATCTACAGCGCCCTTTGTAGAATTATAGAAATGAATAATTTCCGGCTTCTTGGTAACATCATTGACAGTGGGTTGATCATGGGTGGTTGATAAAAGGTAAACAATCTTGTTAGACTTGGGCTTGTATGAAACCATGGTCATCTCGTTATAGAAGCAAAACATTGAAGTGCCCACTTGCCGTGCTCTTAGAGTTTTTTATTTACTGGGGTATTTCCCGTTTGTTGCTTCGCAATGTACCAACAACTGTCAATTTATACGGAGCCTGGAGCATATCGGAAGCAAGAGGAATGGATGTAAACCAATTGTCCATAGTTAAGTTGCGATTCGAACCATGTATGGGTTTGGTGATCTCCTTCACCAAATAGCTCGCAAGAGGTTCCGTTCCTGGATTAGTTCCCTTGCCTAAATATGGAATGGCATTGTATACATATTTTGTGTTCGAGTCTGCCATCATAATAAGCTTAAGACCGTATTTATTTGGCTTACTGGGTATGTACATCCTAAATGGACAACGCCCTCTGAACCCAACAAGCTGTTCGTCAATAGTTATGTATGAACTGGGCTTATACCATTTAACATTTTACACAGTTGCTTATGAATGCCTCCCAAAATTGTCTGAATGGAGCAAGCTTATTAGAGGCCCTCCGCTCTGTTCTTGTTGTCTTGTCGTCAAACCAAAGGCATCTCAGTAAGAAATCAAACCTATCAGCACTCATGCACGCTTTAAAAGTAATTGCACTCCTTTTGTGGTCAAATAGTGTTCTAGTGGGCAAGTGGTTACTTTTTATAGCCGCTGATTGTATCAAGAGACCCAGTAAAGCCTTCACTTCGTTAGTGGAAGTATGCGAGTTGATATACTTCTCCTGTTTTTATTTAGACTTCTTGATGTCGATCTCCGTGTTAGTATAAATAACCATCTCATTGATCATTTCATGAGAAATGAACAGGAGAAATAATTCTCTGGGGTCTGTTATCTCTTTGGCTACACCTGCAGGTCCAGGGACTACGTGAATCACATTACGAGAAGATGTTCTTGCTCGTGGATTGCGAGGTCTAGTAGACCATTTATAACCGCTCTTTCCATAAAGGTGATTTTTATTGGAACGGATCACAAATGATGACTCAGGCTCCTGCAGTTTCTGCTGATGCTGGATGGACTCAGACCCCAACTGACCTGCATCGGATGTATTATCATCTGAATCTATTACAAATCTTCGCTTACGTGAGCGCCTGCTGACGAAAATCTCCTCATCAGATGACATCGAACCTTCTTCCTCACTTTCATCAGTTCATACGTGGGCATCTGCCACCATATTATCTTCGTTTTCGGATTCCGATAGTTCCTCTGCTTCATCGTGGCTAGACTCGATGTCTGACTCATACAACCAATGTCGAATGCGCTCCTTATCCCCTCTCAAATCTATATAAAAATAAAATTGGAAATCAAAACAATATCGTAAATGGTCCAATAATATTCATAAAGTCTGCGAAATCAATTTTCCCTTTACTTTTATTCCACAAATAATAGTGCATTATTCCTATTTTACAATTAATAGGTAAAAAACCGAGTAGCGCAAAATATAATAAAAGTAATCTTGAAAACAGAAAAATATTATAACTAAAAATAATGTTACACAGTCACTAACCTTTCGTCTGTCAGACGACGCGACGGCTGTATGTTCTGTTCCAAAGCGCGTGCGACCGCCACGAGTGCACACGGGTCACTAACAGAACCAATCAGGAAGGTACTGAGCGGGGGAGGGAGTGCGGGTGCCGCGAACCTACCGAACTATGAAATGCTGGGGTATGCGTAGTCCGAGAGACGAATGGTTAGTGATCTAGGGTTAAAAGTAAACAACTAAAGAGAAACACACTCGTCCTAAACTACATATTTACGATGTAAATAGACGCCGCGGTAGCTGTCATGTGAACATTGTGCATGCTGTGTGAAAGTGTTATCAAGACATATAGAATATAGAATCGGTGAACTATCAACAGCAATAAAACTGATATGTGCTATTTTATTCCAAAATAATGCTAAATATATCTTATGTCTTGTGTAAAAATAAAAACAGAAATATAAAGCAATAGATACTTTAGAAACTTAATTTTTTTTATATATGTGATTAAAAGTGACGGTTGAAGAAAAATTTTCAAATAAATACAAAACGCCCATAACGATTTGTTATTTCGTATTTGTTTGTAATAGAACCACTATTTTGGCAGAAAAAATAAGACGTAACAGTGGCGTGTTGGCTACGCACAAGAGTTGATCAATTGAGGCTGCCAGATCGAATCTAATCCGCACAAATTAAAAATATTGTATATGATAAAATTTTAAAAAGATTTTTTAAGAAATAAAGATAAAAAAATAAATACAAAATCCTAGTTTAATAGCCCTAGAAGTGAATAAAAATATAATTATTAATAAATCAACCAAGGAATCGGTAGCAAAATGTAACAAAAGTGTCCAAACAAAAAACAGACTTTTTCAAGACTTCAAGTTACCTAAGTGCTATTTATACGCAATAAATGTGTACAGTGCCTGAAGATTAGTGGAATTGATTAGAAATAATACTTAAGGAGATGGCGACTCAATGTGCTGCTTGTCGACAAAAAATCACAAGTCGTGAATATCTCACCTGCGCACTATGTAACAAAACATATGATCTCGATTGCGCCGTTGCGTTGTATCTATTCAGCGATACTTAAATATCATGTCGCCAGCCCGTAAAAAGAAATGGAAATGCCCCGCTTGTCTTTGCAAAACCCCTAGAGGAAATAATAGCAACAAAACAGTGTGTTGGCATGAAAATGAAGAAATAGAATATAACAGTATATCACCGCATATAAATAATGTAACTATTAGAAGAAAAAAATACCAATCTAAATGAAACTTTAGACTCTACAGAATGCAGCTTACTCGGCGACAAAATTTACACCCAGAATACTTCACCGGTAACAACTACTTCCCAACCTCAATTGACTCAACAAAACTTGAGTGAATTAATAAGTTCAAGAGTGAAAGTAAATAATATTTCCATTATTAGAGATCTACAAAATATAATACAATTGGAGATTGATAAAGCGATTCTCAAATTCAAGGAGGATATACAACAACAAACCCCTACTTTATACAAGCAAACTGAAACATTAAACAATGACATTCAAGTTATCAACACTCAAATAGATAATTAAAAAAAAGAAAAGACCATCCTTCGAAAAGATATACAAAGCCTGGAAACAAAAATCACATCACCTGAAAAGCAGTCTAAGTTAGAAATTAATAGCAGAAGGTTGTTAATTTATGGATTTAGCGAACGATTTACAGAATCAGAATACGACTTACATAGTAGAGTCGTTCAAATGTTCAGAGAAACATATAATATAAACCTACTTGGATATATAGAAGACACTCACTGGATAGGAAGAAACAATAAAAAAAAATAAGCCTTTAGTAATATTCAAAAATAGGCACTTCTTACACGGCACTAGATTATCTATCACTGAATATTTAGAACTTGCAGAATTGAAAGAAAAATAGGCCATGCGAGAACAAATGATGAATGCACGAAAAAATGGACTACATGCCATTATAAGAAATAACCAACTTATTATAGAGAGAAAACCCGTAGACTGGAACTTGGAAAATAAAAATATGGATCGCACTGTTGACAGTACGAGTGTAAAAATAATCCAACAAGAAGCACTATCAACTCAGAGCCAACAGAGATCACCAAGATTTAACAATATTCAGACATTTCGGAAGCAAGTTGACATCATTTAAAGTACTTTACTAAAACTTTCAAAGCCTCTACAATAAACAATACCTATTGGAAACATTTACAACCCAGAATCCGACTTACCAAGCTTTTTGTATAACAGAATCTTGGTTAAATCAGGCCAAATTGGAGCTTATTAACCTTACCGGATATAAAATAGAAGCATCATACTGCCGAAAAACTAGAGGTGGAGGTGGCGTGTGCATTTTTCTTCAAAATCATCTCGAATATATTGAAAAAACTGATATAGCAGATTTGTCAATAGAATATATATTGGAGGTGTGTGGAATAGAGTAACCCAAAGAAAATATATTGTTAGTAGTTATATATTAGAATAGGAGAGAGAGGAAGGAATATTCTATGAGCAATTGCAAAAAAATTTCGACAACAAAGGGGTGTAATGTGGAATATCGACAACAAAGGGGTAAAGACCCGCCGGCCGCCTAGTTGTCCGATGGTGGAAAGGAGAGGGAGGAATTCAAAACGTGTAAATCCTGCACAAACTCACCGAAATGCATACTATAGAATACCGAGAGACTGGCTTCTCTGCGCCTGTGCTCAAGGCTGACAATATTGGTTTCTACCAAATCAAGGTCACCAATAAGCCTCTTATCACGTCTCTCCCCTGAATCGAATGCTGCCAGGTAGCATTTTGCAGCACCTGTCCATATGCGACAGCAGTACTGCATGCACGACCGGACTTGCACATTATATAAGGTAAGAAGCTGCCCCGGTGTGAAGTACCGCCGCACCCTTGCAATTACACCAAGTTTCCTTGCGGCTACTTTAGCTTTGGACTCAATGAACCGCCCATAGTTGAAGATCGGATAAAATTCAACCCCTAACAACTGAAGGCGGTCTGTGTACTCCAAGCATACATTCCGGAAAGTAGGAGCCAATGTGAGCGGGCTCCTTTTAGCGGTAAAAAGACACGCTTGTGTTTTGGAGGCGTTAAATCTCACATCACGGCATCGTCCTATTCAGAGACTGTCTGTAGCGTGAGATTCACACGCTCAATCAGAAAGAGAGGCTACTCTCTTTCTGACTGGATTTGATCCCGACAGGCCTGGGAACTTGGTTGGTATCTTGGTCGTCTGCATACCCATAGATACCGGGAATGAGCTGATCATTTTTATGCAGCAGGTAGAGAGTTGCGGAGAGGACGGACCCCTGAGGAACACCGGCGTTAGTCGTTACAGTACCTGATGAGCAGCCATCGACGACGACCCGGAGATACCGTTCACTCTAAAAGTCCTTCACCCAGGCAATCAGGTCAGGGGATTAGCCGTACGCTGAAAGCTTGCCCAATAGACTAGCGTGCCAAACCCTGTCAAAGGCCTTCAAAACATCGAAGGAAACAGCAAGTGCTTCAACACTGTCCTCGAGGGCTTCGCCCCGTATGTGAATGGCATACGCTAGAAGGTCACTAGTTGATCGATTTCGGTGAAATCCGTTCTGGTGATCACTGAGGAGATCATTTTGCTCTAGGTATGCCATGAGGTAGGCGTTCAGTATATGCTACATAATCCAGCAGAGTATGGAGGTAATTGAAATTGGCCTTTTTTAGGCACAGGCTGCACATTGGCCAGCCTCCAAGATTTGGGCACCATTCTAGTCCTGAATAAGAGGCAGAACAAGCGTGTCAACACAGGCGATAACCCAGGTGCAAAGACCTTTAGAACTATAGCTGGTACAGTATCAGGTTCACTAGCTTTGTTCACGTCTAGACTTTGCAAGGTTTTAAGAACCTCCGGTGTGTATTTCCCTAAATGTATATATAGGTATATTTATGAGCAACGAAATATTACAATTTATAAAATAATTATTGAAATGTATTTCATAAGCACATTCAGGCGGATCGTTCGTGTATCTGTGGTTATGGTAGAATCATCAGCGCTGTAGGTTACCCTGCAGCATTACGCTGAGTCATAACCTTTTCACTGGCTGGATATACACCCCATCTCTTGTTATTTTAATCTACTATACTTTTAACTATTTATTTTTTATTTTTATGATGTGTACAGTTCCAGTGAATAAATGTCTTTCGTTCTTTCTTTCTTTCTCCTTGTTGGTGATACGGACCTCTGACATAGAGGTACCGCAGTGAGGTAATTGAGATGGTACGCTGTTGCTGTCCAGACGCGAATTTCAAGCAAAAAGGGAAGCAAATAAGTCCGCTTTCTCCTTAGGTGCATGCGCCAGTGAGCCATCAGGTTTTACCAGCGGAGGCAGTGTAGACACTGGCGAGAGATCAAAAAGCTCTACTACCAGATGGTTTGACAGAGAGCATTGTACCGATGCGTTTAATGTGGTCGAAACTTTGCAGGACTTGGCGGTTTGCTCAAAGGCTCTCTTCTTAAGGCTAACATCCGGAGCTTTGCGGTCTCAAGAATTGACCCAGGATAAGAACGCCATATGCTTGTGCTTTTCAGCACGAGCGCACTCGGCGTTGAACCATGGGCGAGCTTTACCACCAATGGGCACGTCAGCAAAGGGGATGAAATACTCCATTGCTTGACGTATCACATCGATTATGGCATCCGTGCAGCTTGTCGGGTCTTCAGACGAGAAGCAGACCTGCCGCCAAGGATAAGATTCAAAGAAATGCCGCATCTCATCATTGTACCTATCTGGATCAGTCATCAGCAAGTCAAGGCTGTGTGCCCATCCACATCAGGTACCCTAGTCGCTTGTTGTACCAGCTGGGAGAACCCCAGCGACAAGGCAAAATTCCACGTCTCTTTCCCAGCGTGGTCGGACATCTGTAATGGGAACAGCCAGTCCTGATGACAGGCATTAAAGTCCCCGAGAAAAACTAACTGTGAATTAGGATACCGATTTAGAGCCACATCAGAGGCTTCACTGAGGCGTTCAAACAGCCTAGTTGTCTCCTGGTCACCGCTATGCGATCGGTAGTAGACACAAAAATAAATAATTTTATCCATTCCTGTGTCTATCAATACCCAGATCGTAGAGAAAGTGGGTTCTTCAAGGTGAGGGAGACGCTTAAAGCAGATGTATTTGCGGACGTAAACGCAGACTCCGGCGCGCTCATGGAAATTATGCTCCAATGTGTACCCAGAGCAGCCAAGTTACACCGCATCTGGAGGACATCTGATCTGCGTCTCAGTCAAGAAGAGTAAGTGCGGCTTGTCAAGGTGGTAATGGACTGCATTGAGATTACAGAATGTCAGTTGGACGAGGGGTCACACATATAACCTAGGGACGCAAAACAAAGTCACAGCATCGATGGTACCTAGCACGGAGATCGCGGGGACGCCCGAATCCCCCTGGAAATCGACACCAGGAGCTCTCCTCCGGTCACCAACCGGCATGGTGGAGCCATCTCAGGATTATTCGTAAGATGGCGGGGCAGCCTTTCATGAGCGGCTGACACATTAATTGGGCCCCCAATTATCTACGGTCGGCCAGCGGTGCCACGGTGCTTCAAATCCCGCTAACCCCCATTACTAGGCATCGGACACTTAGAAATGTCCGCGTCGCAACCGGTTCGTATGTGCAACGCAACTATCCAGACCCATTCTCCCTAAGAAATGGGTTTCACCTAACATCATACCGGAACACGATTTGCATCATTTGGCGGTATGTCTTTGCCAGGTGGGTGGTAACTAACCCTCGGCCGGGCCTTTCACTAGTAGAGGACCAACCTACCACCAGTATGTAGTATAATAAAATAGAATAGAATATAATGATTTTTATTAAATATTGATTATTACATAATACTTATTGAAACTCATTTTTTTATTTGCCACTGGTTCAGAAAATACCTCTGTTCTGAGAAGAACTAGCAAGAAACCCAGTGGGACTTTTTTTAAACGTAATTTTCATCATCATCATCATCATCATCATTACAGCCCTTCACAAGTCCACTGCTGAACATAGGCCTCCCCCAAAGAATGCCACAAAACACGGTCCTGAGCCACCTGCATCCATCGACTTCCTGCATGTCTTACCAGGTCGTCACTCCATCTCGTGGGGGGACGCCCTACACTTCGCCGGTAGGCGTACGAGGCTGCCACTCGAGAACCTTTCTTCCCCATCGGTTGTCGGTTCTTCGAGCTATATGGCCGGCCCACTGCCACTTCAGCTTACTAATCCGTTGGGCTATGTCGGTCACTCTGGTTCTACTGCGGATATCCTCATTCCTAAGTTTATCACGCAGAGAAACTCCGAGCATAGCCCTCTCCATAGCTCGCTGAGCGACCTTGAGCTTCCTCATACGGCCAGCAGTGAAGGACCACGTCTCAGTTCCGTAAGTCATCACTGGCAACACGCACTGGTTGTACAATTTCGTTTTAAGGTTTTGAGGTATGTCTGACGAGAAGATGTGTCGTAGCTTCCCGAACGCTGCCCAGCCGAGTTGAATCCGTCGATTGACCTCTCGGTCGAAGTTGGACTTACCCAGTCGGACTATTTGTCCCAGGTAAACATACTCGTCAACAACTTCGAGCTTAGTGTTCCCAACAACTATCGGCATAGGTGTGACATGGACATTAAACATGATCTTAGTTTTGTCCATGTTCATCTTAAGACCTATCCGTTGGGAAACACTATTGAGGTCATTGAGCATAGTGCTTAGGTCCTCCAGCGATTCTGCCATAAGGACTATATCGTCGGCAAATCGAAGGTGAGTGATGTACTCGCCATTGATGTTGATACCGTATCCTTTCCAGTCCAGAAGCTTGAAAACGTCTTCCAATGCAGCGGTGAAGAGTTTCGGGGATATGACGTCACCCTGTCTTACACCTCTCTGCAATTGGATAGGTTTCGTACTCTGGTTCTGTACTCGGATAGCCATCGTAGCCCTACTGTACAAGCACTTCAACACTTCGATATACCGACAGTCAACTTGGCACCGCTGAAGGGACTGCAGCACCGCCCAAATTTCGACGGAATCAAAGGCTTTCTCATAGTCCACATACGCCAGACATAGTGGCAAATTGTACTCTTCGGACTTCTGTACAACTTGCCGAAGGGTATGTATGTGGTCTATGGTGCTAAAGCCTTTTCGGAAACCGGCTTGTTCGGGAGGCTGGAAGTCGTCAAGTCTGCGCGCGAGACGATTCGTAATGACTCTCGAAAACAGCACGTAGACGCGGCTCAGAAGGGAAATCGGTCTGTAGTTCTTCAAGAGAGCGTTGTCACCTTTCTTGAAGAACAAGACCACCGCACTTCTGCTCCACGCCTCCGGTGTAATGCCACCATGGAGGACGGAATTAAAGAGCTTCTGAAGGACTTCAAGTACCGGTCTTCCACCCGCTTTCAGAAGCTCCGCTGTAATTCCATCCTCGCCTGGGGCCTTACCGTTTTTAAGGTGCTGGAGAGCCATCCTAATCTCGCTCAGACTGACATCCGGGATATCTTCGGAATAGTGTCGGATGAGACTCGCTCTTGGATCGTTACTCACACTTGCGTGTGGCTCCAACGATGATGTGTACAGCTGCCCATAGAACCTCTCAATCTTACTCAAAATCTCAGGTGTCCCGGCAACGATGCTGCCACATTCTGTCTTCAGCTTTGACAGTTGGCTCTTTCTGGCAGACAGATCTCTGGCAAAGACTTTGGAGCCTTGGTTCCGCTCGATCGCTTCTTCAATACGAGCTGTATTGAAGTTGCGTAAGTCCCGCCGCATGCATTTGGAGATCTGTCTGTTCAGATGCCTGTATGCTGTCAAGTCTGTTGAAGAATGTAGCTTCATCTCCCGTCTAACAGCCATGAGATTAAGAGTGTGATCGGAGAGTTTTTGTGTTCTTCTGCGGCGGGTCTTACAGAACTTAGCTCCAACCGCATGGACAGTTTCCACGAGCTTGTCATTCATATCGTCCACTTCATTGCAGTCTTCTAGGCACTGAAAACGGTTTTGTAACTCGAGCTGAAAGGTTTCGGGACTTTGAAACAGAGCACGAGGGGGACGGAGCGTTGACTTCATTAGACGAGACCTCTCCAACTTAACGTTTAGGTTCAGTGTGCCTCTAACCATTCGGTGATCGCTACCAGTTTTCACCCTCGCGATCACGGAGACATCACTGAACAGTTGTCGTCTGGTCGTCATAATGAAGTCAATCTCATTTTTTGTGGAACCGTCGGGGCTCGACCAGGTCCACTTCCTGTGGGGCCGCTTCTGGAAGAAAGAGTTCATCATAAAGAGTCCCTCTTTCTCCATGAAGTCGGCCAGCTGCTGGCCCCTTGGGTTCCGTTGCCCTATTCCAAATTTCCCTACTTTCAGCTCACCGTTCTCTCTTGTGCCTAGTTTTGCATTGAAGTCTCCCATTAACACCGTATATTGGGTTTTGGAGGAATGCATGGCTCTAGAGATATCCTCATACATTTCCTCCACCTCCTCATCGGGGTGTGCCGAGGTTGGTGCGTAAACCTGTATGACCTTCAGCGAATACCGTTTGGTGATTCTGAGTATAAGGTACGCAACCCTCGTCGACACACTCCCGATTTTTACAACGTTGTTAACGAGAGACTTGTGGACGATAAATCCGACACCTCCTTGGGACAGATGGTCGCCCTCCCGGTGATAGAGCAAGTTGCCGGATTCGAGGATTACCGTGTCCTCCCCCTCTCTTCGGACTTCAGATAATCCTATAATATGCCAGCGCAACTTGTCTATCTCTTCTTCCAGCTCCACGATCTTCTCGTCAGTCCTCAGGGTGCGTGCGTTGTACGTTGCCAGGTCGAGTCGTCTAAGGTGGCAACCGAACCTCCACCGGAGATTCTTAGCACCCGCTGCCCCGCCGTTACCATGGTCGCCACCGTAGCCAGGAATAGCGGGGCCGCCGGGGACTGGGGGCCGTCTCTTTGTTACTCTCTTCATAGGGGGGTATTTGCCATAGTTGCCACGCTTGGCGAGCGGGTTGGCAACCGCAGTTTTTTTATTGTCATTTGGCTATTATCAGGAAGATGGTGCTGCCCATCTCCTGGCTGTTTCCCTTTGTCGCCTTTTACGACACCCACGGGAGGATATGGGGTAGTGGATATTTTTGACCGCCACTACACGGCATAACGTAATACGTAATACGTAATTTTACTTAACAATAATTTTTTTATACAATTTTAAATGAATTTTCACCAAGAAGAAGCAAGAAGAATCTGCATGGTGGTGATTACCTTATTCCCAGGGGTTATTTTCATTCATGTATTCCTTGATATTATAATAACCCTTTTTGTACAGTTTTTCTTTAATAAAACTTTTAAACTTGTTTATTGAGAAACTTTGAACATGTTCTGGATTTTGTTGTAAAAGCGTATACATTGCCCCATAAATTAATTACTAATTCTGTGGAGTCTAGTAACTGCTGCTCGTTTAGCACTACCCAGGGGATACCTGTAGGGAATCAGAATTCAAGTAATATCTAAGGACGCGAGCAACTACATCCCCCAAAACAATGTATGTTTATAACTTACTTAAAAATAACTTAAAACAACTGCGTTACCAGTGCAACAATTGCGTTACTTTTTGTGGTAACAAAGTGTAGCAGTAACGAAGTTGTAAAATAACATCCTTAATGTGAACTGGAAAAACAAAATGCAAACATTTTGTCTCTACCATAACCGATACCAAATTAATTATGTTTGAGAATAATAATAATCCAAAATATCGTCAGAACTTACCATTCGACGGCGGTAACTCAGCGGCCACGCAATAAACACACGCACCTTTCCCAACAATGTGAAGCGATTGATTCGGCTAGCGTCCTTCCCCGCGCAGCAGCTGTCATTTGTTTTAAGAGTTGAAACAATTCGAACAAAATGGTGTACATTAAATTTAGTACACTTTTTTATAGAAGAGGGGGTAAACGAGTATGCGGCTCACCTGATGATAAGTAACTACCGCCGCCCATAAACATCCGCAACACCAGGGGAATTGTAGATGCGTTACCGGCCTTTTAGAAACGTGTAAACTCTTTTCTCGAAGGTCCCTAAGTCGTATCGGTCCGGAAAAATCTCCGGTGGTAAACAATTCCACAGAGAAGTTGTACGAGGAAGAAAACTCCTAGTAAAACGTACAGTCGTGAACCGCCAAGCATCCAGATGGTGAGGATGGTATTTGACGCGATGTGCGTTCATGAAATTTGGCGTCTGGAATTAATCCGAACAAATCCTCAGAGGACTCTCTGTGGTAGATTCGATAGAAAATGCAAAGAGATGCAACATCCCTACGCAGCGTCAGTGTATTCGAGCCGATCAGAAAGAACTCGTTCGTCGACGATTCGTTAAGTCGGAGGAGCTAGCACTATGGTGCCTCGGCTTAGAGATGAGAATAGTATTCCATGTGAGGTTGAACTTGCGCTCTAAAAAGTTACAAGCGATGTACCGGCATGAAATACTGTCTTGCTCTGCCGAGCACGCCATGCTTTTTAGAGGTAAATTTGGCCTTCCATTCCAAGTGCCCACGAAACTACATACTATTCGATATGTCGACACCGAGGATTCCGATGCTAGCTGAGGCAGTAAGGGGAGTGGCTTGAAACTGAGGAGATACAACCAAGGGGTTCTTTTGAGCAGTAAACGCGCAAACTTGTGTCTTCTGGGGATTGAACTGGACTAGATTTAGTTGCCCCCAATCTGAGACTTTTTCCAGCAAAGACTCGACTCCAGACACAAGTTTGTCCCTGTACTCGGCGACGTTATCTCGAGAAATATTGGCACGGCCGGTATAGAGCATCACTAGTGCTGGCAAAAAATGTTAACAGCTTGCAACATATCATTGATATGCAAAAGAAACAGCGTTGGTGATAGCACGCAGCCTTGTGGAACACTAGCGTTAGTAGGCTACTGTAAAGTTTGTTTTTATATAGCAACGCATGTTAGCTAAGATTTTATTTTTCAAAGAATAAAATGCAAAGTAATTTTTAATATATTACACGTTTTAGGTACAAAATATCTATTGTAATTGTAATAAGGTCCAAAACGTATATTTTTGATAATGATGTTAAGGGACAACGCCATCTAGAAGATATTATGAGAGATTGCTCTTTATATCATGACACTCGTAACACATGAGCAGAGACTCATGTGCTCGTACTCTAGGAGAGTAATATTTTGTACTAGCTGTTCCCCGCGACTTCGTTCACGTGTTAGGGTTTTTATGTTTTTGTGCGGAACCCTAATTATTTTTCTAAAATAATAGTAGCCTAAGTTACTCCTTATGAAATCAGCTATCTGCCAGTGAAAGTCCCGTCAAAATCGGTCCAGCCGTTTCGGAGATTACCTGGAACAAACAGACAGACAGACAGACAAAAATTTTAAAAATTGTATTTTAGTAATAAGTACCGTATTTACGTTCATATGTATTTAGTAAAAAACTGTAATTTTTACATTACGCACAGACACTTCAATTTTATTTATTTGTATAGATGAAGAACAACTGCGTTACTAAGAACGACAATGTTATTACTTTAATTTGAAATAATATAAAATTTTGATTATATATTGTTTTGTTATAAGTATGAAATTAGTGTTAAATTAATGAATTATTTACACTTGTTACTATACTATACTTACATTAAATTATTTCACTTACAGTTTGTTTTATTACTGTATTCCCACGAAAAGTGAAATTCACCAAAAAAGACCGCCTTTTAGGCATCAAAAATTATTTTGGCCCCTTTACACGATATTAATTTACTAGCTAAAATTAAGGAACCACCTCTTAAAACCATTTCTCTACTGATAGAACTGATCACCTGGTGATAACTGAAGTTGAACATTAAGTTATAAGCTTTTAACCAATGTTCAGTAATATTTAACATATGAATGTAGTTGCTATTTAAGAACAATTCAATTTCTAGCTCTTTGCCTACCATGCCTTGTATATTTTGATGGAACAGACATGCATATATTATGTCGAAAATAAATGTTTTCTTTTCTACAAATAAGGTCATTCTTATTTGTAGAAATAAAGCATTCCCTCTAACGAGCACAGAGAGACAAACGGATCTCGTCGTCAATAGGCACTAGTCACATCTATATATAACCTATACATCTATTCCCCGGCCACCCGTTAACTTTTTAACAAATGAAATGTGAAGAGAAGTAGAAAGTACAAAGTCTAACCGTTAGTCCTTGCATTTGGTTTGTTAAAGTCTTTTTTAAAAACATTTATTGTAAATAAGAAATAACAAAAAATACTCGTATCTACATTTTTGTCTCGTAACTCGTAATATTTCCGTAAGGTTATTTAATAAATTCTTTGTTCCTTTCTTCAAGTAGGCTGTACAATTCAATACTCTTTATCGATATTGACAAAAAGCTATTAGGGGCATCATTACTTCGCGACCATAAAATTTTATAGACATAGACTAATAGAAGTCATTTTAAGGGTTAATCGATCACTTTGGAACATTACACGATCGCGTCTTGGATATGAGTGTATTACGTCATGCTTATCCATTTCAATCTTCATTTTTGAAGTTAATTGAAGTTTCTTTTCTTCTGTCTTTTTTATCGACCCGTAAATGTCAATTGCTGTAAAAAGGCCTCTTATGTTGTGGGTATAATTTTCCTTAATATTCACGCCTTGCAGTAGAAGATCGCAGTGCCAGATATCTCGCACACTTGACGCTTCTGCCCGTTGCTGTTCAGTGTATTTTATGGTTGCATCTCCATATTTTGGAAGTCATAGCATAGGGTACTGATTCTATTCTTTAATATCAATCTCCTAGAAGCTTCCTCCATCACTATTAAGTTTAGATCATTTTTTAAATCACATGGTCTTTTTAATTTATTTATAGAGCCAACGCGTATTTCTCAATCTAGTGCAACATGTATAGATAACATTTTTACAAATGTGAAGCCGTTGCATAAATGTATAATTCAAAAATTAAGTTCTGATCACTGTGGACAAGTAGTTTCGTTACCTTATGTTCACAAAAAGCAAGTAGATGAGAAAATTGTGTCCGTTCCAGTAAATGCACGTCGCTTGGAGAAATTTAGAAGTAACATAGTGAAAAAACTTCCATCACTTTCATACCAAAATGATCCTAATTTTTTGTATGGAACATTATTTAAGCTTATTTGCAATGAATTTAATAATACTTTTACTTCTAAAATATTCTCCTTGAACAGTCGGAAGTCATTCAATGAATGGGCGACAGTAGGAGTCCATAAGAGCAGGCATAGGTTATATGATCTTTACCATGAAAGGTCATATAATCATAGCGTCGAATTTAGGGAATATGTAAAAAATATTCAAAAATATTTAAAAAAGTGTGCTCCATAGCCAAGTCTTTGCATTTGAGCAACAAAATTAAGACGGCTTCCAATAAAATTAAAATGATATGGAGTATAATTAATAGCGAAACTGGTAAGATCAACTCTCGCAATTCAAATTACCAGTTAAGTGTTAACAACAAATTAACTGTATCAGATCAGGACGTAGCAATGGTTTTTGAGAAATATTTTACTGATATTCCGATATTGACCACTAAGTCACAGCATTCTTCTCCTGCCGTCGCCGAATAATTACTTAAACAAAATGTAAATGCGTGTATAAAGAATTTTACATTTCATAAAGTGTCATCAAAAGATATTGTAAAATATTTTAAAACTATTGATGTTAAGAAAACTGTGAATCTGTGGGGGATTTTCGTTAAAGTTATTGCGTCTATAATAGATACAATCTCGCCTCATTTAGCTATCATTTTTAATACTAGTATCGAATCTGGTGTGTTTCCTGATTTAATGAAGCGTAGTAAAGTAATACCTTTATTTAAATCTGGTAGTACATTAGACCCCGCCAATTTTAGACCTATTACTGTACTACCAACACTTAGTAAGATTTTTGAAAAAATGTTAATTTTTTTTTAATATAAATAATTTACTTCATAAAAATCAATTTGGTTTCACAAGGGGTCGCTCGATAACTGATGCCGGTGTTGAGCTGATTAAATATATCTTTAATGCATGGGAGAATTCACAGGATGCTTTGGGTATATTTTGTGACCTATCCAAGGCCTTCGATTGTGTTCACCATGAAACATTAATCAAGAAACTTCAACACTACGGTGTAAGAAGTGATGCTCTTAAATTAATTATTTCATATTAAAGTAAGTGAACGCAAAAAGTTGTCATTAACAATATGAGCTCTTCCGGATCGATGGTACAAATGGGCGTGCCTCAAGGCTCAATTCTCGGCCCCTTTTTGTTTCTTATATACATTAATGACTTACCTTACATAGTAGGGGATAACCATGATATAGTATTATTTGCAGATGACACTTCTTTAATTTTCAAATTAAATCGACAATTACTAAAATATGACGAAGTAAATAATGCTATATCTAAATTAGTAAATTGGTTTAATGTTAATAATTTGCATTTAAATGGCACTAAAACGAAATGTATGAAATTCATAACTCCGAATGTCAAACAATTAAATACTTATGTTATTTTAAATGGGGAGAAACTGAGTCTTGTAGATACCACCATTTTTCTTGGAATCACACTAGACGCGAAGCTTCGATGGAGCCCCCATATATCAAAACTAGCAAGCAGACTTAGTTCTGCAGCATATGCTGTAAAAAAGATTAGAAGTCTAACCAGTGTTGAAACAGCTAGACTAGTTTACTTTAGCTATTTCCATAGCATAATGTCGTATCGTATTTTGCTATGGGGACACGCAGCTGACACTGAAATTTTATTTGTTTTCCAGAAGAGGGCCATAAGAGCAATTTATGATTTAAAGCCTAAAGAGTCGCTGCGACAAAATTTAAGGAAATTAATATATTAATTTTGGCCTCTCAATACATTTATGAAAATGTAATGTACGTACACAAAAATAAAAATAGTTTTACAAAAATAAGTGATATTCATTCTGTAAATACTAGGAACAGACACAAGCTAGTAGTATCAGTTACTCGACACCATCGAGTCAGTAATTCATTTTAGGGGCGATGTATACGCTTTTAAAACAAAATTCCAGAAAATATACAAAGTTTTACCTGCTCAAAGTTCAAAAACTTTATTAAACTAAGTTTGTATAAAAAGGGTTATTATAATATTAAGGAATTAATGGATGATAATAACCCCCGGAAATGAGGTGATCGCTACCAAGCTATTTCTAATTTGTTGTGTTGTTAATTTGTGTAACATCATGATTTTAAGCTGTAATTTAAAAAAAATTCTCGCTGGGTTTCTTGTTGGTTCTTCCCAGGACAGAGGTTTTTCCGAACCAGTGGTAATCAAACAAAAGAGTGACTTTCAATAAGTATTATTTATAATGTATATTGAATAAAAAAGTTTCTGTTTCTATTCCATTTTGTTCAATTTTCTAGCATTTCCAAAAGACGCAAACCAAATGTTATATCGTTAAATCTATTTCTACTGCAAATAGCCGTGTTTAATTACTACGTATATAATCATTAAAGCTTAGAGTTAATCTGTATAAATCATATTTCTATCTATTTATTTTTTACAAAACAAAGTGACAAATGAAATCACAGTTCAGCAGATGGTAATTTATTACTGCAGTCCATGGACACCTGCAGTCAATTTCAAACAAAGCAGGACTAAAATGGGACATTCCATCTTAGTCCTATAATTGTAATTTTTACCCATTTCCACCAATCAACTACTTAATATAATCAATGGTATTAATATGAAAAGTGAAATGCAAGGTTCACAGGTATAATTTGTGAGAAATCATGTACTTTAAAGTATTTTCTTAGGTGGTAGAGTCCTGCTACAGCTATATTATGGTTGAAGCATGAATGGGTCAGATCAGCCGAGGAAGGACCATACTCTTACTTAATACCAGCGTAAAGTAGCAGCTTAATGCTGTGTTTTGTATAATGAGTGTAGATAAACGGAGACCCTTTTTACTGGAAACGAGGCATTCCATCTTAGTCCTCAGAGGTGGCAACGCTTCTGCATTTTGATTCTTAATCGAGGATTGATATAGATATCTATGGACCACAGCCTCCACTTACCATCAGGTAAACTGTGTGTTCATTTGTCACCCCTAATTTATTGAAAAAAAAATGTCCCCCAAGAGAGAATACGTTTGATGTAAATAAAATTCAAAGAAAAATATATAATATTATTTTTACTTGGTGGCAGGGCTCCTTTTCTGCATAGGAGGCCGTCACCCCTAATTTATTGAAAAAAAAAAATGTCCCCCAAGAGAGAATACGTTTGATGTAAATAAAATTCAAAGAAAAATATATAATATTATTTTTACTTGGTGGCAGGGCTCCTTTTCTGCATAGGAGGCCGCCTAGGCTGTATCTCTTACCTATTCCTAGCACCAAGCAGCTGTGCGCACACTGATGCGTTCCGGTTTTATGAGGTTGTATGCAAGTGTCTATGGACTGCAGTAGCTACTTAACATTAAGTCGATAGTTAGCACTTTTGTCACTCTAACGATGCGTACACATTATATAACATAACATGTTATAAAACGTGTTATATAACTCGAATGGCAGAACATGGTTTATATTGCATTGTTATTCTAATGTGTACAGTATTGTTATATGTTGCAATGTTAAAAACAATGTTACATAATGTGGACGTGTGACAGATTAAGTAACATGTTGTGTAACTTTTGTTTTATAACAAAAGTTACACAACATGTTACTTAATCCGTACGCACCCTTGTGTTATAAAATATCAGTGTACTTTACCCTTCCATAAATGTATTGCAAGCAATGAAATGTATCGCAGTATATACATAATTACTTAGCTTAGTTACATTACATTACATTGCTTAGCTTAGTTCAATAAGCGTGTTTGAAGTTTTTTGTTCGAACATACGTGGCAATATTGGATTCCAAAACAATGTACTGTCTTTAGAAACATTGTTTGGAATTTACATTTAAAGAAAACAATTTGCAATATTTATTTGTTTTATCTAAGATTTATCTGCTAAGATGTAATGTGTAGAAGAATTACAGCTCTGCTTTCAGAACGTGAAATTATTTAATTATTTAGTTATTTGATTCGGATTCTACTTTTTATTTAGTTTTTTTAACTCTTTTGAGTGGACTAAGAATATTAGTATCGTCTAAAAGGTTACATTAAAAACGTCGTCCCCTATTTTAATTTTTTCTCTCAATTTATAGGGAACCACTCCGTAAGTATGACCAACTTAATAAAAACATAATCACCTCAATCGGTTCATATTCTGACGAAGATACCACGTAACATACGATACCACGTAATACAATAAAAAACGTACAGCCAAGTTATATACCGTCTCCTTTTTTTAAAGGATAAGGAAGATCTTTGTTAGCGTTTGTTGGTCTGAATGACCGCTCTAATCTCAAATACTATTGTGAGCGTTTTAATTCAATTTGCATCAATATCGTATCATTTAGTGGCAGTGTAAGAATATCCACTACACCATATTATCATCCCGTGGGTGTCGTAAGAGGCGACAGAGTAAAACAAACCAGGAGATGGGCAGCAGCCTGTTCCTAACACCGACTAAAAATAAAAAAAACTGCGGTTGCCACCCCGCTTTCAACTATGGCAAATATCCCCCCTACGCGGTAATCTATGGGGCAGTGGACTCTAGACGGCTGAAACGGTAACGGTACACCAAACGAAAAGTCAACATGAAGTCGCGAACAAATCCATCTTTGCTGGTATTTAATATTAATACATATATAAATATATACATATGTGCGGCTGTTTTATGACGCCTTAGACCTAGCCCCATAGCAATCTTATTGTTTCAAAAAGTATTCAAAATAATTTTAATTTAAAATTCTCAGTCATAGTAAAGAGAACTGAATTTTTTAAATTGGTTTTTAGATGATCATGGCAAATTCTCCCTACAATGGGATATTTCCATGAGTGGATCTCCAATAGTAGAAAATATTTAAATAAATAAAGAAAAAAAAGTTATATTTTTTTCATAGAATAAGGATAACAAGCGAGCACAGTCCACCCGCTGGTAGGTGGACGCTGTGGTCTATCCTCGATTAAGAACGAAACACAGCATTATTCTGCTCTTTTACGCTGGATATGTTGTGTATACCTTTAAGTTAAACACATATATAGTAAAATTTTCTTAATATAATAATAACAATAATATAATAACATCTTTATTTCGAACAACAAGGATCATATTACATAATTAATAACTGCAAATGTCTATTAATAATGTTTTGTATGTGTTTAGTTGGTAAGCCTAAATAAATATATAAATAAATACGCTGGTGTCTATGAGAGCGTAGTCCTTACCCGGTCGCACTGACCCATGCTACAATCATAATATAACTGCAGCGTGGCTCTACCACGAATATTATATTAAACATATTTAGATCTAATAGAATACATATAACGTCAATGATTTTTCCAACAAATAATAAATAATTTGTAATCTACCTTAAACAAACGAACCAAACTTTTTAGATGTTATGTATTTATATCTTGACCTGTATGCTATTATTACATGCTTCATATTAGCTACACTAGCTATGTATCTATGTATGTATGAATGTATAAGAGTTATGTCATTCTGTCTTTACCTACTTCCAGATATCTGAATAATCTAAAATGTTACACACATGATTTGACATGTCTATTACTTAGTATTATCACTGGGATCAAGACAGCTCGCAATTAATGCGTGTTGTTTCCCTATTGTTTGAATTCTCATTCATAAGTATGAGTTGAGTACACATATCACAAAAGATAGCTAAGCATAATATGATTGCGATGTAGGGGATTGCGCATTCTATTTCCACAGGGTACGAGTATATGTATGGATCTTAAATTATTTTTCTCGCCGTTTTTACACCACCGCTAACGTTATAAATAAAGTCAATTTTCAGACTATTTATTAACAAACTGCTTTTTAAATTCAGTTATTTATTTTAAGTTAAGTTAATTATTTACTAGTGCGATTGCTTCGGGCATAGAAGTTTTTACATAAGCAATTTATGTATATAAAACGCCTCCGCCATTTCATCTTCCAATTACAGTCCGACACAAGTTCACTGCTGAACATAAGACTCTTCCAAAGAATGACAAAAACACAGGCCTAAGCAACCTGCAGCCGACAACTTTCAGCACGTCTACCCACATCGTCAACTCAAGCGTTTCTTAAGTACAAGAAAAATATTAATGCAGGAATTTATTTTTAAACAAAGCCTCTAAAAACTTCCAACTCAATGAATTTGCAGTAACAAAAAGCTATTAGGATCATTACTTCGCAGTCTTTGCGTTTTATAGACATCCGACTGTTAGAACATATTTTAGAGGTCAATCGATCGTATCGGAACACTTTTATGTTATATCCGTCTTCAAGTATTATTGTACGCCTGTTTTAAAAGTATTGATTTCAGTTCATAGCTAAAAATAGATCTTTAACGAACTTATTTTTACTATCATTCAATATTGTATGGAAGTATATTCCTTTTTCATTTGAATATCGCCACGAATATCGCGAAGTAAATCAAAAGGCATGCAACATTGGTCTTTGGATTACGGAAACCAGCAACTGTTTGTAATATTATTCTTTTGATTTCAAAAACCAACAGAATGATCAGCCAATAATTTCACATTGGGATCTATCGTACTCGACCGTATTAAAGAAGGAAATTCCCTTACTGATATGGTCTTATTATGAAATGATATTGAACAAGTTTTATTAAATTTTAGAATATAAATAATATTTATTGAAACCTTTTTTACATTTCCCCTTACTACTGGTTCGAAAATACCTTCTGACCTGAAAAACACCAAAATTAAGCGGGACTTTTTAAGTTAAGGTTAACAATAATATACTATGTATATAATGTCAAGGACCGTTGGTAGTGTTTCTAATTATGCGACCACCACTGATGATCTATATGTACATATATAGATCATCTTATCTAATTTTAATACAGGGTGTTTTTGGAACGCTCCCGAAAACTAAGACAGGCGACAACACCAAGTATACCTTTGATCATGGGTCACAAATAAATTCGATCCTGATGAAAAAAAAAATCATCTTTTTACAAGGTTTTATTAGCTTTATTCACGCGCCATCATGTTAGTACAGCTAAATGAAACGATAATTTCATAAAAAATATCATGAAAATACTGAAACATAAAACCAGCAGTGGAATGACTGAATTGATATCACCTGACCTGAGCTAGATAAAGGTCAATGTACGCGCGAACACAAATTCGCGCGGCCCGCAACTAGCGGGCCTTCCAACAATACCTAATAATTTACAACACGTGTCTAAATACCTAACTTATCTACTTAACCTACTATTTTGCCACTGTGCTTATCTCCACGTAGCCACTTTAATCCGAATTTACAGGTTAAATAACCCAAATAACTGGTTCGATTCCCCGCTAATGAAGAAATACTTAAATGAAATGTAAACAAGGTTGGAGTCATGCGTTTTTATTCATCGTGTAGGTATGTTTATTATTCTCGTGTATTCAGTTATGTACCTATTCAGACTAGTCTAGTACTAAGTTATTTAAAAAAAAATAGTTATGAAACAGCTTACTGCTCTAAATCCTCCGTGGTCTTATGAGATGCGGCTCAAATTGTGCTCCATTCATTTCAAGGCAGACTTGGGTGCAGGCGGGGCATCATCGTGTGGTCTTCGACACAGTCCATACGTAGTTTCTCGAAAGCATCCACGATCCTTTGGCGCATTTCTTCAGCACTATCACATTCACGATTAAAAACCCTTTCTTTCACATACCCCACAAAAAGAAGTCTAACGGAGTCAGATCTGGTGAGCGAGGTGGGCAAGCGTGTGGTCCTAGTCTGCCGATCCAGCGATCATCAAATAGCTCATTGAGGCGCTCACGGACGAACCTCACGAAATGTGGAGGGGCACCATCATGTTGGAACTATGTGCGGCGATATTCAGCCAACGATAGGTCGTTTAAAATGTCAACCAACTGTTCATTTATAAAGTTTAGGTATCGCTGTCCGTTCAGTCGCTCTGGCAGAAACACTGGTCCCAGTATGCGATCCTTAAATAAACCTATCCATACGTTAACCGACCATCGGGTTTGGTGCCCGGTTTGTCGAACAGCGTGCGGGTTAACCTCTGAATACACGTGTGTATTTCTTCGGTTCCACAGGCCGTTTCTGGTAAATGTCGACTCATCCGTCCAGATAATGTGCTCAATGGAACCAGGCACACGTTGTTGCTGATATAATAACCAACGGCAGTATAATAACCACTATAAACGTACGCGTTAGGCATTATTAAAACAAAAAAGAATCCAAAAACGTAACAAAAACTTTAATATCAACACGTAATCACAAGTAAATTTATTAAACAAAACGATTGAACTGTCGCTCGTGCACGCGTGTACAAAATCAACACGAAACTGTCTCAAAAACTAAAACCAACGAACCCCGTCAAGGCTGAAAATTACTGCGTCACAAGCGTGAGGCGACAGGGTTAGGCATTCTGCCGTCATAATAAAAAAGGAAGTAAGTAACAAAAACGTAAAATGGAAATAAAAAATAAATTGATGAATTTTTCTTTCAGACCCCGTGTCTAAAGTATATTAAAAGGTATCTATATTGAAATATATACGTAGAGACATGAAGATTTTAAGGACGAACTTATTTTTTTTTAAATTTGTTTATTTATTTAAATAAAACGAATTTTCCTTTTCATCTTAGCTTAAAAAATACACCTGGCAACACAAAAACATCGAAGGAAAGACGCATATAACTATTTGCGTCTTTCCAACCTAATAAATTAAAAAAAAACTGCCATTCATTTAACAATTTTACATATTTTGGAAAGGTCATTTGAAGTTGAAAGGACGCTAATAGTAATTTACTACTTTTTTTTTTAAATAAATATTAGAAAAGCATTGGTAGTGAGACACAAAAAATAATAATTTTAAAAAGTAATGATTTTAAAGGGGATATCATACAAGACTTACTACGATAATAATTAAAAATTAAAAATTTTGTACAACCGACTTTAATATAAATAATTAAGGATAACTCAAAAACTATTGGTCTGACCTCGATCAAATTTATATGGGACCACATGTGAAACACCAGCTCTTAACAATAAGATATAAGCTCTTAATAATAAGATATAGAATAATAAGACAAGACCAAGAATAATTGAAATTTAAGTAATCGATGCAAATATTGTTAAAGATGACGTAGCAACTGGTTAAATAAGTCTTTTCTTTTATGTTGAATTTGTATAAGTCTTTTCTACTAAAAAAAGTCAAAGTCAACAGTTACGTCTAAAATTCTTACGATAATTTCTAAAATATTGATATTTGTGAATATTAAAAAATTTAGTAGATGCGCCTTCTTATCATGAATCGAATGGTATTAACTCATTTATTCATAAATTGTTAGATGCGCCCTTTTTTCTTACGACCGCGTGTTTCGTACCGAGCTAGATACAGGTCGATAGCGGAGGGGGTGTGGGTACAATCGCGTTCTAAAGTACTACTATTGGGCTATTGTTTTATAATATTATAGTAATTAATTGTTTTAATGTGGAATCATAATAGGTGTTTTACTAGCTACTTAGAACTTTGGAAGAGGTGGGAATTAAAAATGGATAATGTTTACATGAGCATTATTTGTTATTTCTATCGTAAAATATAAAGTAGTTTGTAACAAGAAAACTTTAGCTAAGGGTAACACGCCGTCCATTATGACGTCTTGGGTCACATGGAAGCCAGATGTTAATGGTGTGTTGGTGTTACTGGATGCTACTTGATCATCACTTTCATCTTCGCTTGAGCTTCCGTCATCAGGTCGATCACATGGTAATTTTTTCGGTATTCTTCCTCCACACTTTTAACTTTACTGCACAATTTTCCCCATTCACCTTCTCCTATCATATTTACCTTTTCGATCACTAGTTTAGTCATAAAACAATAGATATAAATAATTTTTCTTTCCTTCCTTTTTAAAACATCGTCGCGAGTCGCAAAGTAAGCTGTGTATGCGACTGTATTTTTGGAGCGAACAAAGCGCGGGAACCAATATGTGAGCGCATGCAGGCACACTAATACTGGCGGATTGTTCCCCCGTCGCGCGCCTTTCGTACCAATATGTGATAAATCGCTCAGTGCCCAAGTTCAAGGCCAGCGTTTGTTTTTCACCGTTCGCGCGTACATTAACCTCCATTAGTCAGGTGATATCAATTCAGTTTCCACTGCTGGTTTTATGTTTCAGTATTTTCATGATATTTTTTATGAAATTATCGTTTCATTTAGCTGTACTAACATGATGGCGCGTGAGTAAAGCTAATAAAACGTTGTTAAAAGATGATTTTTTTTTCATCAGGATCGACTTTATTTGTAACCCATGATCAAAGGTATACTTGGTGCTGTCGCCTGGTCTTAGTTTTCGGGAGCGTTCCAAAAATACCCTGTATATAAAGATTAATGTTTCTTTGTTCGTAATTTTAGCCCTACCATACCGTTCATCAGATTGCGGTAAAACTTTGTCAACTTATTGGTTGCACTTACGCGAATGTTATAGGCATAGTACAATTTACTAACAGTAGGTGGCGCGCGTATCGTACTGACAAATTTATTTAGAAGTCGTAATATCATTCAATAACAATGAATGTACTATCATTCCTAATTAAACAATTTATTTCTTACAAATTTAAAACAATATTTCCAAAATTATAATATTAAAATTATTTCTTGTGAGAAATATTTAGGGGTGATCATAATAATTAAGTTATTAATATTATGACCACCCCTTTTATTATTTTCCTCGTACTAGTTGGGGGAACCTAGGACGACTCCTAGATGGAGAGACAACCTGGTAAGATATGCAGAATGTCGATATATGCAGTTGGCTCAGGACCGTGTTTCATGGAATTCCTTGAGAGAGGCCTATGTTCTGCAATGGACTTGGAGGGCCTGTAATGATGACGATAATGACGTATTAAATATTTCATTATCTATAAGCAGGCGGAAAGAAACGGGCGTCTCGTTTTGGCTATATTTATCAGGTGGATTTTAGATCTTATATTCAGATTACTGGTACAGGAAAATTTCCTGGCGTAGGTACAACGCCATTACTCAAAAAACTTCCTGCATCTACTACTACTTCCACCTATATCTACGCCGAGGAGCGACGGGGTCAAATTATTTTTCATCTAGCATTTTTATTTTTATCACGCATATATGTATATGCGTGATGAAAAAATACTTTTTCCCCCGATGGTTATGTCGCAATTTTTCAGAGGGAATCAGATCTAATATAACATTTCTCTGAGTCAAACTTTCTTACTTTAACTTACTAGACGGTACGAGATAGGGTTGTGGACTTTCCAATGCTTCAAAACGGTGATTTGTTATTTACTAACGATTCGTTAATGAAATATACTATATCAAACGTAGAATGCTGTGTAGTATCAAAGATATCCCCCCCCCCCCCCCCCCTCACTGTATGACGCATTCTATGACGGAAGCCTATGGTCAGCAGTGTACGTTTGATAGGCTGAATGCAGGAATGAAATGTAAGTTAATGAATATTATAACTGTAATATTAATAATGATATACTATAAGTGATTATGAATAAATTAATACTTTTAGTGTTGTGTTCGCATTATATTCCCGCTTTCAAAATATCCTGGTGCATTTTTTTAGCATTGTATTAGTTTTGACACATTTTTTGTCTTTCTATAAATAATACTGACAGAACTGGGACGAGAACTTTTCAGTTACTTAAACCAAACAATTCATGTTATTGTAAATCATGATAAAACAATTTTATTTGAGAAACGGTAACAAAAGGCTACACAGATCAGCTGATATTAAGTGGATGCTATCGCCCATAGACATAGACACCTTTATCTATTCCCTATTAAAATGTGACCCTGTCACCCCTGAGAAAATATTTTGTGTTCTAGTCACTGAACAAACGAAAGAACAGTTCTCCGAGCGTTCTTCATGTCCGGTCCAGCGAACTGTTATACCCCATTAATGTCAGGAGATCGGTTAACGCATCTCTTTCACGCTGCTGCGTCAGCACCATAAAGCCTATATAACCGGCCTCCCGACTAACGCCCAGAGAATCAGAATCAGTCAAGAATCAATCTACAGTCAGTCTCGTTCCAATCTCAGTCTCGTTCAGACATCGTTACTAAGTCGTTACTATATCCTATACTAAATCTTTTCTATATACTAAGTTCCAGTTATTCTAAATCCTAAGTTTAATAAATCTTTGTTGTTAATTGTAATCAATTATATTGTGTTGTGTAAATAAAATCGTTTTTTAAAAAGCTCTATCCTCGGTCCCGTCTAATTTCCCATTCGTGCTGCAACAATAATACAGCTGTAGCGTTCCTACCACGTAACTGTTACAAATTTTCAGTTTGTTTTGAAATATTCCAATAAGATTTTTTATAGTATATGGCTGACAAACGTCCATCTGATGATGGTAAGTGGATACTGTGGCACATAGCCATCTTCAGTTAACATCGATTAAGAATCAAAATGAAGATGCGTTGTCATTCCTGAGAAAAAAGATGGAATGCCTCGTTTCCAGTAAAAAGGCTCTTCGGTTCTCTCCACTCACCACACGAAACACAGCAGCATCAAGCTGCTATTTTACGCTGGTATATATATTATGGCAGTGCCACTGCATACACAATTGACAGCATTGCAACAGTGATTTGCTTTTTTGGTACTTAACCAAAAAATATGTTGAATATGGACCATTTTGGCACATAATTTGATAACATGATTACAGCGCCATCCATCGGATCCTATCATGTGCATAAAATTAAAATTACATGATCACTAACGATTATAGCCGACCCGCCTCGGCTTCGCACGGGTAATTTCTGCATCTCGACAAAAGCACCACCTAACCTAACCTAACCATGAACGCGCTCAGCCTCAAGGCACGCGTTAAGGAGGAGAAAAATTAATAACCCATCCACACCGGATATATAATATAACTGGCGACACGCCCCAGTTTCGCCTGGATAGGATCTATTAACGTGCGGTTATTTAAATTTAAGATAATCAGAGACAATTTATTCTAACAATTTTATTTTAAACTTTCAATTTTTTGTATAAAATATTTTTAAACGACTGGTTCATACTTAATGAAATTTGAAATATACTGTATTTTTACAATGCCTACTTGGTTACTGAAAACTCAGGCTTCTAGTTTTATCCACAACGAAGTTATAGGGTTTCGAAAATGGCCTGAACTGCTTCAAGAAAAGGATTGTACGGCCGTGCCGCTTTTTTGCTCGACTTGGCAGATAACATAGAACCCCCCTGGTATTGCTCTGATTATATTTGACACAATAAAATATCTGATCATATTTGATTAAAAATAATCATCAAAATCGGTACAACGATTCCGAAAAATAGCCCGGACAGACAGACCGGCAGGCAAAAATTTTAAAAATTGTTATTTATATCTTAGTAGCATGCAAATAACCCCATTAATAAAGGTCAGGTATTTCAATATTACAGGCAGACACTTCAATTTTATTTATATGTATAAAAAGATAAAACTTAAATGTCCCTGTTTTAGCTACTTCAAAATAAAGATCCACTCTTTAAATTTTTTAAACATTTCTAAGATAAGAACGGAATAACATTTACTCACAATATTGAAAGTGTACCTACTTCCAGGAGGATAAAATGCTATTTAATTTAAACGGAGCTATGCGAAAACTATCTCAATCAAATTAAGAAAATAACCCAACAATCTTATAACCAAAATTTCCACGAAAATTCTGTTGTTCCAATTTCGGCGGATTGCATTCCAGAAAACTTTGCGTCCGTGATCCCGCGGGATTCAGTATCATTTGAAGGCCCGCACTAGCGTCACTAGCGTCATGAGTTTATCGACGAATCGCGCAAAATCCAATTAAATGTGCTGCTCAATTGCATAGCATGACGTTGTCCTAATTATTAATTTTAATCAATCTCTCCCGTTGTACTGAGTGTTCGCCCTGATCTTACCACGTTACGTACGTACTTTTCACGTCTTTTACCTTTAAGTAGGTGCCCGTAATTTGTCTAGATATATTACATCTAGCATAAACAAGATGGATATAGCGACATCTACCGGGTGCCATGGTTTTTCTGTCATTATGGTTTAAGACATTTATTTTCTCAAAAGATTTACAAATCACTTACAGAGAAAATACTCATTTATTAAAAACATGAAGCCGATTGGCGTAGTGAGTTATTTGGAATTAATTATTTTAAATATCTATCTTTAGATATAAAAAATACGTGTCACATTGTTTGTCCGCGATGGAGTCCTAAACTACTAAACTGATTGCAATGAAATATTGCACACTATGTTCTGTTTGCTCCAACTTGAGAGATATTTTTTTCCCAAAAGTGACCGTCAATATTTTTTATTACGAATATAAGAATTTTTATAAGACACAGGGTCGTCGTAAAGGGCAGAACAACGTCTGCCTGGCCAGCTAGTATTATATAAAATTCAATTGCTGTAAGTTAGTCTCGCTAAAAGCCAAAAATGGCTAGACGGATTTCGGTGTAATTATTTGCGTGTGTTTGAATGGGTCCCTTGATGATTTAGATTTATATTTGATGGTGATTTACATTTGATCCCGGTAGGTGGTGCTATTGTCGAGATCCAGAAATCAGCCGTGCCGGGGAAGATCGCTAGTACTTTATAATTATTTCTATATATTATGGTATTAAATTGCTTTATTGTAGGTATTAGGCTAAATCTATAAATTATAATACCGTTATGTTTAATGTCAAATCCAATTTACATACAAATTAATGTGATAATTGCGCTTTGCTTCAATAACTATTAATTAATTATAATTATAACAGATAGGCAAGTTATAGATTAGCCAAAGCTATAGCCACCTAGCTAAAGCTACCCATAGTTACTAGCATTTAAAAAAGTTTTCCAAGTTTTAATAGTGATAATATAAATAAGTATTTGATGTACTGTGCCTTTAAATAATGAGAAGCCTTATTCTATAATAATTTACACTCTTTATTAACTTTGGTTTGGTTGTTGACAAAGTAAACGTTTTATTTATAGAATTTCATAAAATGTTAAAATTTCGCGGGATTAGCACCAACTGACAAACATCCCTTGGGATGAATTCCATATTCCAACATCGTATCCTCAACCGGAATATGACATTCGTTTGGCAGGCTATTCCGCATTATTATGTACATTAGCTTACATTACTAACGTTCTATTACAATGAAACCATAACAATATAATCCAAACCAAGCGACATTATAATGTTGACTACCCTTAAAACAAAACACATAATGTGTAAATATTTGGCTTTTTCCAAATATGTTCGTTGAATTTTTATCCTTTGTCTTCATGGAAAATTAACCCAAAATCTAATAAAATTCTACTTCTAGTGTCAGGGATAGTGCACGCGATTGAAGAAGGGAGGGAAATGCTCTGCAATAACATACCTTTTTTTCACGAAAGTGTTATACCTAAACAAATAAATAAAAAATAATAACGTAATGGTGTTGTGTATAAATGTACGTATATACAAGGCTGATGCTAAAGTTTTCGTTTTTATAAGTATTTTTACCATTCATTACAGCCTAAAAAAAGTCCACCGCTGAACATAGGACTCCCACATAGGGGGCATCCCTCGTAGGGGGATTTTATACGTGCTAGAGCCATGCTACAGCTATATTAGTAGTATAGTTGTAGCACGAATGGGTTGACTCGACCGGGGAAGGACCACGCTCTTACTGAATACGAGCGGAAAATGGCAGCTTGACACTGCTGTGTTTCGTATGATGAGTGTAGAGAACCGGAGGCCCTTTTTAATGGAAAAGAGGAATTCTCTCTAAGTCCTTACGGGTGACAACGCATCTGCATTTTGATTCTGATGTGGATGTCTATGGGTCACCGCAACCACTTACAATCAGGTGAACTTTGTGCTCGTTTGTCACCCTATCCTATAAAAGAAAAAAAAGTAACACGCATAGAAGCCGAGAACTGAAGTTTTTAATTAATTTAAGTTGTTATAAAAATATGATGCTGCCCATCTCCTGTCTAAGTTTCTCTCTGTCGCATGTTACGACATCCACGGTGATACTACAAACATCAACAGAATCCAGGATTACCGTAATCCTAAATTATTCACGACTTTATAGTTTAAACTTTTTTTAGATTCCATAAAAAGTTTATATACAGATTGAAACCTCTTTTATTCCATTATCAAAATATAAAAATAAAATAAAAAAACTAAAGAAAAAACAAACTACGGCGACAAAATTGTTAGTAAATCGTTACGTCGAGGAAAATTAAATTTATTCTACTGATATTAATCAATAATTAGATTAGATTATTTTTCTTTTTTGATTTAACGAGCCGTGTGAGCTTTACGAGCCATGACATGTTTTCATTTGAGTCAAGATGAAATGTTACCAGCCGTGGGCATGTTAAAAATGGTGCTATTCAACGCGTCGGTACTGAGGCCCATTTTTTTTTATGGGGAAATGCCTACGCATACCCGCCTCGCGGGGGCAAGGACAGGTTATGTCGGAATTGCACCAACTGAAATCCCATGATGTTCCACTTTTGCCGCATATTGGCAGTGGCGCATCGCCATACCAACACTCCTCTTCCTCCGCGACTCCACCTCGACTGCAGCGGTAGAGCGGGAGGACACCCCTCTTACCGCAGCCCAGCGACACACATCCGAAGTGGGCTCGCCAAGCCCAATTAGAGTGACCACCTCGGGCCGGCCCTATACCACGGGCCAGCCAAGGGGTTCCTCTTTGTTCACTGCAAGTGACCAAGCCACGGCTACTAAGCCCCCCCCCCCCCCCACCGGCCACGACAAGGCGGGAACCTGTTCGGGGAGGGTTGCTGAGGCCCTACACACCAGCCAAAACGTGGTATCAAGGTTGTGGTCATGTTATCGCAGTACTGGGGATGTGGCTGAGCGGCACACGGGTAAATATCGTGTAACCATGAAGAACAGAATGGTTGGCGGCTTTCGTGGACTCGGGAGTATTACCATGGAATGACGAACAATGCTCTTTCTTGCTGTTCACCGATGAGTTCCGGTTTGAGTTTCATCCGGATTCACGAAAAACACACATTTGGAGAACTTCAGGGAGGGTTGGTCGTCTACGGTACCCTCAGCAGGTCCACTCATACCAAGGCAGGACAATCATAGTATAGGCTGGAATTCGTCTTGGCAGACGAACCCAGCTTATTTGGATCCAAGACAGCATGACTCTACAAAAATACCACGAGGTACCTCCTCAGCCAGCAGTACAGCCTGTTTATCCCACATAGAATCTAAACGGGCCAGAAATTTCTACTCGATGCACGATAATGCTCCATCCCATACGGCGCGGCTGGTGTCGGCCGCACTCCGAGACTACGATATTCAAGTTTTGTATTGGCCTGCACAGTCGCCCGACTAAAATCCTTTGAGAGATTTTTCGCCAAATTTGATGACGGAACAACAACTTTACGAACCCTTGTAAAGAACATGGGACCTCATACAGCAGTAAGACTTTGACAATTTAATTTTAAGTATGAACAATCGATGTCGATGTGAAATAATTAATATAAGAGGTGGCAACACTGATTATTAATAATTAGATTTTATAAGATTTTTTTTAATTTTAATTAATACTAATAGTTTAATAAGAAGAAATGAAGTCTTTTATCATACTAATTTTCTACGGCGATTAAAAAAATTAACAACATCTTTATTTAAAACAAAGAAATTACTAAATGTTTTTTATTTTTTATTAATGACCTTAAAATAATATATCATTTATTTAAACAGTGGTAGAGCCACACGGCATCTTTTGCTGTCGCACGGATGAGCCGGCTCGAACCGGGGTAGTACCACGACCTCACAGAAAACCAGCGTGAAGTAGAGGTTTACCTCTGCGTTTCGCTTGGTGAGTGCAGGTGGCTGGAGGCCCTTTTTACTGGAAATGAGGCATTCCATCTTAGTCCTCACGGGTGACAACGCATCTACATTTTGATTTGTAACAGAGGATAGATGTAAATGTCTATGGGCCGCAGCGGTTACTTACCATCAGGTGGACTGTGTGCTCGTTTGTCACCCTTATCCTATAAAAAAAAATCATTCTACTACACATTAAAAAAATTAAAAATTTAGACATTTCTGATATTTTACATTCTATATCAGAAATTTCTTCATAGATTTTTAGATATTTGATGAAATATAAAATATCCCTAGATTCTGTTGATGTGTTTATGGTGTGTTGAGGCCTAAGAGAATATTCTGACATTACCACTCCATGACGATTGTATGCATTATTTACTAGATATGCTCTTCGAATGAAATTAAAAATAGACACAAATTTTTGTTTTGTTTCATTCGCCATCTGGCAATTTGGACAACGAATGTAGCTATATATAAAAATCATCGAGTAGTAGGTACGTTCGAAACTGCGACAGAACGATAGACAAAGAAAAAATAAAGAAGCAAATCAATTTTATACACTTCTTTATAAACTCTAGCGTTTCTTTTAAAGAAAATAATTTGAAAGTTTGATGTATTAAATCTGTCGTATATGACAAAACACATTTTTTTAATATTTGAAAATCCATCTTAAATCTGACGTACTATAATTTCTTTCCACAGACCTCGTTTTATTTAAAAAATGGTCTTCATTTCTTTACACTTACCATAAGAAACAGAGCTACATTACGCTGCTATTTTACACTGATATTCCGTGAGAGCGTAGTCCTTCCCCTGTCGAGCCGACCTATGCTTGCTCCAAAATATAATTGTAAAGTGGCTCTAAGGCGTAAACTTTTATTATATCTCTATTTATTGATAAAAATACTCTATTAGTCGTATTGTGGTTAAGCATAGTTGTACGATTTTATTTAATAGCAATCGAATTTTTAATGTCTATGTATCGTGTTTTTCAAGAAGAAATTAAACACTGTGAAGAAAACTGTATGTCTGGCATAAACAATATTTGGATTATATAAGAAGGCACAGTTTATTTCTCAAAAACGAAAACGAGGCCTGTGTCTTCCACTAAAACTATAATTTATAAGCTACTAATATACATTACATTCCGTATTGTGTCACATATATCACCTTTATGATGAAACATTTAATAAGGCAATAGTTTGTTACTTGACTTTTTGCTATGAAATATAATAACTTTATCTTCTTGGAATAAAAAAAATATTTAGTTATTGAAACTGAAGTATCACTAACGAGGTTACTTTATTCAACCTAAAAGAACTTTGTCGGTTGCTCTGGCAATAGGCAGCCAAATATAATATTAAATTACTGAGCAAAATTTCTATCTCCTTAAGGCATGCACAATTTAATTACGTTCCTGAGTACACCAATATGTTTGCTTGCACGTGTAAGCCTTCCAACCTTACTAGTTTTTTCTTTAACTTTTTTTAATCGTCTTTTGTAATCATTTCAGCATTTCACAAGTCCACTGCTGAACGTGGGCCTCCCCTAGGGATCGTTTAATTTATTCGTAACAATATTTTAATATTTTATTTATATAAAACTGAAGTGACAAACGAACTCACAGGCCATCTGAAGGTAAGTGGCTACTGTAATCCATGGACACCTGCAGACAACTTCAGGTAATTAAGAATATAAAAGTACTCTGTACAAGAAAGTTAGCAACCGCAGTTTTTTATAATTTTAATTTGTTTTTAGGAAGATGCTGCTTCGTATTTCCTGTCTCAGTTTCCCTCTGTCGCCTTTTACGACGGCCACGAGCCGATACTAGGTAGTGGATATTCTTACACAACCACTGCACGATAACGTGTAAAATGTTTAAAATGACCCAATTAATCATATTGGAATCAGGCGTTTACAAAATATAAATTTAAAGATGAGATAAATACACTACATCTGTATACCTACCTGCAAAGAATGGAGTGTATTATCTAATTTAAAAATAACCATCCTCCTACAGTCAAGTCCACGTCCACTACACCAAACATTACCATCACCACTTCGATATTCACGAAGGATGTGACAAAGCCAAAATTGAACCTTCGCTCCAAGTATTGCTCTTAGTTAAAAGGACGAGACTGTCGTAAATGTAGTATATTCATTCGAAAATGCCGTCCTTTAAATCCTCATACTGGTAAAAGTGTAGGGGTATGCTAAATATAATTTATTAAGTTTAATAAAAAGGCCTATATCCAGCAGTGGCTTAAAGAGGACTGAAAAGGAAGAAATAAAAAATCTCGATAATACGGCACTCGTTAGGGAAGAGAGAAGAAAGAAAGAAAAGGAGCACCTAAGACAGATATGACAAACACTATGCAAGAATTTGTGGGAGTTTGTTGGAAAATATATATGTATAGATATTTTTTGCGCTTATACCCCAAAACATGAAAACAAAATTTTACAACCAGTGCGTGTTGCTAGTAATGGATCCGATACGTAATCCTTTACTGCTGGCTGTATGAGTAGGCTTAAGGTCGCTCAACGAGCAATGGAGAGGGCTATGCTTGAATTTTCACTGCGTGATAGACATAGAAATGAGTACTTCATCATCATCATCATGATTATAGCCATTCACCAGTTCACTGCTGAGCATAGGCAAACCACTAGGAATCCCATAAAGCATGGTCCTGAGGCGCTGCATCCATCGACTTCCTGCATTTCTTACCAGGTCCTCAGTCCATCTAGTGAAGGCCACCTTACACATTGTTTGTCACTCGAGAACCTATTTTCCTAAACGGTTTTGGATCCTTCAAGTTACGTGGCCGTCCTATTGCCACTTCAGTTTATTGATCTGTTGCGTTATGTCATTTACTCTGCGTTTTACTCTTACTGCTCCTAGATCATATGCATAATCTCCATACATAATTGGAAGCACTGTTTACTGTATTTTATCTAATTCTCTCACAGATTAAATCCTATAGATGTATCAGTCTATTTGTAGTGTCGCTTTTCCGTTTCATCGAGTTTCAAATC
Source organism: Parnassius mnemosyne (assembly GCA_963668995.1). Classification (NCBI taxonomy): domain Eukaryota; kingdom Metazoa; phylum Arthropoda; class Insecta; order Lepidoptera; family Papilionidae; genus Parnassius; species Parnassius mnemosyne. The sequence continues at coordinate 37,232,016 of CAVLGL010000013.1, read as the reverse complement.
ACAACAATTTTAAAGAAGTGTTCACTTCAAAAAGATTATATGTAAGTAACAATGTCATAACCGCGTATCGGCCGGTCGTGTAAGAATATCCACTAACCCATATCGTCCAGTGGCTGTCGTATGAGGCGACAGAGGGAAACTGAATCAGGAGATGGGCAGCAACATCTTCCTGATAGCAGCACTAATTTATAGAAAATTGCGGTTGCCAACCCGCCAGCCAAGAGTGGCAAAACCCCTATCAATGAATTTATGGGGAGGCCTATATTCAGCAATGGACTTTTATAGACGGTGATAAATGGATGATAGATGGAATAATGTAGTTATTTAACTCGTTCTTTGGAAAGAATATTAGGGTAAAAAGAGAAACTTATATTGAAGTTGGTACTCCACACATATTTTATTAGATCGCTGTTACCCGTAAACGCTTGGCTGACATCGTTTATTGGGCAGTTATCGAGATTTAGAAAGAAATATTGCTTTCATTACATCGAAACATAATTTATTTTTAAGTAAATACACAAAAAGATAATCTTCGTTACAACCTGTTTTATTAAATTCAGTTAATGTTACAAAATATACGTCCGCAATTTACGTTTAATTAAAATAATACTTAAGCTGCCGCAAATCGTTGAACGAATAATTTGTTTTATGAATGAACTTTTTTTATAAACCGTTATTTCCTGTACAACGAGCAGTAAGAGGTAGTTAAAAAAAAAACTTTTTTTTTCATATTTAAAACAGTTGCATCATTCAACATAGAGAGTTTGCATAGTTTCAATATTTAAAAAAAAAGTTTTTTTTTATTTTATATTGAAACTATGCAAACCGTTAATGTTACAAAATATACGTCCGCAGTTTACGTTTAATTAAAATAATACTTAAGCTGCCACAAATCCTTGAACGAATATTTTGTTTTACGAATGATTTTTTTTAATAAACCTTTTTTTACCGACAGTACAACGAGCAGTAAGAGAACTTTTTTACTGTACAAAGAGCAATAAGAGATAGTAAAAAAAACTTATTTTTAATAAACAGGTAAGACCCAAATCTTTCACAACTTAATAAGAGTGTAACTTTGACTGTTATCAAGATCATCATCATCATCATCATTACAGCCCTTCAATTAACACGACAGCCATGAGAGCCAGATAGACATGAGATATTTGAAGCAAGAGATTTATTTTAATAATTTGCGTTTGTTTCTCTCTCTTGGTATCAAAATTGTACCGACGATTTTCTTGCCATCCTCTTTTAAATAATCCAAAAGGCTCCAAAATTAAAGTTATGTTAATTGTAGTCTCCAGGTTACAAAATAACTATCTGTAACTATTGTTTTATAATGAAATATCACAGAAGAGTTTTATGTAGATAACTAGCTCGAAAAGGTCACCTTATAGTGATTTTGGCTGCATCGTTATAGCGCAGCAGCTGCTAATCTTGTGTTTCTGGGTTCCCGGGTCAGCCCAGAAATCAATTATTGAGGTTTTTTTTTTTCAAATTAATTCTCATTAGCAGCCCGGAGTCAGAAAATTGGTACTTTTTCGGTCTCATGCAAGCGAATAGTGTATAACTGTGCTTGTGTATAAACTCAGCTTAATATTAATATATATTGATTGACAGGTTAGTGCGTAAGTTTTAATACTAATATGCTCGGATAAAGTTTTGAATACAAGGAGTGTAGGAACCTCATGTGTTAATACCATGTAGTAGTAACGTGAGAGATTCTGCTACGCCCAATACGCCATATTATCGTCCCGTGAGTGATGTAAGAGACGACAAAGAGAAATAAAACAGGAGATGGACAGCAGCAAGTTACTGATGACAACTAGAAATAACTGCGGTTGCTTTCCCACTTGCCAAGCATGGCAACAAAGACAAAATATCCCTCTATGAGTCACTCATATAAAATGATTTTAACACTGATTTTGACTGTGTTCACCATGCGACATTAAAATCAGGAAGCTACAGTACTATTGTGTCAAGAACACAGGGCTTGCACTTATTATTTCATATTTAAGTAATAGAAAGAAGAAAATTATTATCAATAGTAAAAGTTCTTACGGGTCATCCGTAAAGATGGGTGTCCCTCAAGGCTCGATTCTTGGCCCATTCCTATTTTTGATGTATATTAATGACTGACCTGCACTTGTAGGGGAAAATCATGGTATAGTAATCTTTGCTGATGATACTTCCTTAATTGTTAAACTTAAACGTCTATTATTTAAATACAAAGTGAATTAGTTCTGTCTGTGAAGTGAGTTATGACGAAGTGAATAAAGCTATATCAACATTAGTGCATTAGTTTAACGTTAATAATCTGCATTTAAACGGCAATAAAACTAAATGTATTAAATTTACAACAACGAATGTTAAAAATCTGAATACCAATGTATTTTTTAAATGGGGAAGAACTGAGCCCTGTTGAATCCTCTGTTTTTCTTGGCATCACTCTCGACGCAAAGCTTTAGCGGAGCCCCCATATAGCGGCTGATTTAGAAATGATTTTCGCTTTGCAGAAGAGGGTCATAAGAGCTATTTACAACCTTAAACCGTGAGTTTCTTAGAGAAAAACTTAAAGCTGTTTCTAAAATAATTTTTTTTAATAGTTTGTAATCATTTGTATTGTAAAATTTCAAAAAAAAAGTCTCGCTGTGTTTCTTGCTGGTTCTTCCCAGGACAGGATTTTCAGAGTGGTAAAGTAAAAAATGACTCATAATAATTACTAAGAATTACTTGTAATCAATATTGAATAAAAATTATTCTATTCTATTCTATTCTAATAGGCCACAATGAATTAATTAATAAGAAATGCCTTCGTGGTCTTATTTACCGTGGATATTTTAAGTCATCATCATCATCATCATTACAGCCCTTCACAAGTCCACTGCTGAACATAGGCCTCCCCCAAAGAATGCCACAAAGCACGGTCCTGAGCCACCTGCATCCATCGACTTCCTGCATGTCTTACCAGGTCGTCACTCCATCTCGTGGGGGGACGCCCTACACTTCGCCTACCGGTACGAGGCTGCCACTCGAGAACCTTTCTTCCCCATCGGTTGTCGGTTCTTCGAGCTATATGGCCGGCCCACTGCCACTTCAGCTTACTAATTCGTTGGGCTATGTCGGTTATTCTGGTTCTACTGCGGATATCCTCATTCCTAAGTTTATCACGCAGAGAAACTCCGAGCATAGCCCTCTCCATGGCTAGCTGAGCGACCTTGAGCTTCCTCATACGGCCAGCAGTGAAGGACCACGTCTCAGTTCCGTAAGTCATCACTGGCAACACGCACTGGTTGTACAATTTCGTTTTAAGGTTTTGAGGTATGTCTGACGAGAATATGTGTCGTAGCTTCCCGAACGCTGCCCAGCCGAGTTGAATCCGTCGATTGACCTCTCGGTCGAAGTTGGACTTACCTTGTCGGACTATTTGTCCCAGGTAAACATACTCGTCAACAATTTCGAGCTTAGTGCTCCCAACAACTACCGGCATAGGTGTGACATGGACATTAAACATGATCTTTGTTTGACCTATCCGTTAGGAAACACTATCGAGGTCATTGAGCATAGTGCTTAGGTCCTCCAGCGATTCTGCCATAAGGACTATATCGTCGGCAAATCGAAGGTGAGTGATGTACTCGCCATTGATGTTGATACCGTATCCTTTCCAGTCCAGAAGCTTGAAAACGTCTTCCAATGCAGCGGTGAAGAGTTTCGGGGATATGACGTCACCCTGTCTTACACCTCTCTGCAATTGGATAGGTTTCGTACTCTGATTCTGTACTCGGATAGCCATCGTAGCCCTACTGTACAAGCACTTCAACACTTCGATATACCGACAGTCAACTTGGCACCGCTGAAGGGACTGCAGCACCGCCCAAATTTCGACGGAATCAAAGGCTTTCTCATAGTCCACATACGCCAGACATAGTGGCAAATTGTACTCTTCGGACTTCTGTACAACTTGCCGAAGGGTATGTATGTGGTCTATGGTGCTAAAGCCCTTTCGGAAACCGGCTTGTTCGGGAGGCTGGAAGTCGTCAAGTCTGCGCGCGAGACGATTCGTAATGACTCTCGAAAACAGCACGTAGACGCGGCTCAGAAGGGAAATCGAAAAAATTTTAAGTCAAGTATTTCTTAATTCAACTGGCTCCAAGAGAATTACCCACTATTGTTATTGGTTACCTTCCAAGAAAATGTTTTCATTAAGACAAAATTTATTGTGAGATTTTTTTTCTTTCCTGGCAAAAGTGAAATATAAATTATTATAATGTATTTATAGCATGATACAGTAGTACAGTTAGTGTTCTGTGACAACGCATAAACGTAGAGAGTGAGTGTTGAGGTAGAAGCGGACTATATAATTATGATATTTAAGTACATGAAATACAGTACCTATATGAATTGAATACTTTCAATTATAATAATAAATTGAACAATTTTGGAAATGTATTATTGCTGTGCCCAACATGGTCCATTAATTTGTGTAACCTAAAGTTTAATTTTGTGTAGTAATAACGTAATAAATGGATTGCAATAAAGTATACGCATAATAAATATTATGATTACAACATTATTATTATAATTGACTACTGACTATGCGCTCGTTTAACTCTTGTTTAACAATACCAAGCTGCATTTTAAAATAGGTAGGTATATAACTAATGATAGATTAAAAAAATCAACAGTGCAATTTTTTAATATACTTTATTAACTCTTAAAATTTTATTAAACTATTTAAACTGGACGCGAAAGATATCGTAGCCAGTAGTAACTTTTCGAGGTGATGATGATATTCAATGTTGAGTTATTATTTCAGATCATCATGCGGGCGAAGCCGCGGGCAAACGTTAGTAGCAAATATATTCACGAAAACGATGTTCGTGATTAAAATACAGCTAAAGACTGGTGACAACACAGTCTGCCGAACCACATAATCACAATAATCCCTATCATGATTATTATTATAGAATACGTAACAACATAACTAAATTGGGATTTGGTTGAACTGATCGATATTTTAAAATGTTTCATTTTACTTAAGAGAGATAAATGTCTTTGTTATTTTATTATGTTCAGTCTATAAAATTTTACTGACGATAAAATTCTGACCACTTATGAAGAGGAACCTAAAAAGAGTATGAAGACGCTCGCTTCCAATAAATACGTCGTTAATATTCCATTTAATTTATTAAGACAGCCTGTCTTCAAAATAAGCCATATATCTTCTAACGGTCTATGTATTTAAAGCCTATTAAATCTCAATAATAGACTCTAAAATTGAAACTGAGATTACCATGCCACATAATAAATATTAGATGTATAATTTTACAAATTAAAATAAACTTAAATAAAACGCATTGATCATGCGCTGTGATGATTCTAGTGAGATTACTAATGCAAATAGGTCTGCACTCTGTACTAAGCTCATACTTGGAATACGTTTACATTCTTTATCTCGTACGGATTGCCTTACTTTACGATTTTAACCCTAGATCACTAACCTTAAATCGGAGTAACACTATAACTAACCATTCGATTCACAGACTACGCAATGAAACGCAAATATTTTCAAAATCGTTGTTATTTATTTTATAAAAAAAACAAAAACTTAAATTCCTTTCTTTAAGGAATCAAACAAAACGATGAAAAATAAACAATATTAATTCTTACAACTATTACAAATAGGAACTGTGTGCTCTTGCGGAGAGATGGCCTTTTTGCAGTAAGTACAACAATATTTTATCATACGCCTTTTTTTTGCTAGGCAAAATCCACATATCTTTCTTGTTTTATATAGCTCTTGTACACAGCTTTCTTGTGGCACTTCAATGTTGAGAATATCTCCAACGCTCGTTTTCACATCACGCTGCAACGTCACCGTATTGTAGCGCTCGAGTAGGCACGGTTTTATTAGTTCATCTGCCATTTGCAAGGCAAATTCTCTCCTCTTGAGCGGTGTCTTATGGTCTCGGATCATATTGCATACGAAACAACATACGCATTTATGATACTAATGTTTAAGGTATCATAGAATAAGCATAGCGGCCATCTATTGGTTTTGCGACCAGTGCTCATGATAGAACACATTTGATCCACGGTATCTACAGCGCCCTTTGTAGAATTATAGAAATGAATAATTTCCGGCTTCTTGGTAACATCATTGACAGTGGGTTGATCATGGGTGGTTGATAAAAGGTAAACAATCTTGTTAAACTTGGGCTTGTATGAAACCATGGTCATCTCGTTATAGAAGCAAAACATTGAAGTGCCCACTTGCCGTGCTCTTAGAGTTTTTTATTTACTGGGGTATTTCCCGTTTGTTGCTTCGCAATGTACCAACAACTGTCAATTTATACGGAGCCTGGAGCATATCGGAAGCAAGAGGAATGGATGTAAACCAATTGTCCATAGTTAAGTTGCGATTCGAACCATGTATGGGTTTGGTGATCTCCTTCACCAAATAGCTCGCAAGAGGTTCCGTTCCTGGATTAGTTCCCTTGCCTAACTATGGAATGGCATTGCATACATATTTTGTGTTCGAGTCTGCCATCATAATAAGCTTAAGCCCGTATTTATTTGGCTTACTGGGTATGTACATCCTAAATGGACAACGCCCTCTGAACCCAACAAGCTGTTCGTCAATAGTTATGTATGAACTGGGCTTATACCATCTTACACAGTTGCTTATGAATGCCTCCCAAAATTGTCTGAATGGAGCAAGCTTGTCAGAGGCCCTCTGTTCTTGTTGTCTTGTCGTCAAACCTAAGGCATCTCAGTAAGAAATCAAACCTATCAGCACTCATGCACGCTTTAAAAGTAATTGCACTCCTTTTGTGGTCAAATAGTGTTCTAGTGGGCAAGTGGTTACTTTTTATAGCCGCTGATTGTATCAAGAGACCCAGTAAAGCCTTCACTTCGTTAATGAAAGTATGCGAGTTGATATACTTCTCCTGTAAATATAATATAATATATATAAATAATTCTCTGGGGTCTGTTATCTCTTTGGCTACACCTGCAGATCCAGGGACTACGTAAATCACATTACGAGAAGATGTTCTTGCTCGTGGATTGCGAGGTCTAGTAGACCATTTATAACCGCTCTTTCCATAAAGGTGATTTTTATTGGAACGGATCACAAATGATGATTCAGGCTCCTGCGGCTCCTGCTGATGCTGCATAGACTCAGACCCCAACTGACCTGCATCGGATGTATTATCATCTGAGTCTATTACAAATCTTCGCTTACGTGAGCGCCTGCTGACGAAAATCTCCTCATCAGATGACATCGAACCTTCTTCCTCACTTTCATCAGTTCCTACGTGGACATCTGCCACCATATTATCTTCGTTTTCGGATACGATAGTTCCTCTGCTTCATCGTGGCTAGACTCGATGTCTGACTCATACAACCAATGTCGAATGCGCTCCTCATCCCCTCTCAAATCTATCTAAAAATAAAATTGAAAATCAAAACAATATCGTAAATGGTCCAAAAATATTCATAAAGTCTGCGAAATCAATTTTCCCTTTACTTTTATTCCACAAATAATAGTACATTATTCCTATTTTAAAATTAATAGGTAAAAAACCGAGTAGCGTAAAATATAATAAAAGTAATCTTGAAAACAGAAGAATATTATAACTAAAAATAATGTTACACAGTCACTAACCTTTCGTCTGTCAGACGACGCGACGGCTGTATGTTCTGTTCCAAAGCGCGTGCGACCGCCACGAGTGCACACGGGTCACTAACAGGACCAATCAGGAAGGTACTGAGCGGGGGAAGGAGTGCGGGTGCCGCGAACCTACCGAACTATGAAATGCTGGGGTATGCGTAGTCTGAGAGACGAATGGTTAGTGATCTAGGGTTAAAAGTAAACACCTAAAGAGAAACACACTCGTCCTAAACTACATATTTACGATGTAAATAGACGCCGCGGTAGCTGTCATGTGAACATTTTGCATGCTATGTGAAAGTGTGTCAAGACATATAGAATATAGAATCGGTGAACTATCAACAGCAATAAAACTGATATGTGCTATTTTATCCCAAAATAATGCTAAATATATCTTATATCCATTGACACATTAGAAACATTTAGAACAATAAAAACAGAAATATAAAACAATAGATACTTTAGAAACTTAATTTTTTTATATATGTGATAAAAAGCGACGGTTGAAGAAAAATTTTCAAATAAATACAAAACGCCCATAACGATTTCTTATTTTGTATTTGTTTGTAATAGAACCACTATTTTGGCAGAAAAAATAAGACGTAACGGTGGCGTGTTGGCTACGCACAAGAGTTGGTCAATTGAGGCTGCCAGATCGAATCTAACCCGCACAAATTAAAAATATTGTATATGATAAAATTTTAAAAAGTTTTTTGAAGAAATAAAGATAAAAAAAATAAATACAAAATCCTAGTTTAATAGTCCTAGAAGTGAATAAAAATATAATTATTAATAAATCAACCAAGGAATCGGTAGCAAAATGTAACAAAAGTGTCCAAACAAAAAACAGACTTTTTCAAGACTTCAAGTTACTTAAGTGCTATTTATACGCAATAAATGTGTACAGTGCCTGAAGATTAGTGGAATTGATTAGAAATAATACTTAAGGAGATGGCGACTCAATGTGCTGCTTGTCGACAAAAAATCACAAGTCGTGAATATCTCACCTGCGCACTATGTAACAAAACATATGATCTCGATTGCGCCGTTGCGTTGTATCTATTCAGCGATACTTAAATATCATGTCGCCAGCCCGTAAAAAGAAATGGAAATGCCCCGCTTGTCTTTGCAAAGCCCCTAAAGGAAATTATAGCAACAATACAGTGTGTTCGCATGAAAATGAAGAAAAAGAATATAACAGTATATCACCGCATATAAATAATGTAACTATTAGAAGAAAAAAATACCAATCTAAATGAAACTTTAGACTTTACAGAATGCAGCTTACTCGGCGACAAAATTTACACCCAGAATACTTCACCGGTAACAACTACAACCTCAATTGACTCAACAAAACTTGAGCGAATTAATAAGTTCAAGAGTGAAAGTAAATAATATTTCCATTATTAGAGATCTACAAAATATAATACAATTGGAGATTGATAAAGCGATTCTCAAATTCAAAGAGGATATACAACAACAAACCCTTACTTTGTTCAAGCAAACTGAAACATTAAACAATGACATTCAAGTTATCAACACTCAAATAGATAATTAAAAACAAGAAAACACCATCCTTCGAAAAGATATACAAAGCCTGGAAACAAAAATCACATCACCTGAAAAGCAGTCTAAGTTAGAAATTAATAGCAGCAGGTTGGTAATTTATGGATTTAGCGAACGATTTAGAGAATCAGAATACGACTTACATAGTAGAGTCGTTCAAATGTTCAGAGAAACATATAATATAAACCTACTTGGATATATAGAAGACACTCACTGGATAGGAAGAAACAATAAAAAAAATAAGCCTTTAGTAATATTCAAAAATAGGCACTTCTTACACGGCACTAGATTATCTATCACTGAATATTTAGAACTTGCAGAATTGAAAGAAAAAAAGGCCATGCGAGAACAAATGATGAATGCACGAAAAAATGGACTACATGCCATTATAAGAAATAACCAACTTACGAGTATTATAGAGAGAAAACCCGTAGACTGGAACTTGGAAAATAAAAATATGGATCGCACTGTTGACAGTACGAGTGTAAAAATAATCCAATAGGAAGCACTATCAACTCAGAGCCAACAGAGATCACCAAGAATTAACAATATTCAGACATTTCGGAAGCAAGTTGACATCATTTAAAGTACTTTACCAAAACTTTCAAAGCCTCTACAATAAACAATACCTATTGGAAACATTTACAACCCAGAATCCGACTTACCAAGCTTTTTGTATAACAGAATCTTGGTTAAATCAGGCCAAATTGGAGCTTATTAACCTTACCGGATATAAAATAGCAGCATCATACTGCCGAAAAACTAGAGGTGGAGGTGGCGTGTGCATCTTACTTCAAAATCATCTCGAATATATTGAAAAAACTGATATAGCAGATTTGTCAATAGAATATATATTGGAGGTGTGTGGAATAGAGTTGCCCAAAGAAAATATATTGTTAGTAGTTATATATTAGAATAGGAGAGAGGAAGGAATATTCTATGAGCAATTGCAAAAAAATATCGACAACAAAGGGGTGTAATGTAGAATATCGAACACAAAGGGGTGAAGACCCGCCGGCCGCCTAGTTGTCCGATGGTGGAAAGGAGAGGGAGGAATTCAAAACGTGTAAGTCCTGCGCAAACTCACCGAAATGCATACTATAGAATACCGAGAGACTGGCTACTCTGCGCCTGTGCTCAAGGCTGACAATATTGGTTTCTACCAAATCAAGGTCACCAATAAGACTCTTAGCACGTCTCTCCCCTGAATCGAATGCTGCTAGGTAGCATTTTGCAGCACCTGTCCATATGCGACAGCAGTACTGCATGCACGACCGGACTTGCACATTATATAAGTTAAGAAGCTGCCCCGGTGTGAAGTACCGCCGCACCCTTGCAATTACACCAAGTTTCCTTGCGGCTGCTTTAGCTTTGGACTCAATGAACCGCCCATAGTTGAAGATCGGATAAAATTCAACCCCTAACAACTGAAGGCGGTCTGTGTACTCCAAGCATACATTCCGGAAAGTAGGAGCCAATGTGAGCGGGCTCCTTTTAGCGGTAAAAAGACACGCTTGTGTTTTGGAGGCGTTAAATCTCACAAGATTGGCATCGTCCTATTCAGAGACTGTCTGTAGCGTAAGATTCACACGCTCAATCATAGCCTCTCTTTCTGACTGGATTTGAACCCGACTGGCCTGGGAACTTGGTTGGTATCTCTCCACAACTGTGTTGTCGTCTGCATACCCATAGATACCGGGAATGAGCTGATCATTTTTATGCAGCAGGAAGAGAGTTGCGGAGAGGACGGACCCCTGAGGAACACCGGCGTTAGTCGTTACAGTACCTGATGAGCAGCCATCGACGACGACACGGAGATACCGTTCACTCTAAAAGTCCTTCACCCAGGCAATCAGGTCAGGGGATAAACCGTACGCTGAAAGCTTGCCCAATAGACTAGCGTACCAAACCCTGTCAAAGGCCTTCAAAACATCGAGGGAAACAGCAAGTGCTTCAACACTGTCCTCGAGGGCTTCGCCCCGTATGTGAATGGCATACGCTAGAAGGTCACTAGTTGATCGATTTCGGTGAAATCCGTTCTGGTGATCACTGAGGAGATCATTTTGCTCTAGGTATGCCATGATCAAACCAAGTTGACTGTCGGTATATCGAAGTGTTGAAGTGCTTGTACAGTAGGGCTACGATGGCTATCCGAGTACAGAACCAGAGTACGAAACCTATCCAATTGCAGAGAGGTGTAAGACAGGGTGACGTCATATCCCCGAAACTCTTCACCGCTGCATTGGAAGACGTTTTCAAGCTTCTGGACTGGAAAGGATACGGTATCAACATCAATGGCGAGTACATCACTCACCTTCGATTTGCCGACGATATAGTCCTTATGGCAGAATCGCTGGAGGACCTAAGCACTATGCTCAATGACCTCAATAGTGTTTCCCAACGGATAGGTCTTAAGATGAACATGGACAAAACAAAGATCATGTTCAATGTCCATGTCACACCTATGCCGGTAGTTGTTGGGAGCACTAAGCTCGAAGTTGTTGACGAGTATGTTTACCTGGGACAAATAGTCCGACAAGGTAAGTCCAACTTCGACCGAGAGGTCAATCGACGGATTCAACTCGGCTGGGCAGCGTTCGGGAAGCTACGACACATCTTCTCGTCAGACATACCTCAAAACCTGAAAACGAAATTGTACAACCAGTGCGTGTTGCCAGTGATGACTTATGGAACTGAGATGTGGTCCTTCACTGCTGGCCGTATGAGGAAGCTCAAGGTCGCTCAGCGAGCTATGGAGAGGGCTATGCTCGGAGTTTCTCTGCGTTATAAACTTAGGAATGAGGATATCCGCAGTAGAACCAGAGTAACCGACATAGCCCAACGGATTAGTAAGCTGAAGTGGCAGTGGGCCGGCCATATAGCTCGAAGAACCGACAACCGATGGGGAAGAAAGGTTCTCGAGTGGCAGTCTCGTACCGGTAGGCGAAGTGTAGGGCGTCCCCCCACGAGATGGAGTGACGACCTGGTAAGACATGCAGGAAGTCGATGGATGCAGGTGGCTCAGGACCGTGCTTTGTGGCATTCTTTGGGGGAGGCCTATGTTCAGCAGTGGACTTGTAAAGGGCTGTAATGATGATGATGATGCCATGAGGTAGGCGTTCAGTATATGCTACATAATCCAGCAGAGTATGGAGGTAATTGAAATTGGCCTTTTTTAGGCACAGGCTGCACATTGGCCAGCCTCCAAGATTTGGGCACCATTCTAGTCCTGAATAAGAGGCAGAACAAGCGTGTCAACACAGGCGATAACCCAGGTGCAAAGACCTTTAGAACTGTAGCTGGTACACTATCAGGTTCACTAGCTTTGTTCACGTCTAGACTTTGCAAGGTTTTAAGAACCTCCGGTGTGTATTTCCCTAAAAGTATATATAGGTATATTTATGAGCAACGAAATTTTACAATTTATAAAATAATTATTGAAATGTATTTCATAAGCACATTCAGGCGGATCGTTAGTGTATCTGTGGTTATGGTAGAATCATCAGCGCTGTAGGTTACCCTGCAGCATTACGCTGAGTCATAACCTTTTCACTGGCTGGATATACACCCCATCTCTTGTTATTTTAATCTACTATACTTTTAACTATTAATTTTTTATTTTTATGATGTGTACAGTTCCAGTGAATAAATGTTTTTCGTTCTTTCTTTCTTTCTCCTTGTTGGTGATACGGACCTCTGACATAGAGGTACCGCAGTGAGGTAATTGAGGTGGTACGCTGTTGCTGTCCAGACGCGTATTTCAAGCAAAAAGGAAAGCAAATAAGTCCGCTTTCTCCTTAGGTGCATGCGCCAGTGAGCCATCAGGTTTTACCAGCGGAGGCAGTGCAGACACTGGCGAGAGATCAAAAAGCTCTACTACCAGATGGTTTGACAGAGAGCTTTGTACCGATGCGTTTAATGCGGTCGAAACTTTGCAGGACTTGGCGGTTTGCTCAAAGGCTCTCTTCTTAAGGCTAACATCCGGAACTCTGCGGTCTCAAGCATTGACCCAGGATAAGAACACCATATGCTTGTGCTTTTCAGCACGAGCGCACTCGGCGTTGAACCATGGGCGAGCTTTACCACCAATGGGCACGTCAGCAAAGGGGATGAAATACTCCATTGCTTGACGTATCACATCGATTATGGCATCCGTGCAGCTTATCGGGTCTTCAGACGAGAAGCAGACCTGCCGCCAAGGATAAGATTCAAAGAAATGCCACATCTCATCCGAATCTGCTGACTTGTATCGCCACACTCGCCGTACACCGTGGAAATCGTAGTTAGGTGGGAAATATAACGACACAAATTTCACTAGACAGTGGTCAGATGTTCTCAAATTTGAGGTAACCTGAACATTGTACCTATGTGGATCAGTTATCAGCAGGTCAAGGCTGTGTGCCCATCCACATCAGGTGCCCTAGTCGCTTGTTGTACCAGCTGGGAGAACCCCAGCGACAAGGCAAAATTCCACGACTCTCTCCCAGCGTGGTCGGTCTTCTGGAATGGGAACAGCCAGTCCTGATGACAGGCATTAAAGTACCCGAGAAAAACTAACTGTGAATTAGGATACCAATTTAGAGCCACATCAGAGCCTTCACTGAGGCGTTCAAACAGCCTAGTTGTCTCCTGGTCACCGCTATGCGATCGGTAGTAGACACAAAAATAAATAATTTTATCCATTCCTGTGTCTATCAATACCCAGATCGTAGAGAAAGTGGGTTCTTCAACGTGAGGGAGACGCTTAAAGCAGATGTATTTGCGGACGTAAACGCAGACTCCGGCGCGCTCATGGAAATTATGCTCCAATGTGTACCCAGAGCAGCCAAGTTACACCGCATCTGGAGGACATCTGATCTGCGTCTCAGTCAAGAAGAGTAAGTGCGGCTTGTCAAGGTGGTAATGGACTGCATTGAGATTACAGAATGTCAGTTGGACGAGGGATCACACATATAACCTAGGGACGCAAAACAAAGTCACAGCATCGATGGTACCTAGCACGGAGATCGCGGGGACGCCCGAATCCCCCTGGAAATCGACACCAGGCGCTCATCTCCGGTCACCAACCGGCATGGTGGAGCCATCTCAGGATTATTCGTAAGATGGCGGGGCAGCCTTACATGAGTGGCTGACTCATTAATTGGGCCCCCAATTATCTACGGTCAGCCAGCGGTGCCACGGTGCTTCAAATCCCGCTAACCCCCATTACTAGGGATCGGACACCGGTTCGTATGTGCAACGCAATTATCCAGACCCATTCTCCCTAAGAAATGGGTTTCACCTAACATCATACCGGAACACGATTTGCATCATTTGGCGGTATATCTTTGCCAGGTGGGTGGTAACTAACCCTCGGCCGGGCCTTTCACTAGTAGAGGACCAACCTACCACCAGTATGTAGTATAATAAAATAGAATAGAATATAATGATTTTTATTAAATATTGATTATTACATAATACTTATTGAAACTCATTTTTTTATTTGCCACTGGTTCGGAAAATACCTCTGTTCTGAGAAGAACCAGCAAGAAACCCAGCGAGACTTTTTTTAAACGTAATTTTACTTAACAATAAATTTTTTTATACAATTTTAAATGAATTTTCACCAAGAAGAAGCAAGAAGAACCAGCATGGTGGTGATTACCTTATTCCCAGGGGTTATTTTCATTCATGTATTCCTTGATATTATAATAACCCTTTTTGTACAGTTTTTCTTTAATAAAACTTTTAAACTTGTTTATTTAGGATTTTGTTGTAAAAGCGTATACATTGCCCCTTAAATTAATTACTAATTCTGTGGGGTCTAGTAACTGCTGCTCGTTTAGCACTACCCAGGGGATACCTGTAGGGAATCAGAATTCAAGTAATATCTAAGGACGCGAGCAACTACATCCCCCAAAACAATGTATGTTTATAACTAACTTAAAAATAACTTAAAACAACTGCGTTACCAATGCAACAATTGCGTTACATTTTGTGGTAACAAAGTGTAACAGTAACGAAGTTATAAATATTTGATAACATCCTTAATGTGAACTGGAAAAACAAAATGCAAACATTTTGTCTCTACCATAACCGATACCAAATTAATTATGTTTGAGAATAATAATAATCCAAAATATCGTCAGTACTTACCATTCGACGGCGGTAACTCAGCGGCCACGCAATAAACACACGCACCTTTCCCAACAATGTGAAGCGATTGATTCGGCTAGCGTCCTTCCCCGCGCAGCAGCTGTCATTTGTTTTAAGAGTTGAAACAATTCGAACAAAATGGTGTACATTAAATTTAGTACACTTTTTTATAGAAGAGGGGGTAAACGAGTATGCGGCTCACCTGATAATAAGTAACTACCGCCGCCCATAAACAACCGCAACACCAGGGGAATTGTAGATGCGTTACCGGCCTTTTAGAAACGTGTAAACTCTTTTCACAAAGGTCCCTAAGTCGTATCGGTCCGGAAAAATCTCCGGTGGTAAACAATTCCACAGAGAAGTTGTAAGAGGAAGAAAACTCCTAGTAAAACGTACAGTCGTGAACCGCCAAGCATCCAGATGGTGAGGATGGTATTTGACGCGATGTGCGTTCATGAAATTTGGCGTCTGGAATTAATCCGAACAAATCCTCAGAGGACTCTCTGTGGTAGATTCGATAGAAAATGCAAAGAGATGCAACATCCCTACGCAGCGTCAGTGTATTCGAGCCGATCAGAAAGAACTCGTTCGTCGACGATTCGTTAAGTCGAAGGAGCTAGCACTATGGTGTCTCGGCCTAGAGATGAGAATAGTATTCCATGTGAGGCTGAACTTGCGCTCTGAAAAGTTACAAGCGATGTACCGGCATGAAATACTGTCTCGCTCTGCCGAGCACGCCATGCTTTTTAGAGGTAAATTTGGCCTTCCATTCCAAGTGCCCACGAAACTACATACTATTCGATATGTCGACACCGAGGATTCCGATGCTAGCTGAGGCAGTAAGGGGAGTGGCTTGAAACTGAGGAGATACGACCAAGGGGTTCTTTTGAGCAGTAAACGCGCAAACTTGTGTCTTCTGGGGATTGAACTGGACTAGATTTAGTCGCCCCCAATCTGAGACTTTTTCCAGCAAAGACTCGACTCCAGACACAAGTTTGTCCCTGTACTCGGCGACGTTATCTCGACAAATATTGGCACGGCCGGTATAGAGCATCACTAGTGCTGGCAAAAAATGTTAACAGCTTGCAACATATCATTGATATGCAAAAGAAACAGCGTTGGTGATAGCACGCAGCCTTGTGGAACACTAGCGTTAGTAGGCTACTGTAAGGTTTGTTTTTATATAGCAACGCATGTTAGCTAAGATTTTATTTTTCAAAGAATAAAATGCAAAGTAATTTTTAATATATAACACGTTTTAGGTAAAAAATATCTATTGTAATTGTAATAAGGTCCAAAACGTATATTTTTGATAATGATGTTAAGGGACAACGCCATCTAGAAGATATTATGAGAGATTGCTCTTTATATCATGACACTCGTACCACATGAGCAGAGTCTCATGTGCTCGTATTCTAGGAGAGTAATATTTTGTACTAGCTGTTCCCCGCGACTTCGTTCGCGTGTTAAGGTTTTTATGTTTTTGTGCGGAACCCTAATTATTTTTCTAAAATAATAGTAGCCTAAGTTACTCCTTATGAAATCAGCTATCTGCCAGTGAAAGTCCCGTCAAAATCGGTCCAGCCGTTTCGGAGATTACCCGGAACAAACAGACAGACAGACAGACAAAAATTTTAAAAATTGTATTTTAGTAATAAGTACCGTATTTACGTTCATATGTATATAGTAAAAAACTGTATTTTTTACATTACGCACAGACAATTTTATTTATTTGTATAGATGAAGAACAACTGCGTTACTAAGAACGACAATGTTATTACTTTAATTTGAAATAATATAAAATTTTGATTATATATTGTTTTTTTATAAGTATGAAATTAGTGTTAAATTAATGAATTATTTACACTTGTTACTATACTATACTTACATTAAATTATTTCACTTACAGTTTGTTTTATTACTGTATTCCCACGAAAAGTGAAATTCACCCAAAAAGACCATCTTTTAGGCATCAAAAAGTATTTTGGCCCCTTTACATGATATTAATTTACTAGCTAAAATTAAAGAAACACCTCTTAAAACCATTTCTCTACTGATAGAACTGACCACCTGGTGATAACTGAAGTTAAACATTAAGTTATAAGCTTTTAACCAATGTTCAGTAATATTTAACATATGAATGTAGTTGCTATTTAAGAACAATTCAATTTCTAGCTCTTTGCCTATCATCCCTTATATATTTTGATGGAACAGACATGCATATATAATGTCGAAAATAAATGTTTTCTTTTCTACAAATAAGGTCATTCTTATTTGTAGAAATAAAGCATTCCCTCTAACGAGCACAGAGAGACAAACGGATGTCGTCGTCAATAGGCACTAGTCACATCTATATATACCCTATACATCTATTCCCCGGCCACCCGTTAACTTTTTAACAAATGAAATGTGAAGAGAAGTAGAAAGTACAAAGTCTAACCGTTAGTCCTTGCATTTGGTTTGTTAAAGTCTTTTTTAAAAACATTTATTGTAAATAAGAAATAACAAAAAATATCTACATTTTTGTCTCGTAACTCGTAATATTTCCGTAAGGTTATTTAATAAATTCTTTGTTCCTTTCTTCAAGTAGGCTGTACAATTCAATACTCTTTATCGATATTGACAAAAAGCTATTAGGGGCATCATTACTTCGCGACCATAAAATTTTATAGACATAGACTAATAGAAGTCATTTTAAGGGTTAATCGATCACTTTGGAACATTACACGATCGCGTCTTGGATATGAGTGTATTACGTCATGCTTATCCATTTCAATCTTCTTTTTTGAAGTTAATTGAAGTTTCTTTTCTTCTGTCTTTTTTATCGACCCGTAAATGTCAATTGCTGTAAAAAGGCCTCTTATGTTGTGGGTATAATTTTCCTTAATATTCACGCCTTGCAGTAGAAGATCGCAGTGCCAGATATCTCACACACTTGACGCTTCTGCCCGTTGCTGTTCAGTGTATTTTATGGTTGCATCTCCATATTTTGGAAGTCATAGCATAGGGTACTGATTCTATTCTTTAATATCAATCTCCTAGAAGCTTCCTCCATCAATATTAAGTTTAGATCATTTTTTAAATCACATGGTCTTTTTAATTTATTTATAGAGCCAACGCGTATTTCTCAATCTAGTGCAACATGTATAGATAACATTTTTACAAATGTGAAGCCGTTGCATAAATGTATAATTCAAAAATTAAGTTCTGATCACTGTGGACAAGTAGTTTCTTTACCTTATGTTCACAAAAAGCAAGTAGATGAGAAAATTGTGTCCGTTCCAGTAAATGCACGTCGCTTGGAGAAATTTAGAAGTAACATAGTGAAAAAACTTCCATCACTTTCATACCAAAATGATCCTAATTTTTTGTATGGAACATTATTTAAGCTTATTTGCAATGAATTTAATAATACTTTTACTTCTAAAATATTCTCCTTGAACAGTCGGAAGTCATTCAATGAATGGGCGACAGTAGGAGTCCATAAGAGCAGGCATAGGTTATATGATCTTTACCATGAAAGGTCATATAATCATAGCGTCGAATTTAGGGAATATGTAAAAAAATATTCAAAAATATTTAAAAAAGTTTGCTCCATAGCCAAGTCTTTGCATTTGAGCACCAAAATTAAGACAGCTTCCAATAAAATTAAAATGATATGGAGTATAATTAATAGCGAAACTGGTAAGATCAACTCTCGCAATTCAAATTACCAGTTAAGTGTTAACAACAAATTAACTGTATCAGATCAGGACGTAGCAATGGTTTTTGAGAAATATTTTACTGATATTCCGATATTGACCACTAAGTCACAGCATTCTTCTCCTGCCGTCGCCGAATAATTACTTAAACAAAATGTAAATGTGTGTATAAAGAATTTTACATTTCATAAAGTGTCATCAAAAAATATTGTAAAATATTTTAAAACTATTGATGTTAAGAAAACTGTGAATCTGTGGGGGATTTTCGTTAAAGTTATTGCGTCTATAATAGATACAATCTCGCCTCATTTAGCTATCATTTTTAATACTAGTATCGAATCTGGTGTGTTTCCTGATTTAATGAAGCGTAGTAAAGTAATACCTTTATTTAAATCTGGTAGTACATTAGACCCCGCCAATTTTAGACCTATTACTGTACTACCAACACTTAGTAAGATTTTTGAAAAAATGTTAATTTTTTTAATATAAATAATTTACTTCATAAAAATCAATTTGTTTTCACAAAGGGTCGCTCGACAACTGATGCCGGTGTTGAGCTGATTAAATATATCTTT
The DNA here is from genome assembly GCA_963668995.1 of Parnassius mnemosyne. Lineage (NCBI taxonomy): Eukaryota > Metazoa > Arthropoda > Insecta > Lepidoptera > Papilionidae > Parnassius > Parnassius mnemosyne. The sequence goes on along the minus strand of CAVLGL010000013.1, from coordinate 37,212,364 downwards.
AATGCATGGGAGAATTCACAGGATGCTTTGGGTATATTTTGTGACCTATCCAAGGCCTTCGATTGTGTTCACCATGAAACATTAATCAGGAAACTTCAACACTACGGTGTAAGAAGTGATGCCCTTAAATTAATTATTTCATATTTAAGTAAGAGAACGCAAAAAGTTGTCATTAACAATATGAGCTATTCCGGATCGATGGTACAAATGGGCGTGCCTCAAGGCTCAATTCTCGGCCCCTTTCTGTTTCTTGTATACATTAATGACTTACCTTACATAGTAGGGGATAACCATGATATAGTATTATTTGCAGATGACACTTCTTTAATTTTCAAATTAAATCGACAATTACTAAAATATGACGAAGTAAATAATGCTATATCTAAATTAGTAAATTGGTTTAATGTTAATAATTTGCATTTAAATGGCACTGAAACGAAATGTATGAAATTCATAACTCCGAATGTCAAACAATTAAATACTTATGTAATTTTAAATGGGGAGAAACTGAGTCTTGTAGATACCACCATTTTTCTTGGAATCACACTAGACGCGAAGCTTCGATGGAGCCCCCATATATCAAAACTAGCAAGCAGACTTAGTTCTACAGCATATGCTGTAAAAAAGATTAGAAGTCTAACCAGTGTTGAAACAGCTAGACTAGTTTACTTTAGCTATTTCCATAGCATAATGTCGTATCGTATTTCGCTATGGGGACACGCAGCTGACACTGAAATTTTATTTGTTTTCCAGAAGAGGACCATAAGAGCAATTTATGATTTAAAGCCTAAAGAGTCGCTGCCACAAAAAATTAAGGTAATTATAATATTAACTTTGGCCTCTCAATACATTTATGAAAATGTACGTAAAAACGTACACAAAAATAAAAGTAGTTTTACAAAAATAAGTGATATTCATTCTGTAAATACTAGGAACAGACACAAGCTAGTAGTACCAGTTACTCGACACCATCGAGTCAGTAATTCATTTTAGGGGCGATGTATACGCTTTTAAAACAAAATTCCAGAAAATATACAAAGTTTTACCTGCTCAAAGTTCAAAAACTTTATTAAACTAAGTTTGTATAAATAGGGTTATTATAATATTAAGGAATTAATGGATGATAATAACCCCTGGAAATGAGGTGATCGCTACCAAGCTATTTCTAATTTGTTGTGTTGTTAATTTGTGTAACATCATGATTTTAAGCTGTAATTTAAAAAAAAGTCCCGCTGGGTTTCTTGTTGGTTCTTCCCAGGACAGAGGTTTTTCCGAACCAGTGGTAATCAAAGTAAGTGACTTTCAATAAGTATTATTTATAATGTATATTGAATAAAAAAGTTTATGTTTCTGTTTCTGTTTCTATTCCATTTTGTTCAATTTTCTAGCATTTCCTAAAGACGCAAACCAAATGTTATATCGTTAAATCTATTTCTACTGCAAATAGCCGTGTTTAATTACTACGTATATAATCATTAAAGCTTAGAGTTAATCTGTATAAATCATATTTCTATCTATTTATTTTTTACAAAACAAAGTGACAAATAAAATCACAGTTCAGCAGATGGTAATTTATTACTGCAGTCCATGGACACCTGCAGTCAATTTCAAACAAAGCAGGACTAAAATGGGACATTCCATCTTAGTCCTATAATTGTAATTTTTACCCATTTCCACCAATCAACTACTTAATATAATCAATGGTATTAATATGAAAAGTGAAATGCAAGGTTCACAGGTATAATTTGTGAGAAATCATGTACTTTAAAGTATTTTCTTAGGTGGTAGAGTCCTGCTACAGCTATATTATGGTTGAAGCATGAATGGGTCAGATCAGCCGAGGAAGGACCATACTCTTACTTAATACCAGCGTAAAGTAGCAGCTTAATGCTGTGTTTTGTATAATGAGTGTAGATAAACGGAGACCCTTTTTACTGGAAACGAGGCATTCCATCTTAGTCCTCAGAGGTGGCAACGCTTCTGCATTTTGATTCTTAATCGAGGATTGATATAGATATCTATGGACCACAGCCTCCACTTACCATCAGGTAAACTGTGTGTTCATTTGTCACCCCTAATTTATTGAAAAAAAAAATGTCCCCCAAGAGAGAATACGTTTGATGTAAATAAAATTCAAAGAAAAATATATAATATTATTTTTACTTGGTGGCAGGGCTCCTTTTCTGCATAGGAGGCCGTCACCCCTAATTTATTGAAAAAAAAATGTCCCCCAAGAGAGAATACGTTTGATGTAAATAAAATTCAAAGAAAAATATATAATATTATTTTTACTTGGTGGCAGGGCTACTTTTCTGCATAGGAGGCCGCCTAGGCTGTATCTCTTACCTATTCCTAGCACCAAGCAGCTGTGCGCACACTGATGCGTTCCGGTTTTTTGAGGTTGTATGCAAGTGTCTATGGACTGCAGTAGCTATTTAACATTAAGTCGATAGTTAGCACTTTTGTCACTCTAACGATGCGTACACATTATATAACATAACATGTTATAAAACGTGTTATATAACTCGAATGGCAGAACATGGTTTATATTGCATTGTTATTCTAATGTGTACAGTATTGTTATATGTTGCAATGTTAAAAACAATGTTACATAATGTGAACGTGTGACAGATTAAGTAACATGTTGTGTAACTTTTGTTTTATAACAAAAGTTACACAACATGCTACTTAATCCGTACGCACCCTTGTGTTATAAAATATCAGTGTACTTTACCCTTCTATAAATGTATTGCAAGCAATGAAATGTATCGCAGTATATACATAATTACTTAGCTTATTTACATTACATTACATTGCTTAGCTTAGTTCAATAAGCGTGTTTGAAGTTTTTTGTTCGAACATACGTGGCAATATTGGATTCCAAAACAACAAAACAATGATCTGTATTTAGAAACATTGTTTGGAATTTACATTTAAAGAAAACAATTTGCAATATTTATTTGTTTTATCTATGATTTATCTGCTAATATGTAATGTGTAGAAGAATTACAGCTCTGCCTTCAGAACGTGAAATTATTTAATTACGAGTATTTAGTTATTTGATTCGGATTCTACTTTTTATATTTAGTTTTTTTAACTCTTTTGAGTGGACTAAGAATATTAGTATCGTCTAAAAGGTTACATTAAAAACGTCGTCCCCTATTTTAATTTTTTCTCTCAATTTATAGGGAACCACTCCGGAGGTATGACCAACTTAATAAAAACATAATCACCTAAATCGGTTCATATTCTGACGAAGATACCACGTAACATACGATACCACGTAATACAATAAAAAACGTACAGCCAAGTTATATACCGTCTCCTTTTTTTAAAGGATAAGGAAGATCTTTGTTAGCCTTTGTTGGTCTGAATGACCGCTCTAATCTCAAATACTATTGTGAGCGTTTTCATTCAATTTGCAACAATATCGTATCGTTTAGTGGAAGTGTAAGAATATCCACTACTATTATCATATACTATTATCATCCCGTGGGTGTCGTAAGAGGCGACAGAGTAAAACAAACCAGGAGATGGGCAGCAGCCTGTTCCTAATACCGACTAAAAATAAAAAAACTGCGGTTGCCACCCCGCTTTCAACTATGGCAAATATTCCCCCTACGCGGTAATCTATGGGGCAGTGTACTCTAGACGGCTGAAACGGTAACGGTACACCAAACGAAAAGTCAACATGAAGTCGCGAACAAATCCATCTTTGCTGGTATTTAATATTAATACATATATAAATATATACATATGTGCGGCTGTTTTATGACGCCTTAGACCTAGCCCCATAGCAATCTTATTATTTCAAAAAGTATTCAAAATAATTTTAATTTAAAATTCTCAGTCATAGTAAAGAGAACTGAATTTTTTAAATTGGTTTTTAGATGATCATGGCAAATTCTCCCTACAATGGGATATTTCCATGAGTGGATCTCCAATAGTAGAAAATATTTAAATAAATAAAGAAAAAAAAGTTATATTTTTTTCATAGAATAAGGATAACAAGCGAGCACAGTCCACCCGCTGGTAGGTGGACGCTGTGGTCTATCCTCGATTGAGAACGAAACACAGCATTATTCTGCTCTTTTACGCTGGATATGTTGTGTATACCTTTAAGTTAAACACATATATAGTAAAATTTTCTTAATATAATAATAACAATAATATAATAACATCTTTGTTTCGAACAACAAGGATCATATTACATAATTAATAACTGCAAATGTCTATTAATAATGTTTTGTATGTGTTTAGTTGGTAAGCCTAAATAAATATATAAATAAATACGCTGGTGTCTATGAGAGCGTAGTCCTTACCCGGTCGCACTGACCCATGCTACAATCATAATATAACTGCAGCGTGGCTCTACCACGAATATTATATTAAACATATTTAGATCTAATAGAATACATATAACGTCAATGATTTTTCCAACAAATAATAAATAATTTGTAATCTACCTTAAACAAACGAACCAAACTTTTTAGATGTTATGTATTTATATCTTGACCTGTATGCTATTATTACATGCTTCATATTAGCTACACTAGCTATGTATCTATGTATGTATGAATGTATAAGAGTTATGTCATTCTGTCTTTACCTACTTCCAGATATCTGAATAATCTAAAATGTTACACACATGATTTGACATGTCTATTACTTAGTATTATCACTGGGATCAAGACAGCTCGCAATTAATGCGTGTTGTTTCCCTATTGTTTGAATTCTCATTCATAAGTATGAGTTGAGTACACATATCACAAAAGATAGCTAAGCATAATATGATTGCGATGTAGGGGATTGCGCATTCTATTTCCACAGGGTACGAGTATATGTATGGATCTTAAATTATTTTTCTCGCCGTTTTTACACCACCGCTAACGTTATAAATAAAGTCAATTTTCAGACTATTTATTAACAAACTGTTTTTTAAATTCAGTTATTTATTTTAAGTTTAGTTAATTATTTACTAGTGCGATTGCTTCGGGCATAGAAGTTTTTACATAAGCAATTTATGTATATAAAACGCCTCCGCCATTTCATCTTCCAATTACAGCCCGACACAAGATCACTGCTGAACATAAGACTCTTTCAAAGTATGACAAAAACACAGGCCTAAGCAACCTGCAGCCGACAACTTTCAGCACGTCTAACCACATCGTCAACTCAAGCGTTTCTTAAGTACAAGAAAAATATTAATGCAGGAATTTATTTTTAAACAAAGCCTCTACAAACTTCAAACTCAATGAATTTGCAGTAACAAAAAGCTATTAGAATCTTTACTTCGCAGTCTTTACGTTTTATAGACATCGGGCTGTTAGAACATATTTTAGAGGTCGATCGATCGTATCGGAACACTTTTATGTTATATCCGTCTTCAAGTATTATTGTACGCCTGTTTTAAAAGTATTGATTTCAGTTCATAGCTAAAAATAGATCTTTAACGAACTTATTTTTACTATCATTCAATATTGTATGGAAGTATATTCCTTTTTCATTTGAATATCGCCACGAATATCGCGAAGTAAATCAAAAGGCATGCAACATTGGTCTTTGGATTACGGAAACCAGCAACTGTTTGTAATAATATTCTTTTGATTTCAAAAACCAACAGAATGATCAGCCAATAATTTCACATTGGGATCTATCGTACTCGACCGTATTAAAGAAGGAAATTCCCTTACTAATAGGGTCTTATTATGAAATGATGTTGAACAACTTTTATTAAATTTTAGAATATAAATAATATTTATTGAAACCTTTTTCACATTTCCCCTTACTACTGGTTCGAAAATATCTTCTGACCTGAAAAACACCAAAATCAAGCGGGACTTTTTAAGTTAAGGTTAACAATAATATACTATGTACATAATGTCAAGGACCGTTGGTAGTGTTTCTAATTATACGATCACCACTGATGATCTTTATGTACATATATAGATCATCTTATGTAATTTTAATATATAAAGATTAATGTTTCTTTGTTCGTAATTTTAGCCCTGCCATACTGTTCATCAGATTGCGGTAAAACTTTGTCAACTTATTGCTTGCACTTCCGTAATAGGCATAGTACAATTAACTAACAGTAGGTGGCGCGCGTATCGTACTGACAAATATATTTGGAATTGTTATAAAAAGTGTTCGCAATCACCTCATTTCCATGGATTACCATAGTTACCAACCATAACAATCATTCGCAATCATATCATTCCCACGGGTAATTAGCAAACTTGTTTACTTAATATTATGATCACCCCCTTTATTATTTTCCTCGTACTAGTTGGAGGAACCCTGGGACGACTTCCTAGATGGAGAGACAACCTGGTAAGACATGCAGAATGTCGATGTATACAGTTGGCTCGGGACCGTGTTTCATGGAATTCCTTGAGAGTGGCCTATGTTCAGCAATGGACTTATGAGGGGCTGTAATGATGATGATGATAATGACGTATTAAATAATTCATCATCTCTGAGCGGGTGGAAAGAAACGGGCATTTACCATGTTAGACGTAAGGGTTCCTCGTTTTTGCTATATTTATCAGATGCATTGTAGATCTCATTTTCAGGTTACTGGTACAGGAAAATTTCCTGGTGTAGGGACAACGTCATTACTCAAAAAACTTACTGCACCTACTACTACTTCAACCTATGTATACCTACACCGAGGAGCGACGAGGTCAAATTATTTGTCATCTAGCATATTTATTTTTATCAAGCATATTTGTATATGCGTGATGAAAAACTACTTTGTCCCCCTACGGTTATGTCGCAATTTTTCAGAGGGAATCAGATCTAATATAACATTTCTCAGAGTCAAACCTTACTTTAACTTACTAGATAGGACGAGATAGGGTTGTGGACTCTGCAATGCTTCAACACAGTCATTGGTTATTTATTTAACGATTCGTTAATTAAGTATACTACACTCAGCGTCACAAAAATCGCACCTCTCTGAGTTTGCGCGAAAAATGCATGTAATGGCTAGAAACGAATTATATTTATATAAATATTGGTATGTTTGAAATGGGTATTTGAATACCTTTACATTATTAATAAAAAAATCATGAAATCATCAAAACATTTATCATTATAGAGCGTCAAAAATAAACACTGTCAAATGCTCGTTAGTAAGGACGCTAGTTACACCACCTAAAAAGGGTATAAAAGGGTCGATCTGGATGAAATATGGGTCAGTCGTAATTTAGACTTTGTAGTGAACACACGTGAACAAGTAACCCAAGTAAGAACAAGTAAAGATGGACACCAGCTCTGAAGAAGCCGCTCAAGTGATTGCCCTATTGCAGTCGGGGATGCGGCAGTGTGAAGTTGCTCGACAGTTGAACCTGTCTCGTTTTACAGTTCGAGGGGTGTTCGAACGTGTTCAGCAGACTGGTGGTTATGTTAGAAAACCGGGATCTGGAAGAAAACGGTGCACATCAGAAAGAGATGACCGTTTCATCGTTACGACATCTTTACGAAACCGTTTTTCAAATGCTGTTGAGTTGCAACAACAGCTTCGATCAACTCGGAGAACATCTGTGAGTGTTTCTACGATAAGAAGAAGGTTACAAGAAAAGAGTTTAACAGCCCATAGACTTGCTAAAGGTCCAAAACTTACTGCACAGCATCGCAGAGATCGCCTAGAGTTTGCTCGCAATCTTTGCGAATGGACTCTAGAACAGTGGTGGACCGTACTCTTCTCTGATGAGACGAGGGTCTGTCTCTTCTGCAATGACAGACGTAGAAGGGTCTACAGAAGACAGGGGGAGAGGTTCACACAACTCTGCTTCGAAGAATCCGTCGAATACGGGGGTGGCTCGTGTATGTTTTGAGGCGGCATTTCCGTCGACGGGAAACGGAACGTGTGTGCGTTTCCCGGACACGGGGTGGCCGTGGGCAAGGGTCATTAAATGCTGGTCGGTACATTACTGAAATCCTGGAGGAACATGTGGTCCCGTATGCTGGTTATGTCGGTGATGGATTCATGTAATGCATGATAATGCTCGTTGCCACACCGCGGCTATTGTACGGGATTATTTACAGGAGGTCGATATCCCTGTTATGCATTGGCCAGCACAAAGTCCAGACCTTAACCCAATAGAACATCTCTGGGATGACCTAAAACGGCGCGTGCGAGCTCGAGATCCAGCTCCAACCACTCTTCAAGAGCTCCAAGATGCGGTACTTGAAGAGTGGGAACAAATACCCCAAGAGACTGTTGCGACCCTTGTAAGGTCCATGAAAGATCGCATGGAAGCAGTTATCAAGGCAAGGGGGGTAACACTAGGTTTTAAGAACTTTTTTTTGTATTTATTAAGTTTTTTTTTAAATTATTAATTTGCAAATTTGTACATACCCTGTCTTTCAATTAAAATTCCTGAAAGCTAATGAAATTACCTTTCGAATGATACCCTCAAACCACAACATTGCCATTGGCCTGTTGTATTAAAATAATATTTAAATTATTTTTTTCGGATGTGCGATTTTTTTGACGCCGAGTGTATGTCAAACGTAAAATGCTGTGTAGTATTAGCGTGCGAATACACTGCCTCATATCATACTGTGGCTGTTGTAAGAGGTGACAGAGAAAAATTAAAGTAGAGATGGGCAGCATCTTAACCCCCCCCCCCCCCCCTCCCATGATGCATTCTATGACGGAGGCCTATGGTCACCAGTGTACATTTGATAGGCCGTAATGAATGCAGCAATCAAATGTAAGTTAATGAATATTATAAATATAATATTAACAATCTTAAACTATAGTGATTATGAATAAATTAATACTTTTAGTGTTGTGTTCGCATTATTTTCCCGCTTTCAAAAAATCCCGGTGCATTTTTTTAGCATTGTATTAGTTTTGACACATTTTTTGTCTTTCTATAAATAATACTAACAGAACTGGGACACGAATTTTTAATTACTTGTACCATACAGTTCATGTTATTGTTAATCATGATACTCGTAAAACAATTTTATTTTAGAAAGGGTAACAAACGGCTACACAGATCAGCTGATAGTAAGTGGATGCTATGGCCCATAGACATAGACACCTTTATCTATCCCCTATTAAAATGTGACCCCGTCACCCCTGAGAAAATATTTTGTGTTCTAGTCACTGGCCAAACGAAAGAACAGTTCTCCGAGCGTTCTTCTTGTCCGGACCAGCGAACCCATTCGCGCTGCAACAATAATACAACTGCAGCGTTCCTACCACGTAACTGTTACAAATTTTACAATTTGTTTTGAAATATTCCAATAAGCTTTTTTATAGTGTATGGCTGATAAACGAGCACACAGTTCATCTGATGGTAAGTGGATACTGTGGCTCATAGCCATCTTCAGTTAACATCGATTAAGAATCAAAATCAAGATACGTTGTCATTCCTGAGAACTAAGATGGAATGCCTCGTTTCCAGTAAAAAGGCTCTTCGGTTCTCTCCACTCACCATACGAAACACAGCAGCATCAAGCTGCTATTTTACGCTGGTATATATATTATGGCAGTGCCACTCAGTGCCAGCATTGCAACATTGACTTTCTTTTTTGGAACTTAACCAACAAATATGTTGAATATGGACCATTTTGGTACATAATTTGATAATTTGTCTACAGCACCACCCTTCGGATCCTATCTTAGTTATGAACCATCGCCTCGACAACACAAATTTATTGTGTGAATATAACCTCAATCGATCAAGTTTCTCATAATTTTTCTTTTTATAGAATAAGGGTGACAAACGAACACACAGTCCACCTGATGGTAAGTGGTTGCTGTAGCCCATAGACATCTACATCTATCTTCGTTTGCGAATTAAAATGCAGATGCGTTGTCGCCCATGAGGATTAAAATAGAACGCCTCTTTTTCCAGTAGAAAGGGTCTCCGGTTCTCTACACTCACCATACGAAACACAGCAGCATTAAGCTGTTATTTTACGCTGGTATTCTGTGAGAGCGTGGTCCTTCCCCGGTCGAGCCGACCCATTCGTGCTACCACTATACTACTAATGTAGCTGCAGCATGGCTCTACCACGTATACAATGATGAATGTAGATGATCGCTATCGTGCCGAACTAGTCGATTCGCCCCGGCTTCGCGTGGGTAATTTCTGGATTTCGACGACAGCGCCACCTACTAGATCCAATCATGAAAATTTCATTAATATCGATCACGCGTTTAAGAGGAGAAGGACTATAAACACACGTATACCGTAATAATTTTAATATATAAAGGTATACAATATAAATAGTGACCCTACCCGGCTTTACCTGGATAAGATTATTGCCGTTATTTACATTTAAGATAATCAGAGACCATTTATTCTAACATTTTTTTTAAATCTTGCAGTTTTTTGTATAAAGTATAGCATAGATCCCCCCTGGTAATGCTCTCTATCTGTTTGTAAAGAATCATCACAATCGATACAATTATTCCGAAAATTATCTAGAACAGACATACATGCAGACAAAAATTTTAAAAATGATTATTTATATCTTGATAGCATGCAAATAACCCCCTTAATAAAGTCCAGGTATTTCAATATTACAGACAGACCCTTTAATTTTATTTATATGTATAATAAAGATAAAACTAAAATGTCCCTGTTTTAGCTGCTTCAAAATAAATATCCTCTCTTTATATTTTTTAAACATTTTTAAGGTTAGAACGGAATTACATTTTCTCATAATATTGGAAGTCATCTCGAAACGACTGGACCGATTTTGACGGAACTTTCACTGGCAGATAGCTGACTTCATAAGGAGTAACTTAGGCTACTTTTATTTTTAAAAAAGAATTAGGGTTCCGCGCAAAAACATAAAAACCCTAACACACGAGCGAAGTCGCGGGGAACAGCTAGTTTACTCATAATATTGGAAGTGTACCTACTTCCAGGAGGATAAATGCTATTTAATTTAAACGGAGCTTTGCGAAAACTATCTCAATCAAATTAAGAAAATAACCAAACAATGTTATAACCAAAAGTTCCACGAAAGTTCTGTTGTTCCAATTTCGAAGGATTGCATTCCAGAAAACTTTGTGTCCGTTATCCCGCGGGATTCAGTATCTTTTGAAGGCCCTCATGAGTTAATCGACGAATCGAGCAACATCCAATTAAATGTGCTGCTCAATTGCTTAGCATGACGTTGTCCTAATTATTTCCCGTTGTTATATTAAGGTTCGCCCTGATCTTACCACGTTACGTACGTACTTTTCAGGTCTTTTACCTTTAAGTACGAGTAGATACCCGTCATTTGTCTAGATATATTACATCTGGCATAAACCAGATGGATATAGCGACTCTACCGGATGCCATGATTTTTCTGTCATTATGGTTTAAAACATTTATTTTCTCAAAAGATTTACAAATCACTTACAGAGAAAATACTTTATTAAAAACATTAAGCCGATTGGCGTAGTGAGTTATTTGGAATTAATTATTTTAAATCTCTATCTTTATATATAAAAATTACGTGTCACATTGTTTGTCCGCGATGAATTCCTAAACTACTAAACTGATTGCAATGAAATATTGCACACTATGTTCTGTTTGCTCCAACTTGAGAGATAGGATATTTTTTTTCCAAAAGTGACCCTAAATATTTTTTATTACGAATTTAAGAATTTTTATAAGACACAGAGTCGTCGTAAAGGGCAGAACAACGTCTGCCTGGCCAGCTAGTATTATATAAAATTCAATTGCTGTCAGTTAGTCTCGCTAAAAGTCGAAAATGGCTAGACGGATTTCGGTGTAATTTTTTGCGTGTGTTTGAATGGGTCCCTTGACGATTTAGATTTATTTTTGATGATGATTTAAATTTGCACCCGGTAGATGGCGCTATTGTCGAGATCCAGAAATCAGCCGTGCCGGGGAAGATCGCTAGTACTTTATAAATTATTTCTGTATATTATGGTGTTAAATTGCTTTATTGTAGGTATTAGGCTAATTCTATAAATTATAATACCGTTATGTATAATGTCAAGTCCAATTTACATACAAATTAATGTGATAATTGGGCTTTGCTTCAATAACTATAATTAATTATAATTATAACAGATAGGCAAATTATAGATTAGCCAAAGCTATAGCCACCTAGCTAAAGCTAGCCATAGTTATTAGCATTTAAAAAAGTTTTCCAAGTTTTAATAGTGATAATATAAATAAGTATTTAATGTACTGTGCATTTAAATAATGAGAAGCCTTATTCTATAATAATTTACACTCTTTATTAACTTTGGTTTGGTTGTTGACAAAGTAAACGTTTTATTTATAGAATTTCATAAAATGTTAAAATTTCGCGGGATTAGCACAAACTGACAAACATCCCTTGGGATGAATTCCATATTCCAACATCGTATCCTCAACCGGAATATGACATTCGTTTGGCATGCTATTCCGCATTATTATGTACATTAGCTTACATTACTAACGTTACGAAACCATAACAATATAATCCAAACCAAGCGACATTATAATGTTGGCTACCCTTAAAACAAAATATCATGCGTAAATATCTGACTTTTTCCAAATATGTTCGTTGAATTTTTATCCTTTATCTTCATGGAAAATTAACCCAAAATCTAAAAAGATTCTACTTCTAGTGTCAGGGATAGTGCACGCGATTGAAGAAGGGAGGGAAATGCTCTGCAATAACACACCTTTTTTTCACGAAAGTGTTATACCTAAACAAAAAAATAAGAAAAAATAACGTAATGGTGTTGTGTATAAATATACGTATATACAAGGCTGATGCTAAAGTTTTCGTTTTTATATGTATTTTTACCATTCATTACAGCCTAACAAAAGTCCACTGCTGAACATAGGACTCCCACATAGGGGGATCCCTCGTAGGGGGATTTTATACGTGGAAGAGCCATGCTACAGCTATATTAGTAGTATAGTTGTATCACGAATGGGTTGGCTCAACCGGGGAAGGACCACGCTCTCACTGAATACCAGCGGAAAATGGCAGCTGGACACTGCTGTGTTTCATATGGTGAGTGTAGAGAACCGGAGACCTTTTTTACTGGAAAAGAGGCATTCCATCTTAGTCCTCACGGGTGACAACACATCTGCATTTTGATTCTGATGTGGATGTCTATGGGTCGCCGCAACCACTTACAATCAGCTGAACTTTGTGCTCGTTTGTCACCCTATCCTATAAAAGAAAAAAAGTAACACGCATAGAAGCCGAGAACTGCAGTTTTTAATTAATTTAAGTTATCTCCTGTCTAAGTTTCTCTCCGTCGCATGTTACGACATCCACGGTGATACTACACACATCAACAGAATCCAGTGTTACCGTAATCGTAAATCATTCACGACTTTATAGTTTAAACTTTTTTTACTTTCCATAAAAAGTTTATATACAGATTGAAACCTCTTTTATTCCATTATCAAAATATAAGAATTAAAAAAAAACTAAAGAAAAAACAAACTACGGCGACAAAGTTGTTAGTAAATCGTTACGTCGAGGAAAATTAAAATTATTCTACTGATATTAATCAATGATTAGATTAGATTATTTTTCTTTTTTGATTTAACGAGCCGTGTGAGCTTTACGACCCATGACATGTTTTCATTTGAGTCAAGATGAAATGTTACCAGCCGTGGGCATGTTAAAAAATGGTGCTATTCAACGCGTCGGTACTGAGGCCCATTTTTTTTCATGGGGAAATGCCTACGCATACCCGCCTCGCGGGGACAAGGATGGGTTATGTCGGAATTACATCAACTAAAATCTCATGGTGTTCCACTTTCGCCGTATATTGGCAGTGGCGCATCGCCATACCAACACTCCTCTTCCTCCGCGAATCCACCTCGGCTGCAGCGGTAGGGGGAGAGGACATCCCTCTTACCGCAGCCCAGCGACACACATCCGAAGTGGGCTCGCCAAGCCCAATCGTAGTGGCCACCTCGGGCGGCCCTACACCACGGACGAGCCAAGGGGTTCCTCTTCGTTGACCGCAGGTGACCAAGCCACGGCTATTAAGCCCCCTCCCCCCCCAGCCGCCACGACAGTGCGGTTACCCGTTCGGGGCGGGGGGGGGGCGGTGCTGAGGCCCTAAACACCAGTCAAAACGTGGTATGAAGGTTGTGGTCATATTATCGCAGTACTGGGGATGTGGCTGAGCGGCACACGGGTAGATATCGTGTAACTACGAAGAGACAGAATCGAATTCTCCAAATGACCGCCAGAAGACAACCCACAGCGATGCAACTACTACAAAGGCTCAAGGAGGACCACCAGCTGCTGGGAAGCGACCATCTCATGCGAAAGAGGTTGCATGAAGTTGGTCTTCATGCTCAAAAATCGCTACGTTTTCCAGCATTGCAACGTGGCAATCGCGGTTGGCGGCTTTCGTGAACTCGGGAGCATTACCATGGAATGACGAACAATGGTCTTTCTTGCTGTTCACCGATGAGTTCCGGTTTGGGATTCCTCCGGATTCACGAAGAACACGCATTTGGAGTACTTCAGGGAGAGTTGGTCGTCTGCAGAACCCTTAGCAGGTCCACTCATACCAAGGTAGGACAATCATAGTATAGGCAGGAATTCGTCTTGGCAGACGAACCCAGCTCATTTGGATACAAGACAGCATGACTCTACAAAAATACCACGAGGTACCTCCTAAGCCAGCAGTACAGCCTGTTTATCCCACACAGAATCTAAACGGGACAGAAATTTCTACTCGATGCACGATAATACTCCTTCCAATACGGCGCGGCTGGTGTCGGCCGCACTCCGAGACCACGATATTCAAGATTTGTATTGGCCTGCACAGTCGCCCGACTTAAATCCTTTGAGAGATTTTTCACCAAATTTGATGACGGAACAACAACTTTACGAACCCTTGCAAAGAACATGGGACCTCATACAACAGTAAGACATTGACAATTTAATTTTAAGAATGAACAATCGATGTCGATGTGTAATAATTAATATAAAAGGTGGCAACACTGATTATGAATAATTAGATTTTTTAAATTTTAGGTAATACTAATAGTTTTATAAGAAGAAATGAAGTCTTTTATCATACTAATTTTCTACGCCGATTAAAAAAATTAACAACATTTTTATTTATAAGAAAAAAAATTACGAAAAGTTTTTTATTTTTTTATTATAGATCTTATATTATAATATATCTTTCTACTGTTTTCGAAAATTCGGCATAGATTTTTAGATATTTGATGAAATATAAAATAGCCCTAGATTCTGTTGATGTGTTTATGGTGTGTTGAGGCGTAAGAGAATACTCTGACATTACCACTCCACGACGATTGTATGCATTATTTACTAGATATGCTCTTCGAATGAAATTAAAAATACACACAAATTTTTGTTTTGTTTCATTCGCCATGTGGCAATTTGGACCACGAATGTAGCTATATATAAAAATCATCGACTAGTAGGTACGTTCGAAACTGCGACAGAAAAAAAATCAATTTTATACACTTCTTTATAAACTCTAGCTTTTCTTTTAAAGAGAATAATGTGACTGTTTGATGTATTAAATGTGTCGTATGTGACAAAACACATTTTTTAATATTTGAAAACCCATCTTAAATCAGACGTACTATAATATCTTTCCACAGACCTCGTTTTATTTAAAAAATGGTCTTCAGTTCTTTACACTTAAGATACCATAAGAAACACAGCTACATACGCTGCTATTTTACACTGGTATTCCGTGAGTGCTTCCCCTGTCGAGCCGACCTATGCTTGCTCCAAAATATAGCTGTAAAGTGGCTCTAACGCGTAAATTTTTATTATATCTCTATTTATCGATAAAAATGCTTTATTCATCGTATTGGGGTTAAGCATAGTTGTACGAGTTTTTTTAATAGCAATCGAATTTTTAATGTATATGTATCGTGTTTTTTAAGAAGAAATTAAACACTGTGAAGAAAACTTCATGTCTGGCATAAACAATATTTGGATTATATAAGAAGGCACAGTTAATTTCTCAAAAACGAAAGAGAGGCCTGTGTCTTCCACTAAAACTATAATTTATAAGCTACTAATATACATTAGATTACGTATTGTGTCACATATTAAATATCACCTTTATGATGAACCATTTAATAAGGCAATAATTTGTTACTTGACTTTTTGCTATGAAATATAATAACTTTATCTTCTTGGAGTAAAAAAAATATTTAGTTATTGAAACTGAAGTATCACTAACGAGGTTACTTTATTCAACCTAAAAGAACTTTGTCGGTTGCTCTGGCAATAGGCAGCCAAATATAATATTAAATTACTGAGCAAAATTTCTATCTCCTTAAGGCATGCACAATTTAATTACGTTCCTGAGTACACCAATATGTTTGCTTGCACGTGTAAGCTTTTCAACCTTAGTAGTTTTTTCTTTAACTTTTTTAATCGTCTTTTGTAATCATTTCAGCATTTCACAAGTCCACTGCTGAACGTAGGCCTCCCCTAGGGATCGTTTAATTTATTCGTGACAATATTTTTATATTTTATTTATATAAAAATGAAGTGACAAACGAACTCACAAACCACCTGAAGGTAAGTAGCTATTGTAATCCATGGACACCTGCAGACAACTTCAGTCAATTAAGTATATAAAAGTACTCTGTACAAGGAAGTTAGCAACCACAGTTTTTTATAATTTTAATTTGTTTTTAGGAAGATGCTGCTGCCTATCTCCTGTCTAAGTTTCCCTCTGTCGCCTTTTACGACGACCAAGGGCCGATACTAGGTAGTGGATATTCTTACACAACCACTGCACGATAACGTGTAAAATGTTTAAAATGACCCAATTAATCATATTGGATTCAGGCGTGTTCAAAATATAAATTTAAAGATGAGGTAAATACAGTAAATCTGTATACCAACTAGCAAATAATGGAGTGCATTATCTAATTTATAAAGAACTATCGCGCTCCTACAGTCAAGTTCACGTCCACTACACCCAACATTACCATCACCACTTTGATATTCACGAGGGACGTGAGAAAGTAATTTATTAAGTTTAATAAAAATGCCTATATCCAGCAGTTGCTTAAAGAGGACTGAAAAGGAAGAAATAAAAATCTCGATAATACGGCACTCGTTAGGGAAGAGAGAAGAAAGAAAGAAAGGGAGCACCTAAGACAGATATGACAAACACTATGCAAGAATTTGTGGGAGTTTGTTGGAAATTATATATGTATAAATATGTTTTACGCTTATACCCCAAAACATGAAAACAAAATTTTACAACCAGTGCGTGTTGCTAGTAATGGATCCGATACGTAATCCTTTACTGCTGGCTGTATGAGTAGGCTTAAGGTCGCTCAACGAGCTATGGAGAAGGCTATGCTTGGATTTTCACTGCGTGATAGACATAGAAATGAGTACTTCATCATCATCATCATGATTATAGCCATTCACCAGTACACTGCTGAGCATAGGCAAACCAGTAGGAATCCCAAAAAGCATGGTCTTGAGGCGCTCCATCCATCGATTTCCTGCATCTCTTACCAGGTCCTCAGTCAATCTAGGGAAGGCCACCTTACACATCGGTTACCACTCGACAACCTTTCTTCCCAAACGGTTTTAGGTTCTTCACGTTACATGGCCGTCCGTCCTATTGCCACTTCAGTTTATAGATCCGTTGCGTTATGTCCGTTACTCTGGTTCTACTCCTACTGCTCCTAGATCACATGCATAATCTCCATACATAGTTGGAAACACTGTTTACTGTATTTTATTTAATTCTCTCGCAGATTAAATCCTATAGATGTATCAGTCTATTTGTAGTGTCGCTTTTTCGTTTCATCGAGTTTCAAATCACAACAATTTTAAAGAAGTGTTCACTTCAAAAATATTATATGTAAGTAACAATGTCATAACCGCTTATCGCCCGGTCGTGTAAGAATATCCACTTACCCATATCGTCCAGTGACTGCCGTATGAGCCGACAGAGGGAAACTGAATCAGGAGATGGGTAGCAACATCTTCCTGGTAGCAACACAAATTTATAGAAAACTGCGGTTGCCAACCCGCCTGCCAAGCGTGGCAAAACCCCTATAAATTAATTTATGGTGAGGCCTATATTCAACAGTGGACTTTTATAGATGGTGACAAATGGATGATAGATGGAATAATGTAGTTATTTAACTCGTTCTTTGGAAAGAATGAAGACAAAAAGAAAAAGAGAAATTTATATTGAAGTTGGTACTCCACCCAGATTTTATTAGATCGCTGTTACCCGTAAACGCTTGGCCGACATCTTTTATTGGGCAGTTATCGAGATTTAGAAAGAAATATTGCTTTCATTACATCGAAACATTGAATAGTATTCTCCATAATTTATTTTTAAGTAAATACACAAAAAGATAATCTTCGTTACAACCTGTTTTATAAAATTCAGTTAATGTTACAAAATATACGTTTCAATTTACGTTTAATTAAAATAATACTTTACGAATACGAATCATTTGTTTTATGAATGAACTTTTTTTATAAACCGTTATTTCCTGTACATCGAGCAGTAAGAGATAGTTAAAAAAAAAAACTTTTATTTAATATTGAAAACAGTTGCATCATTCAACATAGAGAGTTTGCATAGTTTCAAAATTTAAAAAAGAACGTTTTTTTTATATTGAAACTATGCAAACCGTTAATGTTACAAAATATACGTCCGCAGTTTACGTTTAATTAAAATAATACTTAAGCTGCCACAAATCCTTGAACGAATATTTTGTTTTACGAATGATTTTTTTAATAAACCTTTTTTTACCGACAGTACAACGAGCAGTAAGAGAACTTTTTTACTGTACAAAGAGCAATAAGAGATAGTAAAAAAAAACTTATTTTTAATAAACAGGTAAGACCCAAATTTTTCACAACTTAATAAGAGTGTAACTTTGACTGTTATCAAGATCATCATCATCATCATCATTACAGCCCTTCAATTATCACGACAGCCATGAGAGCCAGATAGACATGAGATATTTGAAGCAAGAGATTTATTTTAATAATTTGCGTTTGTTTCTCTCTCTTGGTATCAAAATTGTACCGACGATTTTCTTGCCATCCCCTTTAAATAATCCAAAAGGCTCCAAAATTAAAGTTATGTTAATTGTAGTCTCCAGGTTACAAAATAACTATCTGTAACTATTGTTTTATAATGAAATATCACAGAAGAGTTTTATGTAGATACCTAGCTCGAAAAGGTCACCTTATAGTGATTTTGGCTGCATCGTTGATAGCGCAGCAGCTGCTAATCTTGTGTTTCTGGATTCCCGGGTCAGCCCAGAAATCAATTATTGAGGTTTTTTTTTTTCAAATTAATTCTCATTAGCAGCCCGGAGTCAGAAAATTGGTACTTTTTCGGTCTCATGCAAGTGAATAGTGTATAACTGTGCTTGTGTATAAATTCAGCTTAATATTAATATATATTGATTGACAGGTTAGTGCGTAAGTTTTAATACTAATATGCTCGGATGAAGTTTTGAATACAAGGAGTGTAGGAACCTCATGTGTTAATACCATGTAGTAGTAACGTGAGAGATTCTGCTACGCCCAATACGCCATATTATCGTCCCGTCAGTGATGTAAGAGACAACAAAGAGAAATAAAACAGGAGATGGACAACAGCAAGTTACTGATGACAACTAGAAATAACTGCGGTTGCTTTCCCACTTGCCAAGCATGGCAACAAAGACAAAATATCCCTCTATGAGTCACTCATATAAAATGATTTTAACACTGATTTTGACTGTGTTCACCATGCGACATTAAAATCAGGAAGCTACAGTACTATTGTGTCAAGAACACAGGGCTTGCACTTACTATTTCATATTTAAGTAATAGAAAGAAGAAAATTATTATCAATAGTAAAACTTCTTACGGGTCATCCGTAAAGATGGGTGTCCCTCAAGGCTCGATTCTTGGCCCATTCCTATTTATGATGTATATTAATGACTGACCTTCACTTGGGGGGGAAAATCATGGTATAGTAATCTTTGCTGATGATACTTCCTTAATTGTTAAACTTAAACGTCTATTATTTAAATACGAAGTGAATTAGTTCTGTCTGTGAAATGAGAGTGACGAAGTGAATAAAGCTATATCAAAATTAGTGCATTGGTTTAACGTTAATAATCTGCATTTAAACGGCAATAAAACTAAATGTAAAAATTTACAACAACGAATGTGAAAAATCTGAATACCAATGTATTTTTTAAATGGGGTAGAACTGAGCCCTGTTGAATCCTCTGTTTTTCTTGGCATCAATCTCGACGCAAAGCTTTAGTGGAGCCCCCATATATCTAAAGTAGCAAACAGACTAACCTCTGCAACTTATGCTGTAAAAGAGTTTAGAGATCTCATTAGTGTCGAAATAGCTAAGTTAGTTTATTTGAGTTATTTCCATATCATAATGTCTTATGGGATTTTGCTATGGCGAAATGCGGCTGATTTAGAAATGAGTTTTGCTTTGCAAAAGAGAGCCATAAGAGCTATTTACAACCTTAAAGCGAGAGAGTATCTTAGAAAAACACTTAAAACTGTTTCTGAAATAAATTTTGTAAATAGTTTGTAATTATTTGTATTGTAAAATTTATTTAAATAAAGTCTCGCTGGGTTTCTTGCTGGTTCATCCCAGGACAGAGGATTTTTTTCTAACCAGTGTTAAATAATGACTTTCAATAAGAATTACCTGTAATCAATATTGAATAAATATTATTCTATTCTATTCTAATAGGCCACAATGAATTAATTAATAAAAAATGCCTCTCGTGATCTTATTTACCGTGGATATTTTAAGTCAAGGATTTCTTAATTCAACTGGCACCAAGAGAATTACCCATTATTCTTATTGGTTAACTTCCAAGAAAATGTTTTTATTAGACAACATATTTTGTCAGATTTTTTTACTTTCCTGGCAAAAGTGAAATATTATTATGATATATTTATAGTGAATATATTTATGATACATTTGCAGTTAGTTTTGAGAAGTGACAACGCAAAAACGTAGAGAGTGAGTGTTGAGGTAGAAGCGGACTATATAATTATGATATTTAAGTACATGAAATACAGTACCTATATGAATTGGATACTTTCATACAATATAATTTCATAAAGAACAATTTCGGAAATGTATTATTGCTGTGCCCAACAGTGTCCATTAATTTGTGTAACCTAAAGTTTAATTTTGAGTAGGAATAACGTAATTAATGGAATGCAATAAAGTATACGCATAGTAAATATTATGGTTACAATATAATAATAATTATTGAATACTGACTATGCACTTGCTTAACCCTTGTTTAACAAAATAAAGCTGCATTTTAAAATAGGTATATACCTAATGATAGATTAAAAAAATCAACAGTGCAATTTTTTAATATACTTTATTAACTCTTAAAATTTTACTAAACTATTTGAACTGGACACGAAAGATATCGTTGCCAGTAGTAACTTTTCGAGGTGATGATGATATTCAATGTTGAGTTATTATTTCAGAACTTTC
This sequence comes from Parnassius mnemosyne, assembly GCA_963668995.1. Lineage (NCBI taxonomy): Eukaryota > Metazoa > Arthropoda > Insecta > Lepidoptera > Papilionidae > Parnassius > Parnassius mnemosyne. The sequence continues at coordinate 37,190,871 of CAVLGL010000013.1, read as the reverse complement.
GCAGCAATCGTTAGTAGCAAATATATTCACGCACACGATGTTCGTGATTAAAATACTGCTAAAGACTGGTGAGAACACAGTCTGCCGAGCCACATAATCACAATAATCCCTATCATGATTATTATTATAGAATACGTAATAACATAACTGAATAGGGCCTTGGTTGAACTGATCGATATTTTAAAATGTTTCATTTTACTTAATATAGATAATAGAGATAAACGTCTTTTTTATTTTATTATGTTCAGTCTATAAAATTTTACTGACGATAAAATTCTGACCATTTTTGAAGAGGTACCTAATAAGAGTATGAGGACGCTTTTACGTTTTTCGTCTTCCAATAAATACGTCGTTAGTATTCCGTTTAATTAATTATTAAGACAGCCTGTCTTCAAAATAACCCATATAGCTTCTAACGGTCTATGTATTTAAAGCCCATTAAATCGCGATAAAAGGCTCTAAAATTGGAACTGAGATTACCATGCCACATAATGAATATTAGATAAATAATATTACAAATTAAAAAAAAAACTTAAATAAAACGCCGTGATCATGCGCTGTGATGATTCTAGTGAGATTACTTATACAAATAGGTCTGCACTCTGTACTAAGCTCGTGCTTGGAATACGTTTACATCCTTTACCTCGTTCGGGTTGCCTTACTTTACAATTTTAAAAGCAAATACCTAAAGAGAAACACACTCGTCTTAAACTACATGTTTACGATGTAATTACTTTTTTGTGATAAGGTCATAATTATTTTGGATGACTATCAACGACTCATGGACAATCTAATATATAAAAAAATATGTTTGTTCGTATTTTATGCGCTGCCATACCGTTCATCAGATTGTCGTAATTCTTTGTCAACTTATTGCTTGCACTTGCACAAAGGTTATGGCCATAGTACAATTAACTTACTGTAGGTGGAGCGCGTATCGTAGCGACAAATTTATTTAAAAGTTTTGTATTATCATCATTATCATCTCTAATTAAAGAATATATGTAACTTTTACAAATTTAAAATGTTTCTTAAAATATTAAAAACACATTTATTTCTTTTGCGGCTGCAGCGCCGGGTACCAGCTATTAATTGTCTGTAATTCTAACATATTCTTGAAAAAGCAAGTCCAGGGGACTAAATAAAGGGCTTTGAAGCCAAATTATTGGTTTTTAGAATTTTTGTCTGTCTGTCTGTCTGTGTATTTCAGATTCACGCAAAAACTACTGAACCGATTTACATGAAATGTTATATGTAGATAGTCAGTAACCCGGGACAACTTATAGGCTACTTTTTTCCGATTACGAAACTTCAAAAAAAAAGGAAGGTCAAGTATTTTCCTTCCTTTAGATGTTAATTTTCTATTATATCTTTGTTATAGCATAGAATAAATAATAGTACAAGAACAGAAGGATTACTCTCTGATAGCAAACTTGTGAGTTTAAACCTAGTTACAACGTAGATTATGTTCGTAATACTTTGCACGCCTCGAACACGACCTGCGTCAAACTAGCCTACCGATTATATCGTCGAAGAGTAGGTATTACTTAGCCTGTTACGCGCTTTTGTTCAGGCCGCACCTACTGTAGATTTAGGTGTGGTGATAAAACAAATTGAATCCTTTGATATTAGTTGGTAGTAGAATATACCGAAAAAACATTATTGACAGCATATATAAATACTGTAATTTATTTACAATTATTAAAAAACACAGTCTTTCATACATTATATTGCCTCTATTCTACGATATCCACATTTAATCACTGTTTGCTGGTGGACTTAGACCTATGCTAGGTGGCGAGAGACACTAGTCTCGATACCAATGCGGCAACGTCTGGGGTTTCGTCCGCATTGTTTCCAGAACGCTGTGAGGCAGTATATAAAGCCTACAATGGCGAGGAGAGTGAGAGCCCGATTAGTAATACTGGGCGATTCGTATTCTGTTTCGATATGTGAACGAAACGGCGCGGTACCCGCCTCCAAGCTCCAGGGGCAGGATCTGTGCGTTCCACTTCTGGGGCACCTGAAGGCATAAGGTGGATATCCCGGTGAGGAGAGGCGGCATCTAGTAGTTCTGTAGGGAGATGTCCCACTAAAGCATATTGCAGCGTGGCGAGCGGCGGCCAATGGCAAAGCCGGGAAGCATCTCCCTTCAGACAGGAAAAGTCCCCGTAAACGACCAGCCAATCAGCCTTGGACAGTTTATCAACAGTGTCATTGGTGTAGTCTCGCACCTCGCCATCGGTCTGAATGAGGCTTAGTATGGGCACGTTGACGATTTGTTGACGTTGACCGTCTTCCACCTTCGCACCCCCTCCCCCAACTTTCTCCGACATTATCTGTTGCCCTTGACCTGTCAAGCGAATAGTGATTAAAACCCCATTTTCAGGAACACTGTGAATATGCGTGCCACTCGCGTAGTACATCGGATTACCACCCAGTTTGAACGAGCCCTCGAAAACACGGTCACCTAACCCTTCCTGATAAATGCTAAGAATATCATTCAGTGCTGATACGTTAACCCACCTGTTTCCGGTATCCATCACTATCTAGTGTTCTTGTCGTAGAATATGATGTGGTGCAGCAACAAGGCATTATACCAATCGGCAAAGACAAGCAGCAATAAGCCCGAGTCGACTATTTTTTTCAACGCGGCCATTTCCCCTGGGAAGTACATGTCCTCTGGATCAATAACGTGCCATACAGTGACATATTAATGCATGTGAGTGGGGTTCCCATAACTTCCAAATAGAAACCATGCTCTCGTAGTCTTCAGTACATGTCTCGGAAGTTAGTGTGCACGTGATCCGCATGCCAGTCGAGCGGGTCGTATTTCTCGCGCAGGTCATCGCGAGGGAAATAACCGCCTGGATACCTAAGGCTATGGAACTGATCCCACAGGAGACGTCGACTCCGAAACGGGACCGAAATTATGCGTGCCATTGTGGCATTTCGCACAGGGTTCTCGCCGGTTTCATCGTGGCTCTTTATCTTCACATTTATATGGCTCTCAACAACTCCATCAAAGTCAGCGCCTTCTTCTTGTACAGTGAAGTTCAAAGCCAGCCACGGCCAAAGGATCGGGCTCTAATCAGCTTACACAGCGAGCAAGCTGCCATGAGGCAAGTGAGGATGCCAGCTTACCTCTTTCACCTCACCGAAGACTCCCAGGCCGTTGACGACGGTGACGTTCGCGATAGTATTTTATTTATTATTGTTCAATGTGAGGAAGGTTAATATGCAACATCGAGAAGAATTAAGACTATAACAACGTGAACGTCTTTGAAACTTAGATAATTTACCTACTTATCATTTTTTACCGACAAAATAAGGAGGAGGTACTCAATTCGACTGTATTTTTTATGTGTGTTACCTCAAAAATTTTCTTAAATGAACCGATTTTGATGTTTTTTTTTTAAAGCTGGAGCTTATAATTTATATCATAATCATCATTACAGCCCCTCACAAGTCCACTGCTGAACATAGGCCTCCCCCAAAGAATGCCACAAAGCACGGTCCTGAGCCACCTGCATCCATCGACTTCCTGCATGTCTTACCAGGTCGTCACTCCATCTCGTGGGGGGACGCCCTACACTTCGCCTACCGGTACGAGGCTGCCACTCGAGAACCTTTCTTCCCCATCGGTTGTCGGTTCTTCGAGCTATATGGCCGGCCCACTGCCACTTCAGCTTACTAATCCGTTGGGCTATGTCGGTTATTCTGGTTCTACTGCGGATATCCTCATTCCTAAGTTTATCACGCAGAGAAACTCCGAGCATAGCCCTCTCCATAGCTCGCTGAGCGACCTTGAGCTTCCTCATACGGCCAGCAGTGAAGGACCACGTCTCAGTTCCGTAAGTCATCACTGGCAACACGCACTGGTTGTACAATTTCGTTTTAAGGTTTTGAGGTATGTCTGACGAGAAGATGTGTCGTAGCTTCCCGAACGCTGCCCAGCCGAGTTGAATCCGTCGATTGACCTCTCGGTCGAAGTTGGACTTATCTAGTCGGACTATTTGTCCCAGGTAAACATACTCGTCAACAACTTCGAGCTTAGTGCTCCCAACAACTACCGGCATAGGTGTGACATGGACATTAAACATGATCTTTGTTTTGTCCATGTTCATCTTAAGTCCTATCCGTTGGGAAACACTATTGAGGTCATTGAGCATAGTGCTTAGGCCCTCTAGCGATTCTGCCATAAGGACTATATCGTCGGCAAATCGAAGGTGAGTGATGTACTCGCCATTGATGTTGATACCGTATCCTTTCCATTCCAGAAGCTTGAAAACGTCTTCCAATGCAGCGGTGAAGAGTTTCGGGGATATGACGTCACCCTGTCTTACACCTCTCTGCAATTGGATAGGTTTCTTACTCTGGTTCTGTACTCGGATAGCCATCGTAGCTCTACTGTACACACACTTCAGAACTTCGATATACCGAAAATCAACTTGGCACCGCTGAAGGGACTGCAGCACCGCCCAAATTTCGACGGAATCAACGGCTTTCTCATAGTCCACATACGCCAGACATAGTGGCAAATTGTACTCTTCGGACTTCTGTACAACTTGCCGAAGGGTATGTATGTGGTCTATGGTGCTAAAGCCCTTTCGGAAACCGGCTTGTTCGGGAGGCTGGAAGTCGTCAAGTCTGCGCGCGAGACGATTCGTAATGACTCTCGAAAACAGCACGTAGACGCGGCTCAGAAGGGAAATCGGTCTGTAGTTCTTCAAGAAAGCGTTGTCACCTTTCTTGAAGAACAAGACCACCGCACTTCTGCTCCACGCCTCCGGTGTAATGCCACCATGGAGGACGGAATTAAAGAGCTTCTGAAGGACTTCAAGTACCGGTCTTCCACCCGCTTTCAGAAGCTCCGCTGTAATTCCATCCTGGCCTGGGGACTTGCCGTTTTTAAGGTGCTGGAGAGCCATTCTAATCTCGCTCAGACTGACGTCCGGGATATCATCGGAATAATGTCGGATAAGACTCGCTCTTGGATCGTTACTCACACTTGCGTGTGGCTCCAACGATGACGTGTACAGCTGCCCATAGAACCTCTCAATCTCACTCAAAATCTCAGGTGTCCCGGAAACGATGCTGCCACATTCCGTCTTCAGCTTTGACAGTTGGCTCTTTCTGGCAGACAGATATCTGGCAAAGACTTTGGACCCTTGGTTCCGCTCGATCGCTTCTTCAATACGAGCTGTATTGAAGTTGCGTAAGTCCCGCCGCATGCATTTGGAAATCTGTCTGTTCAGATGCTTGTATGCTGTCAAGTCTGTTGAAGAATGTAGCTTCATCTCCCGTCTAACAGCCATGAGATTAAGAGTGTGATCGGAGAGTTTTTGTGTTCTTCTGCGGCGGGTCTTGCAGAACTTAGCTCCGACCGCATGGACAGTTTCCACGAGCTTGTCATTCATATCGTCCACTTCATTGCAGTCTTCTAGGCACTGAAAACGGTTTTGTAACTCGAGCTGAAAGGTTTCGGGACTTTGGAACAGAGCACGAGGGGGACGGAGCGTTGACTTCATTAGACGAGACCTCTCCAACTTAACGTTTAGGTTCAGTGTGCCTCTAACCATTCAGTGATCGCTACCAGTTTTCACCCTCGCGATCACGGAGACATCACTGAACAGTTGTCGTCTGGTCGTCATAATGAAGTCAATCTCATTTTTTGTCGACTCGTCGGGGCTCGACCCGGTCCACTTCCTGTGGGCCCGCTTCTGGAAGAAAGAGTTCATCATAAAGAGTCCCCCTTTCTCCATGAAGTCGGCCAGCTGCTGGCCCCTTGGGTTCCGTTGCCTTATTCCAAATTTCCCTACTTTCAGCTCACCGTTCTCTCTTGTGCCTAGTTTTGCATTGAAGTCTCCCATTAACACCGTATATTGGGTTTTGGAGGAATGCATGGCTCTAGAGATATCCTCATACATTTCCTCCACCTCCTCATCGGGGTGTGCCGAGGTTGGTGCGTAAACCTGTATGATCTTCAGCGAATACCGTTTGGTGATTCTGAGTATAAGGTACGCAACCCTCGTCGACACACTCCCGATCTTTACAACGTTGTTAACGAGAGACTTGTGGACGATAAATCCGACACCTCCTTGGGACAGATGGTCGCCCTCCCGGTGATAGAGCAAGTTGCCGGATTCGAGGATTACCGTGTCCTCCCCCTCTCTTCGGACTTCGGATAATTCTATAATATGCCAGCGCAACTTGTCTATCTTTTCTTCCAGCTCCACGATCTTCTCGTCAGTCCTCAGGGTGCGTGCGTTGAACGTTGCCAGGTCGAGTCGTCTAAGGTGGCAACCGAACCTCCACCGGAGATTCTTAGCACCCCCTGCCCCGCCGTTACCATGGTCGCCACCGTAGCCAGGAATAGCGGAGCCGCCGGGGACTGGGGGCCGTCTGTTTGTTGCTTTAGTCATTGGGGGGTATTTGCCATAGTTGCCACGCTTGGCGAGCGGGTTGGCAACCGCAGTTTTTTTTATTGTAATTTTGGCTATTATCAGGAAGATGCTGCTGCCCATCTCCTGCCTGTTTCCTTTTGTCGCCTTTTACGACACCCACGGGAGGATATGGGGTAGTGGATATTCTTGACTGCCACTACACGGCTATATAATTTATATGTCACATATAAATTTGATCAAGATCTGACAAGTATTTTTGGAGTACTCCTTAATAATGCGTTTTATAAGGAGTCAATCTTGCGCAGACGTGTAAAAATACGAACAGTTTAGCTTGGTGAATACGTGCACTCTAATTTCGACCTTAACTAGTTAGTAACTGAGTTCGCCTTTGTGTGTTTTGTGTATGTAGTCATAAATAACCTGCAGTAGCACATCTCTTTTGTGCATCGCTTTCAACGCTGTGCTTGAGCAACGTAAACCGCCATCGGCAAATTTTAAATGTGCATCCAACTCCGATATACCCAACTCAGCGCTTAATATGTGTGATATTGATTGCTTTGTTAACCTAAGTAAGCGTAAACAATCCGAATCGGTTATGGCGAGCTCCGTAGTGGAGGTTGTTGAGCGAAAAATAAGTGAACAGCTTGCAGTTTGAAAGAATCGGCTGCACATAAGCATCGCCGGAACTATAAGAAACGCTGTTAACGCGACACTTGAGCACGAAATGAGTTAATTAACCTTGTCTACTAACAATTCACTGAAAGATATAACTACGAGTCTGGACGACATAGAAAAATCTATAACCTACTCAGGTGAAAGACAAGATAAATTTGACAGTCGATTGAAGCTAATTGAAAAAATGTTGTCGCGGTTAGCACTGTGAATTCCCAAACTGCCGCTTTAGAGAATAAAACTGAATTAATGGCAACATTTAAAGCAACAGGCAAGGCAATATTGATGAGATTGCTAATCTGCTGGAATGCCGTAACGAAAATCTAATAACTTTATTAGATAAAATAGGTGCAATAATAAAACATCCTATCAATGCCACAGCCATTCCCTGCGCTCATCGTGTACCCAATTTCGATCAGAAAAATCAACACCCCAAAATGTGATTGTTAAATTAACCTCCAAAATATTGCGAGACAATATAGTTGTAGCGGCGAGGGCAGTAAGAGGAGTCAGATCTGACCAACTCTCAATCTCTGGCACTCCATGTACCATCTATTTAAATTAGCACCTGACTCCAAAAAGTAAACAATTATTTTGTGTATGCCGTGTCGCTGCGAAAAAATATATTTATAAATACACTTGGATTAAACATGCCACTGTACTTGTTCACCAAATAGATTCATCACCAATATTTGCAATACGTAACGAACAAGACATAGATAACATCAAGTAGTGAAGTCAATAATAATTTGCGCAGTTTTTGTTTTATGGTGTAAAAACATATATATAAGTACCACATTAAAAAAAAAACAAGTCTATCCTATAAATAAATATGTCAATGACATACCTTAGACTTCTCGGAGCGTCGGTTCTCCACATCAACGATATGTTCTTTTGCGCGATTTTTATGGAACTTTCATCCAAAGATGCGTAAAAAACCCCACATAAAAAAAGTTAAAATTAAACTTCATAAAAACCGTAACACTGGTTTTATTCAATGTGTAGTATATATCATTATAGAACTGCATTTATGAAATTTTGAAGTCTACTTGAATGTAAAAAAATATCTACATCTATTTTATGGTGCCAATCAATATTAAATGGGATCAATCATTAAAGCCCTTCTGCACAAGCCCACTGCTGAACATAGGCCTCCCCCAAGGAATGCCACAAAGCACGGTCCTGAGCCACCTGCATCCATCGACTTCCTGCATGTCTTACCAGGTCGTCACTCCATCTAGTGGAGGGACGCCCTACACTTCGCCTGCCCGTTCAAGGCTGCCACTCGAGAACCTTTCTTCCCCATCGGTTGTCGGTTCTTTGAGCTATATGGGCGGCCCATTGCCACTTCAGCTTACTAATTCTTTGGGCTATGTTGGTTACTCTGGTTCTACTGAGGATATACTCGTTTTTAAGTCTATCACGCAGAGAAACGCCGAGAATTGCCCTTTCCATAGCACGCTGAGCGACTTTGAGCTTCCTCATACGGACAGCAGTGAAGAAGCACGTCTCAGATCCATAGGTCATCACTGGCAACACGCACTGGTTGAACAATCTAGTTTTGAGGTTCTGAGTATGTCTAACGAGAAGATATGTCGTAATGTCCTAAACGCTGCCCAGCCGGGTTGAATCCGTCGATTGACCTCTCGGTCGAAGTTGGACTTACCTAGTCGGACTATTTGTCCTAGGTAAACATATTTGTCAACAAATTCGAGCTTAGTGCTTTCAACAATTACCGGCATAGGTGTGACATGGACGTTAAACATGATTTTTGTTTTATCCATGTTCATCTTAAGGCCTATCCGTTGGGAGACACTATTGAGGTCATTGAGCATAGTGCTTAAGTCCTCCAGCGATGCTGCCATAAGCACTATATCGTCGGCAAATCGAAGATAAGTAATGTACTCGCCAATGACGTGGATACCGTATCCTTTCCAGTCCAGTAGGTTGAAAACGTCTTCCAATGAAGCGGTGAAGAGTTTCGGGGATATTACGTCACCCTGTCTTACACTTCTCTGCAGTTGGATAGGTTTCGTACTCTGGTTCTGTACTCGGATAGTCATCGTAGCCCTACTGTGCAAACACAACAGCACTTCGATATACCGTCAGTCCACTTGGCACCGCTGGAGGGACTGCAGCACCGCCGAAATTTCGACGAAATTAAAGGCTTTCTCATAGTCTACATAAGCAAGACAAAGTGGCAGATTGTATTCTTCGGTCTTCTGTAGAATTTGCCGATTGATAGAAGACCATGAAATTCATCATTATTCTGTTAAAACTAAATTAACTTAATTATGAATGAATTTAAAGAGTAAAATGTAAATAATAATAATAAATTTTGATTCCAAGACAATTTGCCTTTTTTATGGATACATCGGAAGACGCACCCGATATAAAAAATATATGTATTTCTAGACATATATATTCTCGTTTTCCTGTAGCATATTATATCTATGCCAAATACCAATCATCTACGTCTAACTAATAGTCTTTTAGAATTTAAAAATAATCTTTGACAGGTTCACAGACACCAAGGTGACTCTTAAAAGTGATCGAATTTTGATCACGGAACAGCATTTAATGATGTTCATAAATTCAAGTTCACGCGAGCGAAGCCGCGAGTAATAAACTAGTATAACAATAATCAGATAATTTGTGTTTATTGATTTTGCCTAAGTTAAGTAACGATTCAGAAGTAAGGCCTTTAGACGTTTGAACCACGCTGTTACTAGTTACTCCTTAAAAAAACAACGAAAGAATAAAGTTCTCTACTAAAGCAATTTGCTAAGTTTAATGTAAAAGTAAACCTCTGATGTCTAAACTGAGAACGCAAGTTCCAAACTTCATTTTTAGATAAAAAAACAAAACCGGTTGAAAAGTAGAAATAACTTTAATATAAAATTAATTTGAGTTAACTGATACTCAAGACGCTGGAGAACATGTATGAGAAGCTCAAAATAACGGGCTCAAGTATTGCTGTGTAATAACAATTATATGATAAGCATTAATAGGCGAGTTTTTTTTAAATAAAATATTAGACTGTCAAAGGTAACAGTCAACATGAGACTATCACGTGGACCTAACGGTAAGGTAACCCTTTGAAGTTGATTTTGTAAAGTGGCTACTGTGTTTTATGGATATAAAGAAATTACTGCAAATAAAGAAGGCTACAGATGCGTCTTTCACGATCAGTCCCTAACTGGCAAAAAACGGCAGTGGGTACTGCTGCTTGGCAGTAAAAAGAGATAGGGGATAAAAAGAAAATTTGAGCCTTACTAGACATGGGCCTTACTCGATGTAATAAGGATTTGCAATTTTTTCTAAAAGTTAGAGATACAAACAGGAATCGTTATTCCAAAGCTGCGAGAAACCTTGTAATGCAAGGCTAGTGTACAGGCGCTGAAGTTGCTTGCAGCGAATGGAGAGGGTTCTTGAAAATAGTGACGAATACTTCAAGTTAAAGTTTTTAAAGTTGAAATTTCCGAAGATTACAGATTGCGTGCTCGTATCACGTCGGAATCGTTAATTTGCCTGTACAAAGAAAATGGGAGGTGCTTAGCACTGAAAGCAGCTAACGCTTCTTGTGCTAGTGCAGAGCTGTATGCATATTTTTACTACTCGTATATCAGAGTACTTAGGAAACTTCGATATCGTGATTTAAGCTTCGGTTTGTTTCGCTTGTGTCGCAGCGACAGCCTCACCCTAAGCTTGCGGTCAATCTTATGGTAGTTGGTGCCGTAGACGCCTAAATTGTCCTCGATTTAGATTGACAATACGTGTGTACGTGCGTATATGTGTGTGTGTGCGCGTGTGTTTGTATCTCTGTGTGTGTGTGCCTGTGTGTATGAGTAAGTGCGTGTGTGCGCGTGTGCGTGTGTGTGCAAGTGTGTGCGTGTGTGCGCGTGTGCGTGTGTGTGTGTGTGCGTGCGTGTGCGTGCGTGTGTGGGTGTGTGTGGGGGGTGCGTGTGTGTGTGCGTGTGTTATGCGCATGCCTGTGCGTGTGCGTGCGTGCGTGCGTGATTGCGTGCGTGCGTGCGTACGTGCCTGCGTGTGTGCGTGCGTGTGCGTGTGTGTGCGTACATGTGCGTGTGTGTGCTTATGTGTGCGAGTGTGTGCGTGTGTGATCATGTATGGCGTGTGTGTGCGTGTGAGTGTGCGTGTGTGTGCGTGTGTGTGTGCTTGTGTGTGAGTGTGTGTGTGTGTGTGTGTGTGTGTGTGTGTGTGTGTGTGTGTGTGTGTGTGGGTGTGTGTGTGCTCGCGTGTATGTGTATATATCTGTGTGTGAGCGTGTGTGTGCGTGTGTATGTGTATATATCTGTGTGTGTGCGTGTGTGTGCGTGTGTGTGTGTGTGCGCGTGTATGTGTATATATCTGTGTGTGAGCGTGTGTGTGCGTGTGTATGTGTATATGTGTGTGTGCGTGTGTGTGTGTGTGTGTGCGTTTGTGTGCGTGCGTGTGTGTGTGGGGTGGTGCGTGCGTGCGTGCTTGCGTGCGTGCGTGCGTGCGTGCGAGCGATCGTGCGTGCGTGCGTGCTTGCGTGCGTGTGTGCGTGCGTGCTTGCGTGCGTGTGTGCGTGCGTGCGTGCGTGCGTGCGTGCTTGCGTGCGTGCGTGCGTGCGTGCGTCCGTGCGTGTGTGCGTGTGAGCGGACGTGCGAGCGTGCGTGTGTGCGCGCGTGTGTGCGTGCGTGCGTTAGTGTGAGTGTGTGTGCGCGTGTATCTTTTTCAATAAAAAGGGTCTCCGGTTCTCTACACTCACCATATCAAACACAGCAGCGTTTAGCTGCTATTTTACACTGGTATTCTGTGAGAGCGTGGTCCTTCCCCGGTCGAGCCGACCCATTCGTACTACAACTATACTATTTATATAGCTGCAGCATGGCTCTACCACGTAAAAAAGATTATATATTTTAACCGACTTTAAAAAGGAGTAGGTTTTTTTGTACGTATGTTACGAGATATCTTCGCAGATTTTGATGATTCTTTTTTTTATTAAATATATCATACATCAAGAGTGGCCTGCCCCTAAGGGTAGCAAATAAATAACTTCTTTTTTAGCAATTTGAAGTCGGTTTATGCGTCGGCGTATGTCTAATAATACTTTAATGTCTTTTAATAATAGTCATTTGCGAATAAACTTATCTTTCTTACACATCATATTTTTATGAGCAGTCTACACGCTCTTTTGCGAACATCCCTTATTTGCTGCAAAATGGGAGCAGCCCCACTAGCATTCTGAAAGCATTATTATACTGTGCACGCACACAAACAAACTGCTCGATCAGTATGCACCTACTTCTACATGAGCAGTTTTGAAACAAGTTACTTTGACGGACACAGGACATCGAGCGACCCTGCCTACGATCATGTTCGCCCTAACAGACAACGCCCTGCATTATAGATCAACATCTGGGTCATAGAATAGAATAGAATAGAATGGAATGAACCGGAACCGGTTTGATTATTAGCTGGTATTTAGATACGAGATAGCTGTCTTGCCATCGATCAGAGACCATAATTCTTCTGGCATACCTATCACATATTTTTAACAGCCTTTATATAAATCCGCTACTGCTCCGTTCCACTGCGTACTTGCGGCATAAGAGAATCCATTACCCCATATCATTCCGTGCAGCCAATGAATGTGCAATGAAACAGAGGATGGGCAGCAGCATCTTCCGGATAACAACTTATCATAATAAAAAAACTGTGGTTGCCAATCCACCTATAAATCGTGACAACTATGACAAATATCCCCTCTATGAGACGGTATATGTTCAACAGTGAACTGTTAACAGTAATGAGAGAAACATTGTTCCCTGTTACCTGTTAGAGTTTTCACTGTTACAGCTCGACGAGCCCAGACGATAATACTATATCAATACGCCATAATAATAGCTATGTGACACTGTACCTATGGCGTGGCTCAACACGTTTGATAAACTGTAGTAGATACTTATTTAATTTTTAGGGTTTAGTTTAGTTTAGTTTACGACGGGCTATTTTCCGCAACTCCACGTCTACGCGCGTATTTTGCGTGTGGGCAGGAATAATGTGATTATTCGAAGAAGCTCAACAGTCCTTTGATGTTGCATGCAACTTTGGGGAGTGATCCCGGCGTACCGAGATGTTTAGCTCTGTACGTAACACCTATAGTAAATAAATGTTTGTTAAAGGTGCCGTGTCGTGTGATAGCACTTGTTACTATCCTGATCTGCGACTTGTTCAGTCTCATTACAACGTTGGTTAAACGACTGTTTGTTTCAGGCAGAGCCTCCCTAGCTTGTCTACAGTCTACTCGATTTTTCCAAAGCTGAGCGTGTTGATTAGTGAAGTGTCTACGTACCTGTGAACGAACGTTATCAAAGGGGATTGGTATGATTGGTTCCGGCCCTATAGTGGCCAGAGCCAATCCTCTTCTAGCCAGTTCGTCTGCTGCATTGTTGCCTCTGGATCCACTGTGTCCCTTTATCCATTGCAGAGTCACATTTTTGTTTTTACATACCTCATTTAATCGTTGGTGGCATTCATATATTAGTAGCGAGATCACCACATTGTAACTCAGAGCTTGTGGTACCGCCCTACTGTCGGTCAGTATTCTGATGGAGAAGACATTAACCTTCCTAGCATCTATTGCTATGGCCGCTTGAATTATACCCATACATTCCGCTTGAAAGACTGTGTTATAGGTACCTAGCGGTGTGCATATGTAGATATTGAGGTCTTCAGAGAAAGGTCCAGATTCTACACATTCATTTGTTTTAGAACCATCGGTGAAAACTCTAAGATCTTTTGGGATTAATCCTTCCGGCTGCCTAGTTTCATTTAATTGTATCTTGTTCTTATCGAATACAAATTGTTTAGGAATCTTATCGTACTTGGCTTGTAATATAGGAAATTTTGAGTGAATTCTATCAATTATGCCTGTGTGAGGGACACTATTCTTACTCCGAAGATTTAAGGTTCCAAATTTATGAGTTAGTGAGAGGTAAAACGGATCCCTAAATGTCACACGGATCTATGTTTTTCTGTCTGTCCGCGTGTCCGTATATACACTTGCGACTTCAAAATTGGAGGCTCTCAAGTCGAGTGTATGTTTTTTTTGTATGTATGTTACGCGATACCTTCGCAGATTGGGAACAAATTCTGATGATTCTGTTTTTATTAAATAGAATACACTTCAAGGGTGATCCCATATAAACTTTTAGAAAAAATTTCACCCCTAATGGTATCAAATATATAACTTCTTTTTTAGCAATTTGAAGTCGATTTTTTACTTTTTGTTAAAAGTTATAATTTATAATTATTATCTTACCGTCAGTATGCCCTAGATCTCTAACTTGTAGACAGAATAATTTACAGACCTAGATATTTGGTGTAGAATGTTAACCCATTATTGGAATAGAAATTCAATTAAATTATTTTAGGGGGGTGAATATATGAAAAATAAGCCAAAAAAGAGTACTAGTAATATTTATCTTTAAAAATAAATCAAGGAGGGGGCGCCAAACTTGTAAGTTATGAAACGTTTTTACAAATTTGAAATCTCTGTTTCTTGTGTACCTTAAGCTTATGTAAGCTGACAACATCGATACATTATGTAGTTTGTAAGCCGTGACTGACGATAGTAAAAAACATTATCTACTTTTAAAGAAACTTTATTACTCATAATATGAACGGATCAATGCATATTTATCACGTTATCAAATGCAGAGGAAAAATCCCTAAGAAAGCTGTGTGTCTCAGAACAATACGAGTATTATTTGAAGATAATGTAAAGTTTATCGAACCGCAGTGACGAAGGGAGGCGGGTTTCTCCTTTTATTATGGTCATTGCCCTGTAGTATAACATTTAATTCAATGCAAAACTAAGCACAAGAGAGAATGGTGAGCTGAAAGTAGGGAAATTTGGAATAGCGCAACGTTACCAAAGGGGCCAGCAGCTGGCCGACTTCATGGAGAAAGAGGGACTCTTTATGATGAACTCTATCTTCCAGAAGCGGCCCCACAGGAAGTGGACCTGGTCGAGCCCCGACAGTTCGACAAAAGATGAGATTGACTTCATTATGACGACCAGACGACAACTGTTCAGTGATGTCTCAATGATCACGAGGGTGAAAACCGGCAGCGATCACCGAATGATTAGAGACACACTGAACCTAAACGTTAAGTTGAAGAGGTCTCGTCTAATGAAGTCGCTCTGTCCCCCTCGTGCTCTAATCCAAAGTCCCGAAACCTTTCAGCACGAGTTACAAAACCGTTTTCAGTGCCTAGAAGACTGCAATGAAGTGGACGATATGAATGCTGGTCTCGCAAAACCTTAGCGGCAAGCATCGAAAGACACCAATTAACTGCCCAGCCGCCGTCGAGCTACTACCAACTACTCTCTACTCGCCCGACAGCGCCAAAACGCTGAGAAGCTCCCTTCCGCTGCCCCCTACCCGCAACACGCGTGACACCTGGCACCATCGGCCGATTCTCCAAGTCGAACGTGATTGGGTGCCGTCTCAAAATGACTATTTTTGGGCATAAACATGACAGATCTGTATAACCTCCGAGGATTCCTTCTCTCTAATCAGTAGATCTCCTTTTCTGTCTAGGATATATCAAGAACAAGCTTGTGGAAACTGTCCATGCGGTCGGAGCTAAGTTCTGCAAGACCCGCCGCAGAAGACCACAAAAACTCTCCGGTCACACTCTTAATCTCATGGCTGTTAGACGGGAGATGAAGCTACATTCTTCAACAGATTTGACAGCATACAGGCAACTGAACAGACAGATCTCCAAATACATGAGGCGGGACTTACGCAACTTCAATACAGCTGGTATTGAAGTTGCGTTGAAGAACCAAGGCTCCAAAGTCTTTGCCAGAGATCTGTCTGCCAGAAAGAGCCACCTGTCAAAGCTGAAGACAGGATGTGGCAGCATCGTTTCCGGGACACCTGAGATTTTGAGTGAGATTGAGAGGTTCTATGGGCAGCTGTACACGTCATCGTTGGAGCCACACGCAAGTGTGAGTAACGATTCAAGAGCGAGTCTCATCCGACACTATTCCGAAGATATCCCGGACGTCAGTCTGAGCGAGATTAGAAAGGCTCTCCAGCACCTTATAAACGTCAAGACCCCAGGCGAGGATGGAATTACAGCGGAGCTTCTGAAAGCGGGTGGAAAACCGGTACTTGAAGTCCTTCAGAAACTCTTTAATTTCGTCCTCCATGCTGGCATTACACCGGAGGCGTGGAGCAGAAGTGCGGTGGTCTTGTTCTTCAAGAAAGGCGACAACGCTCTCTTGAAGAACAACAGACCAATTTCGCTTCTGAGCTGCGTCTACGTGCTGTTTTCGAATCGTCTCGCGCGCAGACTTGACAACTTCCAGCCTCCCGAACAAGCCAGTTTCCGAAAGGGCTTTAGTACCATAGACCACATATATACCTTTCGGCAAGTTGTACAGAAGTCCGAGGAGTACAATTAGCCACTATGCCTGGCGTATGTGGACTATGAGAAAGCCTTTGATTCCGTCGAAATTTGGGCGGTGCTGCAGTCTCTTCAGCGGTGCCAAGTGGACTGTCGGTATATCGAAGTACTGAAGTGCTTGAACAGTAGGGCTACGATGGCTATCCGAGTACAGAACCAGAGTACAAAACCTATCCAATTGCAGAGAGTTGTAAGACAGGGTGACGTCATATCCCGAAACTCTTCACCGCTGCATTGGAAGACGTTTTCAAGCTTCTGGACTGGAAAGGATGCGGTATTAACATCAATGGCGAGTACATCACTCACCTTCGATTTGCCGACGATATAGTTCTTATGGCAGAATCGCTGGAGGACCTAAGCACCATGCTCAATGACCTCAATAGTGTCTCCCAACGAATAGGTCTTAGGATGAACATGGATAAAACAAAAATCATGTTTAACGTCCATGTCACACCTATGCCGGTAGTTGTTGGGAGCACTAAGCTCGAAGTTGTTAACGAGTATGTTTACCTGGGACAAATAGTCCGACTAGGTAAGTCCAACTTCGACCGAGAGGTCAATCGACGGATTCAACTCGGCTGGGCGGCGTTCGGGAAACTACGACACATCTTCTCGTCAGACATACCTCAAAACCTTAAAACGAAATTGTACAACCAGTGCGTGTTGCCTGTGATGACTTACGGATCTGAGACGTGGTCCTTCACTGCTGGCCGGATGAGGAAGCTCAAGGTCGCTCAGCGAGCTATGGAGAGGGCTATGCTCGGGTTTTCTCTGCGTGATAAACTTAGAAATGAGTATATCCGCAGTAGAACCAGAGTAACCGACATAGCCCAACGGATTAGTAAGCTGAAGTGGCAGTGGGCCGTTCATATAGCTCGAAGAACCGACAACCGATGGGGAAGGAAGGTTCTCGAGTGGCAACCTCGTACCGGCAGGCGAAGTGTTGGGCGTCCCCTCACTAGATGGAGTGACGACCTGGTAAGATATGCAGGAAGTCGATGGATGCAGGTGGCTCAGGACCGTGCTTTGTGGCATTCCTTGGGGAGGCTTATTTTCAGCAGTGGACTTGTGAAGGGCTGTAATGATGATGATTATGATGATTAGAACATTTAATTAGATGTTAAACCATTATGAGTGTATTTTACCAATAATAATTATTATATTATTATAGTAAAAATGATTTCCCATATTTTCAAACAAGAAAATAAATTGTTGCTAGACACTATATACATTTAGTTTATTTAGTTCATTTAGTTTCATTTTCACAACTCATAATATATTATGAGCTGTGAAAATGAAATTTCAGGAGAAATTTTATGCATAATGTCATTAAATGAAGACACAGATTCTTGTGGTCAAATAATCACTTTTACTGTTTTATTTTTTAGTTCTAAATCTAATACAACTTAAAACGGAATTTTTTGAGACAACTGAACGAAGAAAATTCAAATTATATGATATGATGTAGCTACTTATAACAGTGTTGTGGCGATGGTTTAATAAATAGCTATCATTAGAATTATCTTGTCAGATGTTATTATATATATGTATATATGTAAAGTATATGTATCTCTGTAAACAACAACAAGCAACTTCTGAAGCTTTAATGGCATAGTTCTCGTTATTTAACAAGAGCACACTTTTGCCTCTTTTAATTTTAATGTACATGACTCAGTATCTGTTATTCAAAAAGTACATTATTTGAATTGAAATCAAAAATAAATCTACACATAGAACAATGGAAAAAGCTTAAACAAAAGAACAATGAACAAAAGCTTCATCTACTTTCATAAAATAGGTGAAAGCATTTTGCAAACCTAATCACAATAAGTTGTAAACTATTATTTTCGATTAATTTCGTATAAAGCCATTTAATTATTTACAAGAACTTTTTGAAATAGTTTTCGCAATAGTATTGTAGCGAAAACGCGAAAACGGATTATAGAGTACTCGTATAAAGACTAAATAATTTAAAATTAAAAATTTTGTACAGCCGACTTCAACATAAGTTATTAAGAATAACTCAAAAACTATTGGTCTGACCTTGATCAAATTTATATGAGACCACACGAGAAGTACCAGCTTTCAAATAAAAAAAGAATCATCGAAATCTGTTCACCCAATAAAAAGTTATGATACACATAAAAAAAAAACAAAAAAAAACATACGCGTCGAATTGAGTACCGTCCCCTTTTTGGAAGTCGGCAGAAAATACAACCTAATCAAATTAAAAGTTACATTTGTTTCACAGACCTCTATATACGAGGGGAGGTCAAAAAGTTCGCGGAATGGCGGGGTTGGCGAGGGTGAGTTTACTCATCCAGGTAGGTTCTAGTTGAGTGACACATTGTTAGTATATAAACCAACTTTCAGCCTAATCGTGTCATTAGCTTTTGGGTTGTCAACGAGTAAACAAATCAATCGGAAAGAAACTAGCCAATATAGAGAAAATTGAAGCTTTCGATTAGAAACTTAGCAGAAGCAGACAATGTACCAGGGAGAAAAATAAATTAATGTTTTTTTCTTATTTTAACATCTATGTACCAATATAAATCTTGAATTCAAATAATTACATATCTATTTTGTTTTTCAAAAATACCCTAAGTTGCTGGAGTACTCGAGCGGGTTTGGGTATTTCTTTTAGTTAGAGACAAAAAAATATACACTCAGTTAGTTATACCAGTTACTCGACTCTAAAGAGTCAGTAATTCCTACATGGGGCAATGTATTGGCCTTTACAACTTAGTCCGAGAAAATATACAGGCCTTACTTATCAAAAGTTTTAAATTTTTATTAAGCAAAAATTGTTTATTTAGAATTATTACACTACTCAAGAGTATATGATTGATAATAACCTCTGGGAATAAGGTAATCCCTACCATGCTGTTTCTAGTGTCTTTATACAATTGTATAAAATAATATATTGTAAATTAATTTTAAAAAAAATCTTGCTGGGCTTCTTACTTGTTCTTCCCAAGACAGAGGTTTTTCCGAACCAGTGGTAAAGCTTAAATGACTTTCTATAAGTATTATTGTAATCATCCATCAATCAATAAAATCAATCAATCAATCAATACAAAGATTCTTTTTTTTATAGGATAGGGGGACAAACGAGCACACAATCCACCTGATGGTAAGTGGTTGCTGTGACCCATTGACATCTACATCTATCCTCGATTAAGAATCAAAATGCATATGCGTTGCCACCCCTGAGGACTAAAATGGAATGCCTCATTACCAGCATAAAGGGTCTCCGGTTCTCTACACTCACCATACGAAACACATCAGTGTTAAGCTGCTGTTTTACGCTGGTATTCTGTAAGAGCGTGGTCCTTCCCCGGTCGAGCCGACCCATTCGTGCTACAACTATACTACTAATATAGCTGCAGCATGGTTCTACCACGCAAAAAATCTATTCTATTCTATTCGTCTCTTGGCGATCGATCTTCTCTACCTGCCCCGCAAAGAAAAACGGAAAAGTAATGCATAAGTTTACAGTTTACAATAACATAAAGCTATGATGCAGCTAGTTATAGGTCATTTCTATGGAATCGTAACGAAAATTTTACTTCAAGTGCATTTTATAACTTAGTCGACTATTACTTGTTTACTCAGCTGTGATACTTTTCTTTTTAACTTCATTTTATAAACTTTTGCAAGTTTTTCATATTTCCAAAATCAGCGGTTTAGTTGATAGATGAGGGACACATGACTCTAATAAAATTATAATTTAAAAGCTATATATATCACAAACGGACCCTTTAATCGAAAAAATGTTGTTCCAATATTTTTGAAAGACCTATCTAACGACAACGGAATAGGGGTTCCTTGTTGTTTAACTACGGAACCCTAAAAAACTATCAACGTTGGTTTTTGAAAAATTATAGCATTTGTTATTAAATAAAATTATTTGGATTTCGAATTGACCCTTTTTTTACAATTACAGACATTCTTTTACATTATCTAAGTTTTACATGCTTCGCAATTCACATAGATTATGCACATAATAGTGAAAACAATACAGAGTACAAAATACAGAGATTGTAAAGAAGCACGCCTTTTCTTTTATTATCACGCTAAGGCTTGACCTTAGCAACAATACAAGTCTATTATGACTATGGCCTAAGGTGATAAGACTGAAAATGCAATCGAAATTTCATCACAAATAGAGTCAATTAGGTTTTATGATAAAATCTGTACGTGAGAAGAACTTTAAGAACAGAAATTCATGGCCTTTTACAATTTCTTAGCGTTCATTGTGAGCAAAATGGTGCTGTAATAAGTGGCTTTATCTATAAAATACTGATAAAAATATAAACATGTAAATTTTAATTTACTCAATTTAATTAAGTATAATAAATTTGAAGATAATTCACAGAATCAGGTGTTACATTGCAGAAATCCATTATATTAACGATTCATTATTACAGCAATTCACAAGTCTACAGCTGAACGTAGGCCTTCCCCAAATAAAGCCACAAAGCACGTTCCTGAATCACCTGCATCTATCGATATTCTGAATCTCTTACCATATCGTCATCCCATCTAATAGGGGGTCGGTCGCTCTATACATCGCTTGCTGGTACGAGGCTGCAACTCGAGAACCTTTCTTCCACATCGGTTGTCGATTCTTCGAGCTTTATGGCCTGCCCATTGCCGCTTCAGCTTACTGATCAGTTGAATTATGTCGGTTACTCTGGTTTCACGGCGGATATTATGATTTCTAAGTCTATCATATTATTAAATATGTTAAAAATTAATTAGCCAAAATCCACATCAAAAATAAAATATAAATTATGTATCTTCACAAGTTTGAATAGGCTAGTTTAAAGAGTTCTAATATTTAGGTAGTGAGTTCAGAGAAGATATGATTATAATTTCATACGCAGCTTTCTCCTCACGTTTATAGATATAATTCAAAATTCAAAATTTTGTACAACCAATTTCAATATGAATTATTAAGAGTAACTCAAAAACTATTGATCAGACCTTGATCAAATTTATATGGAACCACATAAGAAGCACCGGCTTTTAAAGAAAAAAGAATCATAGGAATCGGTTTATCCAGAAAAAAGTTATGAGGTAACACATAAAAATAAAAGAACATACAGTCGAATTGCGTACCTCCTCCTCCTTTCGGTCTATAGAAAACAGCAACCATCTCTAAATAAAATATTTGTAAGAGATATTAACTGTTAAGGGCGCTAAAAAGGGGTGAATTTTTATTATTCTGCCTCTTAACTTGCGTAACGACGACTCCTAGGTCAGTTTACAGTTCACGTAAATGAGTTATCTAACGGCCGTCTGAACAGGGGGTGACGGGCCCCGGCTCTGACAGCTAACTCGTATCGTTCGATGTTCTGGGCAGTGAGAACCGCCCAGGGACGCGGGTGTACGGTGTGTATGCGGTGTGTAGGGGTGTGCGGCGCGCCCGTCTACGGACTTTTAACGGTGGTAGAGCCACGCGGCAGTTTTTGCTGTTGCACGTATGGGGCGGCTCGAGCCGGGTTGGTACTACGACCTCACAGAATACCGGCGTGAAGTAGAAGCTCTGCTTCTGCGTTTTGTCTGGTAAGTGCAGGTGACCGGAGGCCCAATTCCCCCCTCCCCTCCAGCGTGGGTGCTCAGGCTGCCCCGCGTATTCTGGGGGGGGGGCAAAATTCCGTTCAAAAACATAACTGCTCGGGGCAAACTGAGCAACAATACCAAGGCGACCCCTGCCACGCTGTCCGTGAATTTCTGCAACATCAGGGGACTTCACTCGAACCTAAACGCCGTCCACTACCATCTCGAGACGGCGAAGCCGGCCTTGCTCTTTCTGACCGAGACGCAGGTGTCCTCTCCGGCTGACACTTCGCATCTCTTCTACCCGGGGTACAAATTAGAGCACTCCTTTGTGCCTCGGGCTGGAGTTTGCGTGTATGTCAGAGAGGACATCTTTTCTCAACGCCTCGGCAGTCTTGAAGTTTCGGACCTGTCCATCCTTTGGCTACGCGTAGACAGCGACGACCATCCGCGCGTCTACGAGTGCCTCTATAGGTCCAATAGCGGTAATGCGGAAACAGCCCGACTCATCGACAACGTCCAAATGGCTACAGGTTCCTTGATACAACAGGTCCCATCCGCAGAGATTGTGATCCTTGGCGATTTTAACGGCCACCACGCCGAATGGCTCGGTTCACGTTTAACCGATCATGCGGGGAGATCTGTTTATGACTATGCTTTGGCATATGGTCTGACACAACTGGTAACTTCGCCTACGCGGATTCCAGAGATGTAGGATCATACACCTTCCCTGTTGGACCTTCTGCTGACCTCTCATCCGGACGGATATCAGGTTTCCGTCGATGCCCCTCTCGGCTTTTCGGACCATTGTCTGATCCGGAATGTGGTGCCACTCACGCTCCCCTCGCGGTTGAAACTGAGGAGATACGACAAAGGGGTTCTTTTTAACGGTAAACGTGTAAACTTGTAACGCAACGGATTGAACTGGACTAGATTTAGTCGCCCCCAATTCGAGACTTTGCTCAGCAGAGACTCGACTTCAGACACAAGTTTGTTCCGGTACTCGGCGACGTTTTCCCGAGAAATATTGGCACGGCCAGTGTATAGAGTATCACCAGTGCTGTCATCCGCATAGCAATGAATGTTACCAGTTAGCAACATATCATTGATATTGTAACGATCCCCCCCCTCCTCCATCTATCTATATATCTACTTATACTTGTATTTCTTTAGAATCTATATCTATAAGATATCTAAATATATAAAATTTACGTACATTGATCTTTCTAAAGGTTTAAATATAGGCCGTTTAATAAATTTATGGCGTGATCGTCTTAGTTAGGACCCTTATTTACGTTGTGTTTGCATAGTAACTTAGTTCTTTAAGGTGTATCTTGGAAGAATGAATATTCACGAGAGCAATCGAAAGCTGTTGGTAGCTTTTTATAAACTAAAGAACCCCGTTTACGAAGACAGAGCTCAAAAAAGTTAAGAACAATACATTGTCCCTATTCCACATGTATCAGGTTGACAACAGTCAATTCCTTATTAATTATTCCCTTCCCGCTTGGAAAAGGCTCACAATATTTATATCAAATACCAGATACAAGGGCTTCGGTCTCCCACATTTAAAAAAAATGTGGAGGATGTACACGGCTCCGCACACGCCGTGCACGGTGAGCGCCAACCATTTTAATGCGCTCCCCCCGAAGGGTACGCAAAGTTGGGAACTGGACCGTAGTCCACAGCAAAATAACTGGCGAACCAGTAAAAGAGGACTTGGCCCCTTGATAGTGGGTAAGCACAAACATCGACCGAAGTCGCGCATGTCAATGCGTGTAAACGCCATACAGAATACGATCAAATCCAGCCACGGTGAAATGTACGTCACACGGGTTAGGCAACAATCGGCACACTGACCATAAAAAGCCCTCCGTGAGCGCCACCACCTGCCAGACCGCCGTTTCTGCAGACGTGATGTAAGTGTAAGGCATCACCACCAATTGCATGGTCAGCACGGCCAATTGGCCGCAGAGCGTGTCATGAGTCTACCGCTCACCTCAAGGGAATGGGGTCGAACGTTGCGCGGCTTTCGACCGCAGCCTTGAGAGCCTCCTCAGATTCTCCCTCCAGCTACCACCCGCATGAGGTCAACACATATGCTCCACCAACCAATACAATGGCAGATATAGCCAATAGGCAGTTATAAGATATTAGTAATAATTCGCCAACAGAAAGGGTTTGTGTCACTGACGTTTTATAGTTTACGCAGTCGGATTTTGTTATCTATAGTACGATACTGATCGCAAGGTCGTAGGGCCGCGTTCTTTCCTCTAATCAGCTGTAGAATATCACTCGGAAGCTCCATGTATAGATTGCTTGACACGCGAACCGTACGAGAACATTCTTCAACTGTAGAGATGAGGTTGTCCGATAGGAGGCAACTCATTTGTCTCCTCGGGTAAGTTTATCTTGTCAGGGATTTTGTCTAAGTGCTGAGAGGTCGTAGACTCGAGTTTGACCTCGAGCTTACACCACCCCATCTCACATAATGAAACTACCACACTGATTCTATGTTTTATAGCTAACGTAATAATATCGTATTTTATTGTTAAAGCATAGGTAGGTAAGTATCCAATCTCGAATGTTATGTCGAGTAAATCATAATATGAAATTCCACTATTCTATATGAAATAGGATATCGTTTACAAGTCTACTTCTCGAATTTGATTTTGAATAAGAGTCCTAAGTGAGTTACGCTACTTAGTAATATTTATTTTGTGTAATTATTATACACGCTGTCAAAACGTACATTAATATATCGTGATCCAAATATAGTAGAGAAACGACGATTAGTGGGAACCATTGACAATAACGTGCAGAAAAACGTAGTGGTCCTATCTCAGCCAAAAAATGAGATACGACAGTTAGTCATGCGAGCGACGATCGATAAGATTAGTGCGACCACATTTAAACTCATTAAACAGTGGCTCGAGATGGGGCATCATCGTGAAAGGCCAATCGAAGTCAATCATAACTTTCTTGTTGACTTAAGTGACATCGAAAGTCATAAAAAAACATTGTACAAAAATCTCGCGTTAAATTCATACTGACGTGACACAGACAATTTTCAATTTGCCATCAAATCGTAAACAAATGACAAATTAATAAAATACACTTCTACGTGGTAGAGCCATGCTGCAGCTATATTATGGTTGTAGCACGAATGGGTCGGCTTGAACGGGGAAGGACCACGCTCTCACAGAAAACCAACGTAAAATAGCAGCTTAACGCCGCTGTGTTTCGAATGGTGAGTGTAGAGAACCGGAGACCCTTTTTACTAGCAAAGAGGCATTCCATCTTAGTCCTCACGGGTGACAACGCATCTGCATCTTGAGTCTTTATTGAGGATAGATGTAGATGTATATGGGTCACAGTAACAACTTACCATCAGGTGGACTGTGTGCTCGTTTGTCACCTGATCCTATAAAAAAATACACACACAAAAATACTGGCGGAGTTCCATTTCCAAAATTTGACCTTATTTTTTTATTGTATCGTTTACAAGTGACTAGTTCCAAAAACTATCAGTGTCGCCCTCGTAAGGTTTCAAAATTCACTTTAAACCAAAACATTCTATCATACTAAAATTACAATCCTACTAATCCTACTAATATTATAAATGTGAAAGTTTGGGAGGATGTATGGATGTTTGTTGATAACAATGAATCTTTAATATAGTTCATACATCAGAATAACACATTAGATATAATTCACAAAAGTATTATGTAAATTGGCCAAAATATAACGATAAATGATATGTTACTCTGAGAAAAATCTGTCATCTGCGAGCTATTTTGGCGTGAACACGCATCACGCAAAAATCTATGAACCGATGTTATAAGGAGTAACTTAGGCTACTTTTATTTTAGGGTTCCATGTGAAAAAATTCCACGCGGGCGAAGTCGGGGGACAGCCAGTAAAACATAAATAAGAGTAACAATTCGCCTGCAGTTAAGCTTCTGCTTAAACCCCAAAAAAAGATTTCTATCAACCGTAATTTTCTTTTTAACTAACTCCGATTGATTCGACTTTTATTAGAGAGTAAATTTGGCGGAGAAAATCCTTTAACGGATTTTTCCGAGGTGAACGAGTAATAGAATTGAAATTTCAACACAGTTACGAAATCAATTACTTCTTACATTACAAGCCTGAACGTGATACGAAATTTAATAAAATAATTTCGTAACGTTCCTTACAATACAGTTTGTTTATGTTTGCACAAGTCCACTACAGAATATGTAGATGAAGTATGTAGTGGCTTCATAGATTCTCTTATGAAGCCACTACACACTTTTGGCACGTTGGTGTCCAATGTTAGCCAGTTAACGAGAAACAAAGCAAACGGGGAAATGTGTAATAAATGTTTTACAAAACAATGTTATACATTAACTCAAAATGTTCAAAGGAAAAGTTTCAGGGACTGAATTAAACACTAAAACGCAGTTTGTAGTGATTAAAACTGCTGGCTGGACATAGTTCCAGAGGGCGGAAGTTCCACCTAGACAAATAAATAAAATTGAAGTGTCAGTTTGTAATATCAACAGCTTTTTACTTAATTCATAAAAATGTATATACGGTACTTATAACAAATATACAATTTAAAAATGTTTTTCTGTTTATTTGTTTATTTCGGCTAATCTCCGAAATGGCTAGACCGATTTTGACGCCACTTTCACTGGCAGATATCTGATGTTATAAGAAGTAACTTAACTTTTATTTTAGAAAAATGGTTAGTCTTCCGCGCAAAAAAAATAAAATCCATGTTACTCAAAAAATTACAATAATATTTAAAGGCTGAAGGTAGTTTTGGTTAACAATGACATCGAGACGTTATGATTTCTTATATTTACGCGAACACTACACATTGAATAAAACTATTTTTACGGATTTTATCGCGTTTAATTAAGTTATTTTATGTTCCCGACGTTTCGGTTGCTTTCCAGCAACCGTCGTCACAGGGGACTGAGGTGATTGACGTCCCGATGTCAAAGTTAACCCGGAGTACCTTCAGCTTTTTAATTATTAATTTTGGTCCGATCTACGCAGAATGAACTAACTGTGTCTTGAAGTCTTGCAGTGGTATGCTTGGGTTTAGTTTTAATTTTATGAATTACAGGATCCCAAGCAGGTGGTAGTACCCAGCCTCCCTCTCTATTGAAATTAGGATGTTTTTTAATTTCAATAGCCTCACGTATCATCATTGGCAGGAATCGATGTTCTTTCGCGAGAACTTGTGGTTTATCAAATCTAATGTAATGGCTGGGGCCGTGTAGGATATGATCACAAACTGCAGACTTCCCGGAACGTTGGTGCTTCACGTCAGCTATGTGTTCTTTTACGCGGGTTTTATTGATCGTTTTGTTTGCCCTATATATGAGAGACCACATTCACAATCAAGCTTGTACAATCTTGTAGAGGAATATTGCACTTGACGGATGGTAAGAACTGACTAATCTTCTTCGGCGGCTTGAAGAATGTTCTAATAGAAGCTAACTGTGAAGGGTGATGGTGGGTTTCACCGTTTTAAACGGTGAATCGCACCATCACCGGAACCGGTGTAACCACCGTAACCGGAAACCCTTTTTACTGGAAACGAGGCATTCCATCTTAGTCCTCACAGGTGGCAACGCAACTGCACTGCAGATCATTTTGATTAGTAGACGAGGATAGGTGTAGTTATCAATGAGGCACAGCAACTACTTACCATCAGATAAACAAGCACACTCGTTTGTCACCCTTATCCTATATAAAAATGATGATATATGAGGTGATAATTTCTTTTTTGTTGCCACCACATGACGAATCTTCGAAAATTTAAAACTATGAGACGTAATTTAAAAAAGTGTGACGTTTGACGTAAAGCAGAACTTTGATTCTGGGAGTTATTTTGAAGTACCTATCTAGTAAAAATAAATCAATATGTGGTTTCTTTTTTGTAAAATGTATGTGACAAACGAACTCACTGTCCACCCAATGGTGTCTAGTACAGTCATGGACACCTGCAACTTACTTTAAATAAAGAAGACCACACATACATTGTAACCTCTGAGGACTAAGATAGAAAGCTTCACAGTCTCTAACTACACTTGGTCTCTATACCTTTTCAGACCCGAGAATAACAGTGCAAGTAAAACTATTATTTGGCTGCAGAAATAGGTCTATAATTTTTACAGCATATAGGCATTTAGTGAGCTTTTTGATCATTTAGTTTCACGTCACGTTATAAATTTTCCAATTCAAACAAACTTAATAACCGGCTTTGGAGTATTCTTGTGTGTCTTGGAAAACCCAAAAGCATATATGATATTGTTATAAGCCTACGGGTTTCAATAATACCACGTACGGAACTTAGTAAGTATTAATGGATCGCCTCGAGGTTCAAGAAATTTCCCAAACATAATACAAAGAAAATAATGAGTTAATATTCTTGTTGAAATTATTCAAATTTCAATTTTTTCCTCTTTTATGTTATAAATTATTTTTGTTTGACCTACGCAGTGCCGGATTTAGAGTTCCAACAGCCCTAGGCTAACTATGAATATGAGCCCCTCCGAATGTATTTACTGGATTTTTATATTTCACTTCCTTTCCTTCCCACGGTTTCGCCCACATTAAATCAAATTTTCTTCATAGTAAGTGTCGACCATCGCCCATGAACAACTGCCACACCAGGGAAATTGCAGGTGCGTTGCCAGCCTTTCTAAAGTAAGTAAAATCATTTCTTGAATTTCTATAATTCGTATCAGTCTGGAAAAATCGCCGGTGGTAGATGATTCATCTGGATGCTTGGTGGACCGCCAAGTATCCAGATGGTGCGGATGGTACCGTAAGTTTTTTTTCCCATGTGCGTTGGTGAATTTTCCGGATGGAATTAATCCGAACAATTTGTCTAAGTACTCCTCGTGGAAAATGCGATAGAAAATGCAATGGAATGCAACATCTCTTCACCGCGCCAGTGAATCACTCTTCGCTGGATGAGGTCGAGTGGAAGGATCTGGCACTGGGTTCTCCAGTCCAGAGATGAGAACATTACTCCATGTGCGGGCAAATTTGCGCTTTGTAAAGTTGCAAACGATGTGCTGGCATGAAATACTGCCCTGCTCTGCTGAGCACGCCGAGAGTTTTAGAGGCCAATTTAGCCTTCCCTTCCAAGAGACCGCAGAACTGTACTTTATTCGATATGTCGATGGCGAGGATTTTGAAACTGGCTGAGGCAGTATGGAGAGTACCTTGAAGTTGAGGAGATATGACGAAAGGGTTCATTTTGGTGTTAAGCGCGCAAACCTGTGTCTTATGAAGCTTATACTAGTCGTCCCAATCCGCGATTTTGTTTATTATAAGACTAGACTTTAGACATAAGTTCGTTTTGATACTCGATGACGTATTTCCGAGAAATATTAGCGCGGCCGGTGTGAAAAGCATCACCAGTATTAAAACCAGTAACAGCAACATAGAAATGATTTACAGAAGAAAAAGCGTAGGCGATTGCATGCAGCTTTGAAGATTACTAGCATTAATGGGCTCGTAGTCGAAGTATGCACCGTCTACTACGACCTTGATGCTCCGATCTGCAACAAAACGGATGATTCCATTGTCCAATTTATCGGGAAGCCCAATACAAGGACGCTTCTAAAGAAGCGCTTTGTGCCAAAGCCAATCGAAGGTCTTCGCTATGTCCAAAGTAACGATAAAGGCCTCCCTCTTGAGTCAGGTAAATTAGAAGATTTGTACTAGAACCAGCTGATTAGTAACCACCA
This sequence comes from Parnassius mnemosyne, assembly GCA_963668995.1. NCBI lineage: Eukaryota > Metazoa > Arthropoda > Insecta > Lepidoptera > Papilionidae > Parnassius > Parnassius mnemosyne. The sequence continues at coordinate 37,160,996 of CAVLGL010000013.1, read as the reverse complement.
ATGCGGTCACTAATCAGCTGGTGGTCCTCGAGGTACCTTATGAGCTTGCAGTTTTTAAAGTATTTACGTGGTACGTTTTATACGACATGCATTTTTTATTATTATTTTTAATTACAAAACATCAAAGGAAAAAATCTTGAAATCACTTGTACTTCTGTAATATCACTTTGTTATATTATTCTTTTCACTTATATGAAGTCACACCTACTACATTACCTTTCTTCGTTATATTAAAATTGGAAGCTGTTTTTGATACAATATAAGTAGGTATTGTCCTCGTAATTGTGTAAATCTTACGTCGATTTGGTCTGCTACGAAATGTTGTTTTAAAATCAGTCTCACTCTTTTGATTTTTTATATCGGCTTCCTGCACTGAAGACTTATGATCTACCCAATCATCTGGTAACTTGTCCACATCCTGCGATGATGATGCAAGAGTGGGTCTTTCAGCTGTAGAATAAATATTATTATTTTGTACAACCCTACGCCAATTTTTTAGTTCAGTCTCATCATAATCCGCTAAGAATGTTACATTTTGTCCATCTGTAATTGTTTCATTTTCTTTCGACTGTAATCAATAATACAAATTTTTAAAATTGAAAATTCCTGTCCTTATATTTATACTAGTATGTGTATTTTACCTGTAAATAATTTTTGATTGCAATTACTTTTGTACTTGAACGCCAGTGTTTTTTCAACTTCATTAAGTAAATGTAATTAAGGATCGCTTTCATTTGATCAACAGATCCACTAGGATATTTGGCAATTATCTACAACCATTAACTTCTGTTATAATCAGCGTGAAATCAATGAAAATATTTTTTTAATAACAGTTTTATATAATAAGATAGTCCGCTTACTACTATAAAAATGTGCTCACAATCCACCCGACGATAAGCGTGTGCTGTAGTGTATAAACGATTGCATCTATTCTCAATAAAGAATCAAAACTAAAATAATATGTGATGTCATCTTTAACGACTAAGATAGAACACCTCGCTAGCAGTAAAAGGGTCAGAGATTATCGTTAACAAACATAGCAATACTGCCTTATGAAACATGGACGGCTCCGTGGCGCAGTGGCATAGCAGTCAGTTGTTGCGCTGGGGCCGCGGGTTCGAATCCCGCCCGGAACAAGTATTTGTATGGCCTACAAATAATTGTTCCGGGTCTGGATATTTGTCCTCGTGCAATTTATGTTTGTAAGCTGCCTCCACGATACAGGAGAAATTCCTAGTATGGTGGTAACGTTCTCAAAAAAATTGCAGTTATTACTGTAGTTCTGTTATACTGTGCGGTCTTGGTCCTTCTTCCGTTGAGCCAACCCATTCATGTTGTAACCATAATTGCTAGATACTCCTACAGCATAGCTCTTAAGACATAAGACCCCTTTCTTAGCTGACGTTTCAAACACTCTCAAGTGAAGTCATCTTCATCATTAATATAAAGGCTGTTGATGATGAAGTATACATGTAAGTGTAACTTACACACACACTGACCTCTATAATATACTAGTACGCTGGACTGGCTGTACCCTACAAAACGATTGTGCCGATTTGAAGCGCAGCCATTGAGTGTACTGGAAACTAAATTTGAAATAATTAGCAAATGTCCATTACTTTGCTCAAAAAAAAAATAGAACATTTCCGTGTATACAAACTGCATGCCGTTGTAAAAATTATACACGGAAATGTTCTATTTGTTTTTTCATTTCTACGTAACCCGTTGAGTCCCGTCGGCCGTTGCGAATAGCATCCATCATTTATTATAGCTTAAATTTGTTCCAACTACGTTATATTACAAAGGCATGCAATATAATGTCACGGAAAATACTAAAATTCTTTACACAAAGAAAAGCCATTTTCTTTATGACGTGCAAGCGCGCAAAGGCTCGTAACCCCTCTATCTTTCATATTTTAGGGTTAGTTATCAATTCTTAAAAAGGCATGCAGGAGAAAATGGGAGACTATTTTCTGTCACCATCTCCTAGTCTGTAAGATAATTTTAAAGTTTTAAATGAGAAAAGGAGTGTGGATTGTGCAGTTCTGTTTTTTCATGTTAGTTATACATTAAAAAAAATAATAATAGTGTGCGTGATTTATAAAACTAGTTACCAGAAGAGAAGTGTGATCCTGCCCAAGGGTATTAGTGTTCTGTGAGTGTGATATTATTCTACAAGTAAGGGGATTTAGAGTTCATATAAAAATTTAAACAATTTGATAATATAGGCTCTTAAAACTCTGTCACTTATCTTATTAAATAGAGTTACTAACACTTTTGGCTTTGAATTACCTATTTTTGATAAACAATAAAATTTAATAGGTTGACGAGTTTCTTGTCGATAGCACTTACCGACGTTTTTTTCTACCTATATCTATTTTTAAACAAAGAAAGTCGCTGACTACAGATAATTGTTAAATATTTAATAATTTACAGGTTTTCAACTGACTCTATATTAAAACCGTGACTAAAAAGCATAAAACATGTGAATTGGCGCCCGAAGCAAATTGATCATGACTGAATGATTTGTGGTATGGTATTCTTTTGTGTAATTTAAAGTTTGTAAAATTCTAATTGTAGCCATATTGTAGATATTGTAGAAATAGGCATAATATTTTGGCAGCTTATTAATTTTCTCTATTATGAGGACTAAATTAATGGTTAGCAATAAATTTTTTCCAAATTGTATTTTTTTTATTTCGTAGTTACTTCCTCCAGTTATTCCTACTCATTGGACCTTTTTAAACCTCTTGAATGAACTATACATACCCAAAGGCGAAACCCGGAACAAGAACCCGTTCTATAGTTACGAAGAAAACCATAGATAGACTAACGCAGAGTCGATTTTTGTTTTATAGGTATGAGGTATAAAGCTTGTGCCTAAGACATAATTATTAATTGATACATTTATTTATGGTTATGGTGTGGCATTATATTAAAATAATACATAAATAGAATGGTATTCCTGGGTATAGAAATGTTATCAATACATTTAATTATACTGCCCTATCTCAGTTATAAGTTCTGTGGACGCTCACTTCTCATATCAGCGCGAATATGGCGAAAATCAAATCACTTCATTATGTGACAGTGTATAGCTAGTAAAGCATACTTATATAATAGAGGTCAGTGTACACACCGGTTAAGTACACTATCGGCCATAATTACTTGGATGACTTGCCCAAACTCATCACGTTGAGCAGGCAAGTTAATGATCGCATAGATAGCTAATTACCTTGAAGCAAAAATAGCACCCCCACGACTATTCTGTGAATGGAGCAGTGCTTCGGATAAATTATTTATCATAAATCGGTCACTAGTGCCGCATTTATCGAAGGAAAAGTTTGCTCAATCTAGGTTATGCCGAACATAGGAGTTCAGTATGATGCTCGGAGAGGCACCCACTGTGCACATAAATACAATTTTAAACATTATATTTATTTATTACGTACTTCTTCCAATCCCAGCTCTTTTGAAACGGAGTTCATTGTAGCTGTTGCTATATCTAACGATTTTGTTATAAGTGGTAATAGCAATCTTTCATATTTGTTTTCACCATCTGCTTCTAAAGCAACGCTATACGTTTGTTTGTTTGAAGTTAAACTATCAACATATCTATACTCTATTGGTCCAACTTGTTCTGAAACACAAATATTTACGCTCGCTTACTATGCCTGGTGAAACTGTGTATCAGGAGGCAAGCATGTTATGTCAGCTAAACAAACATACATAAATGTAACTATCTATAACAGAGATACGCAAGGGTCGGCTCGACCGGGGAAGGACCACGCACTCACAGAATACCAGCGTAAAATAGCAGCTTGACACTGATGTGTTTTGTATGGTGAGTGTGAAGAACTGGAGACCCTTTTCACTGGAAATGAGGCATTCGATCTTAGTCTTCAGGGGTGATAACGCATCTGCATTTTGATTCTTATCATCAGGTGGACAGAGTGCTCGTTTGTCATATATAGGGTTATTTTTCAAAGAGCAGCGAAATTTTAAACTTAAGTTCAAATATATAAATAATGATATACCATTATTGCAGTAAATAAGGCTGCTACTTTTATTTGAAATTATCCCAAATTGAATGTGGTTTATGGGCAACAACTTAACGTACGCTCGCTCTTCTGTGTGCTATTCAATTCACAAAGTATTTGCCGACCGAGCGACCCTTACAAATGTGTACGTGCGTACTAAAGTAGTAAGCGTTAGATATTTAAAAGAGGGACTCTTTATGATGAACTCTTATGTGTATCCAGAAGCGGCCCCATAGGAAGTGGACCTAATCGAGCCCCGACGGTTCGACAAAAAATGAGATTGACTTCATTATGACGACCAGACGACAACTGTTCAGTGATGTCTCAGTGATCGCGAGGGTGAAAACCGGCAGCGATCACCGAATGGTTAGAGGCACACTGAACCTAAACGTTAAGTTGGAGAGGTCTCCTCTAATGAAGTCAACGCTCCGTCCCCCTCGTGCTCTAATCCAAAGTCCCGAAACCTTTCAGGAGTTACAAAACCGTTTTCAGTGCCTAGAAGACTGCAATGAAGTGGACGATTTGAATGACAAGCTCGTGGAAACTGTCCATGCGGTCGGAGTTAAGTTCTGCAAGACCCACCGCAGAAGAACACAAAAACTCTCCGATCACACTCTTAATCTCATGGCTGTTAGACGGGAGATGAAGCTACATTCTTCAACAGATTTAACAGCATACAGGCAACTGAACAGACAGATCTCCAAATGCATGCGGCGGGACTTACGCAACTTCAATACAGCTCGTATTGAAGAAGCGATCGAGCGGAACCAAGGCTCCAAAGTCTTTGCCAGAGATCTGTCTGCCAGAAAGTGCCAAATGTCAAAGCTGAAGACAGAATGTGGCAGCATCGTTTCCGGGGCACCTGAGATTTTGAGTGAGATTGAGAGGTTCTATGGGCAGCTGTACACGTCATCGTTGGAGCCGCACGCAAGTGTGAGTAACGATCCAAGAGCGAGTCTTATCCGACATTATTCCGATGATATCCCGGACGTCAGTCTGAGCGAGATTAGAATGGCTCTCCAGCACCTTAAAAACGGCAAGGCCCCAGGCGAGGATGGAATTACAGCGGAGCTTCTGAAAGCGGGTGGAAAACCGGTACTTGAAGTCCTTCAGAAACTCTTTAATTCCATCCTCCATGGTGGCATTACACCGGAGGCGTGGAGCAGAAGTGCGGTGGTCTTGTTCTTCAAGAAAGGCGACAACGCTCTCTTGAAGAACTACAGACCGATTTCCCTTCTGAGCCGCGTCTACGTGCTGTTTTCGAGAGTCATTACGAATCGTCTCGCGCGCAGACTTGACGACTTCCAGCCTCCCGAACAAGCCGGTTTCCGAAAAGGCTTTAGCACCATAGACCACATACATACCCTTCGGCAAATTGTACAGAAGTCCGAGGAGTACAATTTGCCACTATGTCTGGCGTATGTGGACTATGAGAAAGCCTTTGATTCTGTCGAAATTTGGGCGGTGTTGCAGTCCCTTCAGCATTGCCAAGTTGACTGTCGGTATATCGAAGTGTTGAAATGCTTGTACAGTAGGGTTACGATGGCTATCCGAGTACAGAACCAGAGTACGAAACCTATCCAATTGCAGAGAGGTGTAAGACAGGGTGACGTCATATCCCCGAAACTCTTTACCGCTGCATTGGAAGATGTTTTCAAGCTTCTGGACTGGAAAGGATACGGTATCAACATCAATGGCGAGTACATCACTCACCTTCGATTTGCCGACGATATAGTCCTTATGGCAGAATCGCTGGAGGACCTAAGCACTATGCTCAATGACCTCAATAGTGTTTCCCAACGGATAGGTCTTAAGATGAACATGGACAAAACAAAGATCATGTTTAATGTCCATGTCACACCTATGCCGGTAGTTGTTGGGAACACTAAGTTCGAAGTTGTTGACGAGTATGTTTAACTGGGACAAATAGTCCGACTAGGTAAGTCCAACTTCGACCGAGAGGTCAATCGACGGATTCAACACGGTTGGGCAGCGTACGGGAAATTACGGCACATCTTCTCGTCAAGTATACCTCAAAACTTGAAAACGAGACTGTACACCCAGAGCGTGTTGCCAGTGATGACATACGGAACTGAGACGTGGTCCTTCACTGCTGGCCGGATGAGGAAGCTCAAGGTCGCTCAGCGAGCTATGGAGAGGGCTATGCTTGGAATTTCTCTGCGTGAATAACTCAGAAATGAGGATATCCGCAGTAGAACTAGAGTGACCGACATAGCACAACGGATTAGTAAGCTGAAGTGGCAATGGGCCGGCCATATAGCTCGAAGAACCGACAACCGATGGGGAAGAAAGGTTCTCGAGTGGCAGCCTCGTACCGGCAGGCGAAGTGTAGGGCGTCCCCCCACTAGATGGAGTGACGACCTGGTAAGATATGCAGGAAGTCGATGGATGCAGGTGGCTCAGGACCGTGCCTTGTGGCATTCTTTGGGGGAGGCCTATGTTCAGCAGTGGACTGAAGGGCTGTAATGATGATGATGATGATTTATTAATGACAATCAGTTATAAGAATGTATTGCCACGAATTTTGAATTTAACATATAAAAAGGGCTGAATGTTTGAGATTTTTTTTAATTATTTTTTCACACCATTTGCTTTATTATTTATTATGAACCTTCTCTGCAAATTTGGCTGGTTATTGTAAAATAACCCTGTATATTAATATACTAATAACCTGCCCCAGCATCACCAGGGTGGTGTCGATTTATGTCTTCTTCTATAATATTTTTTATGATAATAATGAACGATCATGTAAAAATCTCTAAGTTTTTCGGATAAAATGTGACTCATTTAGATTGCTCTCTATCTGTTTGTTATGTTGCATCATAATCGGATTATTTATTCCTAACATCAGCTCAGACTGACAGACCATCAGATAGACAGACAAAAATTTTAAGAATAATTAATCACCTAAGCTGAATTTACTGAGGCAGTTATTTGCGATATTATAGACGGGTATTTCAATTAAATTTATATTTTATTAATTAATATAATTAATAAAATCAGGCGTTATTTAGCGGAATTCCATTACATTAATGTTGGTTAAAAATTACTTCGAGTACATCCGCTCGATAAAATAAAATGATGCGTCTTACGTAGGAATCTCTAGCTAAGACGCATCATATGAATTAATCATTTAATGAACCTCAGTTATAACCTTTTTCTTAATAAACCATGACAAACCATACCATGTTTAGTGAAAACACATTTTCCATAGTTCAAACCAGTTTTTACTGAATGGTTCTCTTACAACTAGAATCTTTTTTGTACAAAAATACTAGCAATCTTATTGACATTACTAATATTCCATTTAACCACTCCTGGTAAGCTGAAAATGCTTGTATTAGGGGTCGTTCACGACAGTAGTGGAATGGTAGATTCGAACCCACGATTTTTGAGTTCGCGGTCCGCATTCTGCCATTAGGCTACTGTCGCTTCTCTCTCTCTCTCATATTTTGTGCTAAATTTAAATTTTTGTAGAGTAAACTAGTTTGTAGGTGCGGCCAATGCTGCCAACATTAAATCATGACATACCCTCCTGCCTTGTTGGTCTAGTGGTTGGAAGCGCGGTTGCTGGTCATGTGGTCTCGGTCTGAAATCCAGGGTCAGAACAAAATCAGTTATTGGATTTTTTTATCAAGAAATTCTCAGTAGCAGAATCAGGTCATTAGCGGTATTTCATTCCCGTGCTTCGGAAAACACGTAAATCCGTTATTACTGCGCCTTTCTCTCTCCAAATCTTTCTCTCCAGTAGTTTCTGATTGCAATTTTCAACGTTAAAGATATTACAAATTAATTGGCCAAGTTCCTTCAAGTTTTATTATTTTTATTATAGTTGTCGGAGCATCTATAAAATACCCGGTTGGATCGAGGTAGAAGGGAGGGTATATCGAGAAACCCCCTCTTGTGTCTGTAGTATAAAGTTCACTGTAGGTGCCGTGCGCGGGAGATTCCGCCTAAGTCATTCAACGAGTGTGGTCATTCTAATAGTGCTAAGATAGTGTCGTGGTTCTGTTCGTTGTTGTAATTCTTCTAGTGCAGGCAAAGAGGATTGGTGTTGCTGAGAGGCTGCCCTGTGTTACATTGAGATAGTAGTGTTGATGTTGGTTTACATATTTTGGTGCTATCATGTAATTACGTACTTCACGTTCCCCTTGTGTGTGATTGTGGCGGAGACGTGTTACGGTGTGGTCGAACTGTAATTTCACTATACTGAATGTATAGTGCGTTACGTTGTCTTATTACTGATAATGATTAAACTTCGTAAGCAAGAGAGCAAGTTGAACATCCGCTCTCACACTTTTATTATTTTTAACAATTAACGCTATCCTGATGTATTTCCGAGATCAAAATTGGGATCCTCTATTCTAATCTCCGACATCAGAAGTGGGATCTCCTGTTGTTATTTTTGATATAGTTTTATTATTATATACTGGGAAGAGCACCTCACGCCTTCTCTCAATTGCTTGCACTATCGCCGTCACCACTAATCTCAGCACGTCACTACTAATCCGTGACGGCTCCGTGGCGTAGTAGCTTAGCAATGAGTTGCTGCGAGTTCAAATGCCGCACGGAACAAGTATTTGTATGGCCTACAAATAATTGTTCCGGGTCTGGATGTTTGTCCTTGTGCAATTTGTACCTGCCTCCACGATACAGGAGAAAGTCCTAGTGTAACTGTCCTAGTGTAAGTGTCCTAGTGGTAACGTTTTAAAAAAAGAAAGAAAAAATCCTAGCAGCAGTTTTAAAATCTCTGATAAAATGAATTTCTGCAAAGTAACGCCTGATACTATTAATTATAATTGTCAACGATTCCTCCTCAACGAATGATAATCGATATTTTTATTATTCACGTGATTATTACGCGGGAAGGACTTTTTATGCTAACATTATTTACGTAAAACTACACGGTTTAGGTATGGTTTACTAGCATATAAAAAAACCTTGGTTACTAAAAGGGCGTCGTTGGTCTTCAGATTTACTATGCCGCCAATTTATACCTCTTGATGTATCTTCAGTTACATCGCGTTTCATAAAAACAGACACTTGTGAATCTGAAATATAAAACGTATACATATACCTATTTCAATTTTGAATCATTATATTAAACCAGCTGGTACCCGGCGCGTAGCTGTTGCAGAAAAAATAATTGTAGATATATCGTTTTAAATTTGGAACATTATAATTGTTTAATTAGGAATGTTACATAATACATTCATTGAAATTAAATGATATATAACTTTCAAATCAATTTGACGTTGCAATATGCGCGCCACCTAATGTAAGTTAAAATTACTATGCCTATAAACCTCGCGCAAGTGAAAGCAATAAGTTGTCAAAGTTTTACCGCAATCTAATGAACGGTATAGTGGCGCATAAAATACGAACAAACATAAATTAATTTTATATATTAGATTACTAGCGATTCGCCCCGACTTTGTGTAGGTTATTTTGGGATCTCGGCAACGCCACCTATCGGGTTCAACTATAATTAAAAACCATCCAGGTGACCCCGTAAAAATTTCATTAAAATAGGTCAAGCCTTTTAGTAGGAGAAGAATTACATATACATGCACACCGGTATTTCATATGTAAAGGTTTCCACATTAGTTACATGTGTAGAATAAACAGTCACTGTTTATGTAAAATCTTTTCAAGCGATAAATTCAAACTGTCAACTAGTTAAAATCATATTTTTTTGTCTTATGTTATTAGTTTATAACAAAACTCACTTCTTAAGGTTATGAACTCAGATATAGAATAGTTATAACCAAGTGCTATTCCAGCCATTGAAACGACAAAGAACAAGCAACAAATAGCTCCGGCTATACAACATGACATTAGAAACGTCCATATCCTGAAACAGTAAGTTCGATTCAAATCGTTTAGAATGAATAATGGTGATGTTAATATTCAAAAATCTTAGATAGTTATCATTAAATACGTAAGCAAGCGGCTGGTAAAGTATAAAATGAATATTAGTGTTCTTCATAATATACTTATTTGCCATTTTAGGCAACCCTATTTAGTTCTAAAATGCTACATTTTTAATGGGAGTAATGTTTCTATGGAAATAGACTGTAAAATTCGGTGGAAGAACTAGTTAGATTTTACAAAAATATCGAAAGTATTACGAGTAAGTTGGTTCAATACAAATTGAACGTAGGTATACAATTCAGAGTTACCGTTACAGCTAATAAAAGTCCACTGCTGAACAAAGGCCTTATTTTGCCATAGTTGCCACGCTTGGTTTGCGGGTTGGCAACCACCGTTTTTTAGTTTTTTGAGTTGTTATCAGGAATATGCTGCCGCCCATCTGTTTCAGTTTCCTCCAGTCACCTCTTACGACACCCATGGGACGATATGGGGCAGTGGATATTCTAACACCGCCACTACACGGGGTTCAATTCAGAGTAGCTTAACACTGCTGTATTTCGTATGGCGAGTGTAGAGAACCGGAGACCCTTTTTACTGGAAAACAGACATTCCATCTTAGTCCTCACGGGTGACTATGCATCTGCATTTTGATTCTTTATTGATGATAGATGTAGACATCCATGGGTCACAGCAACCACTTACCATCAGGTGAACTGTGTGCTCGTTTGTCACCCTATCTTATAAAAAAAGAGTAAATAGATGATACTTTTAAGAAAATCTAAAAAAAAAATAATAGAAGTATAAATAGTCGAAAATCATCTTGCTGCTAAAATGGAAGCATTTAGGAAATTGCCCTATACTGAAGTGTTTTAATCGCTTTTATTTCCTTAATAATGTGATTGTCAGATTGCCAATCACATTATTAAGGAAATAAATGGGACAGCACTTTCCAGCGTTTTTTGAGAATGTTTATTAACTTCGTGAAGAATTAGGTCACTTCATTGTTGTACATTACTTCCTTGGATAGAAAGGCACTTTAAGAGAAACAAAAGGGCCTTCTTATCGCTAATAAAATAAATTTAATGAATTACTTTGCTTCACGGTTGTTTTGTGAAATGGTTATTTTAGAAAAGTATAAATTGTAATTAAAGTGTGCTAGCGTATAATTTACCTGTAATAGTAATTTAATACAAACTGGAATAGGTTTTAAGACAAACAGAAAACTTCAATCTCTAATTGTCACGACTTGCCGTCATAATAAGATTAACTATTAAATCAATTATTTTAGGAAAACTCATAATGTATATCAATTTAAATTAAATTATGTAATATTTATAAATTTTTAATTAATTATATAAAACCTTGGTAGCTAACGGGCTAAGCACACGTTATAAATTTAACAGTAGCGCAGAGGACTAATTGCTCTTTAATCCTCTTAAACATGAGAGGAGGTATGTGCCCGGTCGTGGGACATACTGTAACGTTACTACACTAGCAATACTAGGAACAAACAAACTAGTGATACCGGTCTACTCCACAGAGTCAGTAATTCATTCTTGGGGCAATGTATACGCTATTACAACAAGGTCCCGGAAAGTGTACAGGCTCTCTCTATTACCAAGTTTAAATATTTAATTAAACAAAGGCTGGATAAAAAGGGTCATTATAATATAAATGAATACATGGTTGATAATAACCTCTGGGAATGAGGTGGTCGCTTCCAAGCTACTCGTATTTCTAAAATAAATTTTGTAAATAGTTTGTAATCATTTGTCTAGTAAATTTTTTTTTTAAAAAGTCCCGCTGGGTATCTTGCTGGTTCTTCCCAGGACAGAGGACTTTTTTTTGAACACGTGGTAAAATAAAAAAAGACTTTCAATAAGAATTACTTGTAATCAATACTGAATAAAAAAATTATTCTATTCTATTCTATTTTCTTTAATTAAATAATTTTACTTCGAATCTTTGCACATTTTACGTACTTGAAGTTAGTGCACAGTGTAAAGCTAATATAATTATATAAGTACAGCCATTTAGCGAGGAGACGCAGCCAGCGTTGTTGGCACTACACAGCGGCGAGTAGGACTCTAGGATTTTTTTTTATTATAGTAATAAATATTGTATTTAATTGAATGTTTAAAAGCTAATGTCAATCTAACAAAGTCTTTTAATTTTATTGTGCGTACATATTACTTCAAACTTAATATTCAGAAGTTTTCTTCCTCGCACAACTTCCTTGTGGAATCGATTACCACCAGTGATTTTTCCGGACCAATACGACTTAGGGACCTTCAAGAAAAGGGCCTACTCCTTTTTAAAAGGCTGGCAGCGCATCTGCGATTCCCCTGGTGTTGCAGTTGTTCATGGGCGGCGGTAGTCACTTACCATCAGGTGAGCCGCATGCTCGTTTGCCCCCTCTCCTATAAAAAAAAATATTGTTTTACACCAAAACTCACCTCTGAATAAGATCGACAGTAAAAGAAAAATATTTAAATATGCAACACATTTTCTATACTCTTATCTTGCTCTTATCTGATAAACTGAACTTTAATTAAAAAAAAACTTTCTTCTTAAGCTTGTGGAAAGTGCAGCATTTCGTACAATTACGTTCGCACATTAACCGTCAGGTAATTTAAACAACTATTTACTAATATTATTACTTAACGCTTGTTATACATTACTAATAATTTATTTATACAATAATTTACACTAAGATAACAATAAATTTAGTTCACATTTAGTGATCGAAAATCTGTCAACACAGACAATGTGAAAATTGTGACACCTAATAAAGTTGTCGTCATCTGTCAGCTGCCTTGGGTAAATATACAATCTCTTTGAATGAAATGATAATACCTTTGTAATATCCCTAATAAAACGTTCAGGATAAGACTTCATGACTACACTAGAGTCCGAGTTTGCACTGTTACGACACCGAATTGCTAATGTTACTAATATTATTTTGATTAATTTACTGTTCCTGACACTATTAAAGACATTTCGTTTCAAGTTTTTACTATATACAAATAAGAGCTACAATCAAGCATACAGTCCAATTGATGGTAAGTTGATACTGTAGTTCAAAGAAAATGTAGGTGACATCTTGTCTTCATCTTCAGCATATGGATATCCGGAGTTGTGTATCGCCAGCAATGCAAAGTCAGAAATTTGCATTTACAAAAACCCAAAATTAGCGGCTTTTTAGGTGCTAATTAGGTGCCAAGTTTAAAAATTAGGTGCTCTAAAATTTTCACCGCAACGAACTGTTGAAATTGGCGTTACAAACAAAACGTCTCGCTAGCAACGCAGTGAAGTAATTAGATATACGATAAATATTAACAGCAATTGCTAATTAGGTGCTGCAAGTATAGGCAATAACAAGGCGCCCCTAATAATAATAAAGTCGTTATTCAGAACAAAGCAGATGCAAAATTCAGTTTATCTGAAAATCAGAATTGAATCAAAATTGTCTTTAGAAAACGCCCAAATTAGGGGCTTTTTAGGTGCTAATCCGACCGAATAATGAGACACAGCTGATATCCGGTTCTCAACATTTACCATTGAGAGCATAACACTGAGCTACATTTGGTACAGGGATTCTTTGAGAGCGTGGTCCTTGCAATGGTCCATTTATGTTACTGCCATAAAACGGCTGCAGTGTTACTTGCTGTAACAATTAATTAATTGGATTGTAAAGCACCGTTGCTACATGTTTTCATAGGCTGCTCATGTTCGTATACCAAAAACCAAATTTATCAAAATTACTTTTTTGATTTACCAAGATCCAATATTATTTTACGTGGTAGAGCCATGCTGCAGCTATATTACTGGTATAGTTGTAGCACGAATGGGTCGGCTCGACCGGGGAAGGATCACGCTCTCACAGGATACCAGCGCAAAATAGCAGCGTAACGCTGCTATGTTTCGTACGGTGAGTGTAGAGACACGTTTTTCTGGAAACGAGGCATTCCATCTTAGTCCTCACGAATGACATCGCAACTGTATTTCAATTCGTCATCGAGGATAGATATATATGTCTATGGGTCACAGCAATCACTTCCCATCAGGTGACTGTGTGTTCGTTTGTCACCCTTATCCTACGCAAAAAAAACTATTGAAGATTGGTGCACGTTATTCAAAAGACAGTTTACATAATTTTATAACGTCAAACAGCAAAACATTTCGCATCGAATACCTTCTGAAACAGTGTAACAAACTTCGGTTAAACAAATTAGTTGCGGAACTTGGTCGTTCAGTTAATCGTGATACTACAAGTTTAATAGCCTTGCAGAACGACCCAATGATGTCAGTCTGTCTACATTAAATATATAATTTTGAAATGTTCATTGAGGGAATCTTTAATCCCAGATGGAAGTTCAATACTAGGTTACTAGGATGGAACTATTTTTAAGACTAATTATTTACTTCATGTTTGCAATTACATTTTTTCCGTAAATATGTAATGTGTAGTGGCAGTATAAAAATATGCACTATCCCATATCGACCCGTGGGTGTCGTAAAGGACGACAGAAGGAAACAAACCAAGAGATGGGCGCCAGTCTCTTTTTAATGACACATAAAAAATAAAAAAACTACGGTTGCCAACCCGCAACAGCCTGTCAAAAGTTCAGCAGGTGGACTTTTGACGGGCTGTACGGTTTTTCAAGTTCATCTAGGTAGGTGTCCTTCAAAGTTGGAGATCGCGGAGGAAGGTATGCCACGTGTTCTAGTGCGCCTTACCTGAGAAGAAGATGGGAGGAGTAGTCCATTCCGATGTGGGGCCGCCATGGGATGGCCGGCGTTAGTGGGGTCTCGGATACATGCGAAAGCGTTCCCGTGGTCCTGCTGTATGCGGCGAAGGTGAAACAAGGGAGGCTAACAAACTAGCACTCACTATACCTGATGATTAGCGGATGCTATAGTCCATAGACATCTATATCTATCCTGGATAAGAAATCAAAATGCACAATGTATTGTCATCCTTAAGGATTAAGAATGCCTCTTTTCCAGGAAAAAAATATTCTACACTCACACTATGAAACACAGCAGCATTAGGCTGCTATTTCACGCTGGTACTCTATGAAAGCTTGGTCCTTACCGGGACGAGCCGATCCATTCGTGCTACAACCATAATATAAGTTGCAACGTGGCCCTATCACAGATTATTACTTCTTTTGGATACTAGCGATACCTGGCGACGCGTTGCTGTCGCTCAATCTGGTTACACGAAAAAGAAAAGATATATTTCTTTTACGTCTAACAGATGGCGTTGTTTTTAAAAAACAAACGAATACTTACTGTTTATTTTTATAGATCCGTTATCATCAGTACATAAACACTCCACAGTTGTACGTGGGCCTCTCACGAAACATTTACTTTAATTGTTACGCGTTGCAGGCAGATAAACAATTAACAAAATATATCTGACTGTTGTTAGGGGGTTTTGGCGGAAACTTGACCAGCGGCAGATTGCTGCTCCTGTATTATTGTTTAAATAATGGTTTGAAGTGGAATTTAATATGTAAAAGTTGTGCAATTTTGTGTATTAAATGTCTGCGCATGTGAACTATTAGTGGAAACGGTGAAACAAGTGCTTTGATGGTGATGTGATTCTCAAGATAAGGTGTCTGTCTGCTTAGACGCCTTGAGATACCATCGCCAACTGTCAGCTGTCTGCTGGCTCAAGTTACCGTCAAAATCACCCAAGGGCTGCAGAATGTGATGCATCAACATATTTTGAAGCAGTGTACTATGAAGAATAATAAATATACATTGTAATTTCAGGCTCAGAAGGGTTAGAACCCAGAGCCGTAAAGCCATTGATAAAAAATTGACTGCTGTTATCTTTGGCGATCACATCACTAGATGTCTTGTACTTTCACTAGGTGGTAAGACTCATTTTGTGCCTAGGAGCCTGTCTGTGTAGGTACCTCCCCTTACCTAATTCAATCGCTAAAAAGCAGCGCACTGTTGTGTTCCGGTCTGAAGGGTGTAGAGTTCCAGTATAATTACTTTCTATTCAAAATTTGTCAATCAACATAACTTAAAATTCTGTTAAATGAAAACTGTACAAAAGGGTTAAAGATAAAATAACTAAGATGTAAATGTTGGCTTCCATGCTGGTTCTATTATAATTCATAAGAATAATTGAACAAAATTTTTCAAAATTGAAATTATATTTATTAAAAAAAAATTCGGCTAGGTATCTTGCTGGTTCTTTCCATGACAGAGGTAGTTTCCGCATTGGTGGTAAATAATAAATACCTAGTCAGGTCATAAATTCTGTCACATGTTTAATATAAAATAATTGAAACATGTTTATTCATTATGTAACCATTTATATACCGAAATGAAATTAACAAACATAGATTCTTATGACACTAAAGTTTATTCAAAATGACCTCCGTGATTTTGAATACAGGCCTTCAATCTGCGCGGCCAGTCGTCTATCGCAGCACGAACGAGGTCCATGTCAATATCGGCGACTGCCTTAATCAAGGATGTCTTGTGTGACTCCAAATTGGGATGAGGCTTTGAGCACGCCTTTTCCTCCAAGTGTTGCCATATCTTGTAATCTAACGGATTCAAATCTGGACTGGAGGAGGGCCAGTCTTCGTGCCGGATGAAGTCGATTTCACGCGCCGCCAGCCAGTCTTGTGTGCTCTTCGCTCTATGAGCTGGCGCCGAATCTTGTTGGAATACCCAGTGCCTGTTATTGAACATGGTATGAGAAACAAGTTCCACAAGGTTCGTCAGGACTGTATTTTGATACACAACTGCATTCGTTTTTACACCTTTCTCACAAAAATGTACCTCTGTTAAGCCCCAATAAGAAACTCCCAACCATACCATGAGCGAGGATGGAAAATGACCTCGTTGGACACGCGGAATACGGTTGCTCGCTTCTTCACTACTGTGTGCGTACACCTTATCATTTTGTTTGTTGTAGCTCTCTTCTACGGTAAAAATTTTTTCATCCGAAAAAAGAATTTCCCGATATTTTTTTCCCGCGTACCGCTTCAACAAAGCGCGGCATCTCTTCAGTCTCATGTCCATTAGACGAGCATTCAAACGATGTTCTGTTTTTCTTCAATATGCCCGAAGCCCTAACTTCTTCTAGTCTTCATTTAACACCCTTTTCACCGTGGTTCTGCTTAATCCCAACTGAAGGGCCAACAGTTTCTGCTTACGTTTGGGATTTCTTTGAATTCGCGCCTTCACAGCTTTTATCACTGCTGGAGTCCTAACAGACCGCGGGCGACCACTTCTTGACCTGTCATCTACACTAGAGTCTTCATTGTATCGTTTGATGGTACGATAAATGAATCTTTTGGTTATATTCAAATTTTTTCAGTATGTCAAATATTTGAATTGGTGCGTAACCGCAACGATGCAACGCAATAACTGCAACACGGTCTTCTTTAAGCGTCCACTCCATATTTAAAAATGAGTAAAATCATAGATAAATATATATGTGGCTAGAGTAAAATTCTAAAAAGTATACAGTTTTATTTTCATGAACAATTCGAAATTCGAATTCAATAAACTTTTTTGTGGCCAGCATTCTAAAAGAAAAGTTTTTACTGTGTGACAATACTTATGACCTGACTAGGTACATTCAATAAGTAAGTAATATATAATGTACTGTGTAGTGGCGATGTAAGAATATCCACTACCCCATGTCATCCCGTGGGTGTCGTAAGAGGCGACTGACGAAAACAAATAAAGAGATGGGCAGCAGCGTGTTCCTAATAACGACCAAAAATAAAAGAACTGCGGTTACCAGCCAACTTGCCCTCACTATAAGGCAATCTATTCGGGAGGCCTATGTTCAGCAGTGGACTTTAAAAGGATGTAACGGTAAGTATTATTTGATAATCTATATTGAATAAAAATATTTTATTCTATTCTAATTTAACCATCTTAATCCTCAGTAGTGAAAACGGATCTTCAGCCTTCTTTGTATGAAGTTGGGTGCAGGAGATGCTCTCGGACTACAATAGAGCCATTCTGCAGTTACATCATGAATGTAGCACACATAGGTCGGCTCGACCGGGGTAGGACCACGCTCTCACATATTACCAGTGTCAAATAGCAGCTTAATGGTGCTGTGTTTCGTATGGTGAGTGTAGATAATCGGAGAACCTTTTTACTCGAAACCAGACATTCCATTGTGGCGAAGCTTGCGAAGTCACTTATTGATTTCACGATGTCTGTCCGTCTGTCCGTCTGTCCGTCTGTCCCACGATTATCTCGAGAACGGTTTCGAATTTTCAAATTCTGTTTTCAGCAATCGATTACTGATCACCGAGGCATCTGAACCTCCTATTTTGAAACTGATTGATCAACGGCAACCGTTAGAAACCGCTACAAAGCTGATTGCTTCGCCACTTTGCTATGCTGTTAGCTTGCTAGGTTTATTTTTATACGTCTCCAGGCTACAAATTCTTCCTCGACTTACCCATATGTAGTCGTCGAAACCAATAAGACGAAATGGGTTAAGTAATGGATTCTCATGAACCAACACTACACTGCGAATAAAACATTTTTTTTTAATAAATATTAATGAATAATATAATAATACGAGTACTATAGAAAATATTTGACCAGCGTGAATTTACCTATCATAAATTTAAAACAAAACAGCAAAATAATTGCGACAAAAAACGACCTTACTTTTTAATATTTCTAAATTTAGCTTGATTTTCTTAAAGTGTACTAAAAAGTTACAAGAGTTTTAATTATATTACGGTGGGCATCCTAAATTACCAACTTTGGTGCTGCAAGTTTCCTTTTTACTTGTCATTTGTATAAATTAAATTTAGGATCGGTTAAATACCACCGGAACGCTACGCTTAATAGTCTCCTTTGTTTCGAGGAAAGTTAAATTAATTTAGACAAGGAGGCTTCGTACACTATGTACTACGCTTAGTATTTGCAAGTCAAACGTCCAAATTTCTTCCTCCGTACTTAACTTTATTTATAAATATGCGGGCCACCTCAATTTTGTATTCTAATGTGGTTTGATTCTCTTTATGTTTTGTTATATTATTAACTATTGTATATATTTCTCTCGCAGTGATATCGATGGATGCAGGTAGCTCAGGACTGTGTTTTGTGGCATTCCTTGTGAGAGGCCTACGTTCAGTACTAGACTTGTAAATGACGATTATGTATGTACATATTTGTCTAGCAGTGATTCACTTTCTTACAATTCACAACGTGTATAATATTATCTTCTTCATCTCGTTAATTATTGTGGCAGTTCATTACTCTTTTTGCAATTTACACTACAGAATTTGTGTATAAAAGTCATTAACAATTTCTCAAATTTGAATCCCGCACGGAACAAGTATTGTCTACGAATTTTTGTGAATCTGGTTGTTTGTGCTATTTATGTTTGTAAACTGCATTCACGATACAAGAGAAGAGCCTAGAATGGAGGTAACGTTATACAAAAAAAATGAAATAAAACAAATGCTACATAGCATTCGAAACGTCGGGAATATCAAAACTTAAAATTAAAAGTGAGCTTAGTTAATGCTTAACAATTCATAAAAAATATTGTTATTCAATGAGTAGAATTCTTGTTGTTATAAGAAATTATTACGATAAAAATAACTTTAAAATGAGAAGGAATTTATTAGAATTTAATATACTTATTACTTAGTTTGGATGGTAAGTTGTTGTGTGAATTATGTCGTAATGTGGATTGTGTTGTAGTGAGAATGTTTGTGTATCTTAGAGATCTTCTATATTATTGCTTTTGTCTCATAGAACTTACAATCATATCCTTAATATATTTCTTTTTATAGAAGAGTGGGAAGACGAGCATGCGGCTCACCTGATGGTAAGTGACTACCGCCGCCCATGAACAACTGCAACAACAGGGGAATCGCAGATACGTTGCCGGCCTTTTAGAAAGGTGTAAGCTCTTTTCTTGAAGGTTCCTAAGTCGGATCGGTCCGGTAAAATCGCTGGTGGTAATCAAGTCCACAAGGAAGTTGTGCGAGGGAGAAAACTTCTTCGAAATAGCACAATGGTGGACCGCCAATCATCCAGATGGTATGGATGGTATCGCGAGTTTTGTCGCGATGTGCGATGGTGAAATTGAGCGGCTGGAATTAGTCCGAACAATTCCTCAGAGTACTCCCCATGATAGATTCGATAAAATACGATTATATAATTACAATTTTAAAATACAACAACTTTTATCGGATGAAAGTACGTACGTAAATCTCAAAACAGACCCTACAACTAATACGCTTAAAACAACTAGCGATCTAATTAAGAAATACTCCGAGAAATTGGATCTAGACGTTAATTCGATAATACCTACGTGTGCCAAACCACCGAAGTTGTATGGGTTACCAAATTACACAAATCAAACTCTCCAATAGTGAGTCAGATCGATTAGCCAACATACAGATTGGCTCAACACCCAACAAAAGTACTATCACCACTTAGAGGACACACAACAGCACACACTAAGGATTCATACCATTTTGTCAGTGAGATAAAAGATCTCTTGTTTGTGACCATAGTTTCATTGTCTTACTGACAATGAAACTATGGTCATTTTTGATGTTCAGTCTCTATTTACATGCCGACCTGTTGAAAACTGCATCTCAATTGTAACTAGGAAACTAGAGAAAAACAATATGCCAGCAGAATATGCAGTATTACTCAGACATTGCCTTACAATTGAATATTAGTGGAAGGAAGAGTTTTACAAGCAAGTAGATGGTGTTGCGATGGACTCACCGGCATCTCCCATTGTCGCCGATATTTTCATGGAGGACTTTGAGGAGAAAGCCCTTCTTACTGCACCAGTTACTCCAAGTTTCTAATCTTTTACAATTTTACCATCAGACAAAGTAACTGCATTTTTAGAACATCTTAATTCCATAAACTCTAAAATTCAATTTACTATGGAGTTAGAGGCAAATAATTCTTTAGCTTTCCTAGATGTGTTAGTCATTCGAATTCCTAATAATACCATAGGTCACACTGTGTATAGAAAAAAGACCCATACCAACCGATATTTAAATGGTGAATCGCACCATCATCTTTCACAGTTAGCTACCGTGGGCAAATCTTCGTTACAGAGAGCACGAGGGATCTGTGACAGCAAACATCTGGCCGCCGATCTTTAGCAAGTCATGCAGGTTCTGCACGACAACAAGCTTCGGGTCCCGCGCCTACGTCACAGTGACCGAGTGAAGCCGGCCACAGTCGAGCGTATGCCTGCTGTACTACCATATGTCAGAAGCGTCACAGACAAGATTGGCTACATCTTGAAGCGAGCTTCTATTAGAACATTCTTCAAGCCGCCGAAGAAAATTAGTCAGTTCCTACCATCCGTCAAGTGCAATATTCCTCTACAAGATGTGTGAGTGTACAAGGAGTGTACAAGCTTGATTGTGAGTGTGGTCTCTCATATATAGGGCAAACAAAACGATCAATAAAAACCCGCGTAAAAGAACACATAGCTGATGTGAAGCACCAACGTTCCCGGAATCTGCAGTTTGTGATCAAATACTAGACGGCCCCCGCCGTAACAATAGATTTGATAAACCACAAATTCTTGCGAAAGAACATCGATTCCTGCCAAAGATGATACGTGAGGCTATTGATATTAAAAAACATCCTAATTTTAATAGAGAGGGAGGCTGGGTACTACCACCAGCTTGGGATATTATAATTCATAAAATTAAACCCAAGCATACCACTTTAAGACACAGTAAGTACATTCTGCGTAGATCGGACCAAAATTATTAATTGAAAAGCTGAAGGTACTCTGGGTTAACTCTGACATCGGGACGTCAGTTACCTCAGTCCCCCGTGACCATGGTTGCTGGAAAGCAACCGAAACGTCGGGAATATAAATTAAGTTAATTAAACGCGATAAAATCCGTAAAAAGTAATTTGATTCAACATAAGCTTAGTTTTGAAGGGCCAGAAATTTTTAAGACGATACAGGGAACGTAAGGCAACAACAACTTTTCGGCTTATTTCAGAAATTTGCAAACTCCAGTTTATAGTTTGATCTATATGCAAGCCAAGATTAACTATTTATTCATTGAAAGGATCGATATACTACTGTAAACCACAGGTTCAAGGTTTTTATAGTCAATCTTGGCCTAGTATCCTTAAACTACCTACAATCATTTCTTTGCATTTTAACAGATTTACCGAGATGCCATGCCTGTACGACCAAACTCGGATAGCATCAAGATCATTGTTCATCAGTCTTATGACGTTATTGCTGTCATCGATACTAGATTGTACGTATAGTTGAAGATCATCTGCATACAGATGGTGCGAACATTTGATAACAGAAGATATGGAATTATTCATGCACAATGTCATCGAAAATTATAAAAGCCCACCTTAATTCTGATAAGGTGAAAAATTCAAAAATAGAAATCGTGATCAGTGGACATTTCAGGAAATTCACTCGTTTGTCGAGTACAAATTTTGAATATCTGATAAATTTAATTGAACCTCAAATTTATACTAGAGACACAAACTTTAGAAAAGCGATACTAATTCAAGAAAAATCGGCTCTAACATTGAGATTTTAGCAAGTATAGCAGTATAACTTCAGAATATCCAAGCAAGTCATAAGCTTATAAGTAAATTCGTTCCAGAAGTTTGTGCAGCTATCATCATGCATTAAAAGACAACGTAAAGGTAATTGAACTTTTTTAATATGGAAACTGGATCAGTGACATAAACAAATAAAATATTATAGAGAACATAAACATTCATATCCAAAAGCTCGGAGAGTTCACTATGTAGAGATGACGTAGCATATTATTGTTCGTCGTTTGATAGCTATCCAGGAGATGGCTGACCTGGAGATTGTTGTCCTACAGACGTATATCTTTGGGATACCTGTTCCATAGTTCTTGATGTACTGGGGCCTCTATAGTATCAAACATTGGCTGGTTGGCTGTACGCCAGCATCGGGGAAGGTTGAACTGGTGAAGAATAACCTTGACACGTTTGTGTCCTATTGCTTGTTTGCTGGGAGGGATATACATCAAAGTAATGGTTGTTTGCCTTAAAAATTAAGTCACATATGCCTTGTTGCACGATATTTTTAGTGTGCTCAGAATATTGCATCATTTAACTTCCTACGAAATTCTTTTCATCATCATTTTGCGTGTTCGTATTTGATGAGGCTGATTTTAAAATTCCAAAATCTTTTTAAGCATTTGCAATTTTGGCTCTGGTGTTTCTTCAGGTTGTGCTAGGTTATTTGGTGGTCCCGGAATTCCTTCTGCTCCAGTTTCATCTTCATTGTCTGCAGTTTCCATTGTATTGCTTACCTGAAATATGATAGAATTTTAATAGTTAGTGTTATCACTTGCAGATCCCTAACAACTCACTGGTTTGGAAAAATATATCCGAAGATTTTAATGATTTATGGAATTTTCCTCACTGCGTAGGATCCATGGATGGAAAACATGTGTGCTACAAGCACCAATTAACAGCGGAGCAGAATATTTTAACTACAAGTCAGCACACCGAATCGTTCTGTTTGCTATGGTGGATTCAAATCATAATACTCTTCACGAATTCTGGATACCAAGGGCGAATCTCGGATGGGAGATTCGTTAAGAATAGCAAACTTGTATTGAATAAATATATGATGAAACCTTACCCTAGACCAGGGGTTCCCTAACTTATTCATGACGCGCCCCCTTTCTACCAAAAAAACTATCCGCGCCCCCTGCTCAAGATAATTTTGATTACTATCAGGTTAGAAAAAGATAGTTATATATTATAGTATATAACATAAAAGATTTTAATAAACATAAAATCCTATAAAAAACTACTTAATTATTTAACACAATTTCTTATTTATTCGAATGTGATGAATGAGCTTGCATGGTTTTAACGAGATTTCTGATTCTCGGCTTGACCACAGAAATCGTATAACGCAAATCACTATGTTAAGTTTATTTCTGTACTTAGTTCTTACTGCTACAATAGCAGAAAATCCCCTTTCGCACAAATATGTACTGGAAAAGGGTAAATACCATCGAAGTGCTTTCTTTGCTATTTTGGGATAAATTGAGAAATATTTGACCCCAATCATTGTTTTACCCATTTTTTCGATATTATATTTAGTAGCAGAACAATTTTTAATTTCCAAAGCTTCCTCTTGAAGTGTTTCTAGCAGGGCATCTATGTTAACTCGGACTCGGTCGTCGACGATGCGAGTCGCTCTGTGCTTGGAAGGAATTGGCACTGGGGAGCCCCAGCCTAGAGATTTTTTTTATAGGATAAAGGTGACAAACGAGCACACAGTCCACCTGATGGTAAGTGGTTGCTGCGGCCCATAGACATCTACATCTATCCTCTATTACAAATCAAAATGCAGATGTGTTGTCACCCGTGAGGACTAAGATGGAATGCCTCATTTCCAGTAAAAAGGGCCTCCGGCCACCTGCACTCACCAAGCGAAACGCAGAGGTAAACCTCTACTTCACGCTGGTATTCTGTGAGGTCGTGGTACCACTCCGGTTCGAGCCGGCCCATCCGTGCGACAGCAAAAGCTGCCACGTGGTTCTACCACTGTTAAAAACAGGGAACAGTCTTCCATGTGAGGCCGAACCTGCGCCTTGTAAGACGGTGTGACGATATGAAATACTGTCCCACTCTGCTGAGCACGCCAAACTTTTTAGAGGCCAATTTGGCCTTCTCTTCCAAGTGACCACGAAACTGCACGTCACTCGATATGTCGACGCCGGTGATTCCGATACTGGCTGAGGCAACAAGGGGAGTGCCTTGAAACTGAGGAGATACGACAAAGGGGTTCTTTTTAGCGGTAAACGCGCAAACTTTTGTCTTCTGAGGATTAAACTGGACTAGATTTAGTCACCCCCAATCCGAGACTTTGTTCAGCAAAGACTCTACTTCAGACACAAGTTTGTTCCGGGACTCGACGACGTTTTCCCGAGAAATATTGGCACGGCCGGTGTATATAGCATCACCAGTGCTGTCATCCGCATAGCAATGAATGTTAAGGGTCCATTCCATAACATGGAATGGATCGGTCGCCAATCGATAAACATCATCATCACACGAGGTAGGAAAGTAGTGGTTGAACTCATCAGTAAGGCGCTGCAAATTATTTGATATTTTTCTCTTGGTTTCTAAAGTGGAATTTGTTGCAATTTTTGCTTACTTTCTGGTCCAAGAACGATGTCGGCTGCTTGCAACATACACGGTTTGACGAGTGTTTCTCCAATAATATGGCTTTTTCCCCCTTGCGATAAGCAACGATAATTCGTACGTAGCTTCAAGTAGTTTTTGGTTTGACTCGGCAAAATAACCAGTACTATCTAACTTCATGCATTTTAAACTTCCAGATTTTACATTATAAAATTCTTTCGGTTTGTCCTTCAAATCACTGTGTTTAGTCAATAAATGTTGCTCCAGACGAGTCGGTCTCAAAGCATCATTGTTCAAAACTTCGTAACAGATAATGCACTGTGGATGATTGCTACCATTTTTACTTATGCAAACAAAACTGTATTTAATATAATCTTCATTGTATTTGCGATTTTTGTCGAGTTCATCGCGGAGAAACAAAAATAAATTGACAAGTCACAGTCTGAGTGACTGTGAGTTGTGCTTATGCGACAGCAAGGCGTGTGGGGGAGGGATGCACGCACAAGCACAGAATAAACAATAGACAATCGAATCATCGGAACTTCGAACTGACCACTCGCTGCGATTAGTGCGTTGAGTAAGTACTTGCAGTAGCTGTGTACATAAAGCCGTTTCTTGATCGTAAGGTTCTTAATTAGGCAGGGGGCCCGCACCCCCCTTTGCTGGTCTCTGCGCCCCCATTGGGTGGCGCGCCCCCCACTTTGAAAACCCCTGCCCTAGACAGACTCACGCCAAAGGGTCAATAGAGAAAATTTTCAATTACATACACATTAGAGCCAAGAGGCTGGTTGAGAAAGTCTTCGGAATCATTTCATAAGTGTTCAGGGTATTAAGGAAGCCAAAAAAAGCTAGATACAGCAACATGGCCATAGTTCACTTGCACAATTTTTTGAGGCGTACCTCCTCTCGACCGCTTTATATGCCACGTGGCAGCTTCGACACAGAAGACGAACATGGAGAATTAATAAATGGGACCTAGCGACGTGATCAAGTAATGACGTCATTCTATCCCATAAGAATGTTGCACGCCGTTCTCCAGCGACGACTAAAGAATTTAGAAATAAGTTAGCAGACTACTTCACTGCAGAAGGAAGGCTTTCCTGGCAAGAAGAGTATGCGTGAATTGAATAACTACCCAGGGATAGCTTAATTCGCCTTTTTACCTACCTGACTACTTATGGTATAAGATTAAATTAAGGTACTTACAGTATTTAATCTGCTTTTGCGTTGTTTGTTGTTGTTGTTTACAAGGCTTTAACCTCATCTTTGGCGATTACCTGGGTTGTATGGGTTACCGAAAATACACAAACAAACGCTCCACTACGTTCCATAGTAAGCCAGATCGATTCACCAACTTATAAGTTGGCTCAATACTTGGCAAAAATATTGTCACCACTGAGAGGAAACACCAAAGCACAAACAAAGGATTCCTACCATTTTGTTAGTGAGATAAAAGACCTACACCTCACTGACAATGAAACTATTGTCAGTTTTGATGTTCTGTCACTATTCACATGCTTACCAATTGAAGACTGTATCTCAATTGTAACTAGGAAGCTATAAGATAACAACATGCCTACAGAATATGCAGCATTACTCAAACACTGCCTCACATCTGGCTATCTATTGTGGAAGGAAGAATTCTACAAGCAAGTTGATGGTATGGCGATGAGTTCGCCTGTATATCCCGTAGTCGCCGACATATTCATGGAGGACTTCGAGAAGCAAGCCCTTCTCACTGCCCCTGTAAATCCAAGATTCTACAAGCGGTACGTAGACGATACTTTCACAATTTTACCATCTGACAAAGTAACTGCATTTTTAGACCACCTTAATTCCATAAACTCTAAAATACAATTCACAATGGAGTTAGAGGCAAACAATTAGCTTTTCTAGATGTTTTAGTCATCCGAAATCCTGATAACACTATTTTTCACACTGTGTATAGGAAAAAGACCCATACCAACCGATATTTAAATGGTGAATCGCACCATCATCCATCACAGTTAGCTACCGTGGGAAAATCTTTGTTTCAGAGAGCACGAGGGATCTGTGACAGAAAACATCTGGCTGCCGAGCTTCAGCACGTCGTGCAAGTATTGCAAGACAACAAGGTTCGGGTCCCGCGCCTACGACACAGTGACCGAGTGAAACTGGCCACAGTCAAGCGTGTTTGTGCTGTACTACCCTATGTCAGAGGAGTCACAGACATGGTTGGCTACATCTTGAAGTGAGCTTCCATTAAAATATACTTCAAACCGCCAAAAAAAGATTAGTCAATTTTTACCATCCGTCAAGTGTAATATACCTCTACAAGATGCAGGAGTGTACAAACTGGATTGTTAATGTGGTCTCTCTTACATAGAACAAACAAAAAGATCTATTAAAACCCGCATGAAAGAACATATAGCTGACTTGAAGCACCGACGTTCCGAAAAGTCTGCAGTGTATGATCATGTTCTAGATCGTCCCCGCCATTACATTAGATTTGACAGATTTGGGATCCTATGATTAATAAAATTAAATCCAAACCCAAGCATACCACTACAAGACTTCAAGATGTAAGCTCATTCTGCGTAGATCGGACCAAAAATTAATTTCCGAAAACTGAAGGTAGCCGGGCTAACTATGATATCGGGACGTCAAACACCTCAGTCCCCCCATGACCACGGATGCTGTAAAGCACCCGAAACGTCGGGAATTAAAAATTTAAATTAAACCGCGATAAAATCCGTAAAAATTAGTTTTATTTAATGTGTTGTCTTCGCGTAAATATAAGAAATCATTAACAGTATTAAGCCTTTACTGTAATACTTAATGTTTGAAATGAATATGTTTTAACTTGATACTTATTAACTGAATTCAATTGTAAAAATATTCTTTTTAAGATATTGTAGACGACTTTATATAGAGATTAATTATTATTTATTATTAATAATAATGCGCCGACACAATAGATAGAATTAGAATACATTTGTAAAAGGAAAGTTCCATTATTCTGTGATAAAGGCTTTTGTGCTTGTAATAGGACAAAAGCATTTTAGTGGTTTATTTCTAAGGATATCGCTCCAAAGGGATAGACAATATTAGACTATGAATTGCTATCAATCCCGATTTATGAACGATTTCTTACCTCCATTGTTACAAATGGTACGCTCTAATCGCTTGGTTAAATGGTAATATGAAAATAATAAAATAATTACTGAGCAAGCGTTTGCTCTTGATTTCAATTTAATATTATACAAGTAAATCATCTCGTAAAATTGCAACAATTATGTTTAAAAAAAACAGGCAAGAAAATAGTGTTTAGTGTAATGGTGGCGTTAATCTACTGAGTTTTAGTTATAAGAGACGACTATAAGAAATTCCAGAAAGACCTTATGGTTTCTGACAGATGGTGGTGAAATCATCCCGTTTACATTACGCGTAAAATACCTTTAACGGTAACTGGAAGCAGGGCCAATGGTCCGACTACCAAGCATAGGCTTTTACGAGTTAATGTACAAAGAAAAAGTTACGTCTTTATTCATTCGTCGAAGCTCATCAATAATAATATGTAACTATTCACTAAGAAAACTTTTAACAACCAATTGAAATTAATTTATTTTTACAAATGAGTAAAGTATACTTGTAAGATGTTTGGTGTTTTGGGTTGCTGTCACCCGGGGACGCCGTTAACTCGCAAATATTAAAATATCTTCTAATGTAAAAAAAAAATGTTTGTTTTTTCGTATTTTATGCGATGCAATATCGTTTATCAGATTGTGCTGAAATTTTGTCAACTTATGGCATGCACGTGCGCGAAGGCTATAGGCATAGTACAATTAACTTACAGTAGGTGGCGCGCGTATCGTATCGACAAATTTATTTGAAAGTTATTTATCATTCCACTTCAATGAATGTATTATCATTCCTAATCAAACTATATAACAGTTTTTTATATTTTGATTTTTTTTATATAACTAATTTTAAAACAATATTTCCACAATCATTTCTTTTGCAGTAGCGAATCGCCGGGTACCAGCTAGTAAATTAATAAAAAGGCATGCCATGTAATAATTTTAGCAGAATTTGTACTGAATCAGTGTCTTATGTATGTATTGATGTAAACAGTGTTAGTCAATGTTCCTGTTTCCTGCAATATAGCCTGTATCACAGTATCCAAGAACATGTATCATATAGGCCCAGAGTTTAGAGCAGAAACCGCTGTTTTGTGTTATAAAGTTATGTTTTTACGGTTCAAAAACAATTCAATTCTATTCTATTTTATTTACCGTCAATACGCTAGTAATATTCCGCCTCAATAACTGTCGTTCACGTAGATATTGACAATCGCAATTGACCGTTTCGGGGATCCCGGTTACGAGATACATAATAAATAAGAAAACACTCCGTGGCGCAGTGGCTTAGCAATGAGTTGCGGCGCTGAGGGTTAGAATCTCGCACGGAACAAGTATTTGTATGACCTTCAATAATTGTATATAATGTGTTGTTAGCATACTTTTTTTCAGTATTAATAGCTTGCGAGATAACATTAATCTCTTTTCTTCAAACAACCGATTAAGAGTTAATGCCGTTAACCGCGATACATAATTATTGTGTGGAAAATTTCTCCCTTTTAACTTTTATTCTGCAACATCATTTATTAAATCCAATTTGATCTTTGTGGTAATATTAATCCAAATCTCGTTCCATTCTTATATGGGACAATGTTATATGCCTTCAGAAAACGGGATAACTGTATCCGTCTTGTTGCCGTTGGTTCCACATAGCGACGCTTAACTTCAAAGTTAGCTTGCAGGTACATAATCTCTTTTTCTTATATATATATATATAGCATAGGGTGACAAACGAGCACACAGTCCACCTGATGGTAAGTGGTTGTTGTGGCCTATAGACATCTACATCTATCTTCGTTTGCGAATCAAAATGCAGATGCGTTGTCACCCGTGAGGACTAAGATGGAATGCCTCTTTTCCAGTAAAAAGGGTCTCCGATTCTCTACACTCACCATACGAAACACAGCAGTGTTAAGCTGCTATTTTACGCTGGTATTCTGTGAGAGCGTGATCCTTCCCCGGTCGAGCCGACCCATTCGTGCTACAACTATACTACTAATATAGCTGCAGCATGGCTCTACCGCGTAAAAAATACCTTAAGACAACATTTTACCATACTCAACTAGGCTTTGGCACTAGAGGTGGCTGTGAGGCGGTGGTACATTCAGTGCGTACATTTTAACAAACTCTGATGCAAATGTTCTTGTGAAGGACCTAAGGAATGCTTTTAACTTTATCGATAGGGTAACCCTGCTGAAAGAAGTGGCTAACAATACCCCCGAAATTTATCACTACGTTTGGCAATGTTACAGTCAAAAATACTAACTTGTTTTACGAAAACCATATTATTGATTCTGCTGTCAGTGATCAGCAGGGTGAACCACGAAGTCCTGCAGTTTCTGTTTGGTATTTCAATCCATTATTTTTAATTTGAAATCCAAGCTGAATTTCTGTACCTGGACGACGGTATACTGGGAGGTAGAACAGATGACGTACTCAGTGATCTTACTCATATATTTAAAAGTTTTATAAATATTGGTTTTGAACCAAATTTTTAAAATTTTAATGTAAAATAGCAGTTTAACGCTGCTGTGTTTCGTATAGTGAGTGTAGGGAACCGGAGACCCTTTTTACTGGAAACGAGGCATTCCATCTTACTACTCACGGGTGACAACGCATCTGCATTTTGATTCCTAATCGAAGATAAATGTAGAGGTCTATGGGCCACAGTAACCCCTTACCATCAGGTGGACTGTGTGCTCGTTTATCACCCTTATCCTATAAAAATTATCAATAAATGTAAAATATCTTTTCCAATAATTTATCTAGTTCTAACAGAGACACTTTAATTAAAAATTTTAATCATATTTTTCCAGGAAAAAAACTGTCAGTACGGAATCACTATACCTGCTAGGTGCCCCGTTGTTTTTCGATAGTATTAAACCTGTTTTTTAAACAAAATTTGATCAGTTTTTAAACATCATTGATAAATTGTATAAATCAAACCTACACATAGCTCTTACTGTTTTAAAATATTCTCTTCTTGTACCTAGATTTACATACTTACTTCGCTCGAGTCCAGTCTGGAAATGTTCGGATATTTTAAAAGATATTAATTACAATTTTAAAATAGCTATACAAAAATTCTAAATTTAACTTTAAATACAACAGCTTGGTCTCCAGCTACTTTACCACAGTATATATAGAGGTCAGTGTACTTTACTTATAAAATTTTGTGGTATTGGTGTGAAAAATCTTTATGGCGTTGCATTGCTTGCTTTCCTTGCTTCCGTGCATAGTGTCAGTGACTTATGTAACATAATTTTAGACAATAACAAGCCTGTGCTTTGCTACGGAGCGTACATGGTAAACGCTCTGTCCCGGCGAGAATGTTCCACTGGAAGTTAACCAACAAAAACAATGGAATATTCCATTGGTACACAGTGTGCAGAAAGATTTGTAAAAGACTTCCATAGTGACCAAGATCAGGGATGCCTTTTAGCTGTTTCGACTAAGGAGGTCACTGGTTACATGCTTTACCATCAAGTAATCTCAGCACATTACTTGATGGAGAAAGCTTGCACATCGCCGTAGAAATCCGATTAGGAGCAGCGACTTGTCAACCTTATCAGTACCCCTGTGGTAGCAGCGTCAACAAATTTGAGCTCCACGGACTTTAATGGAAGAAAAGTGCTAGTAGGTTATCACGGCAAGGTTCTTTCAACGATATCATCCCAAGGGCTCTTGTCTCTATAAATGTTCCCTCAGTTTTAGAGCCTTGTATTCCACAAGGCTCTTAAACTTAGGGAATGGCATTTAGAGACGATGGCAGAAGACCCAACGGTATGACTTTGGTCCCTTGGGAGACAGGTAAAGCCCTAGCGCGGGATGATACTTGTGTAGATACTTTGTCTGCCTGTCATCTCAGGGGTACCTCGTTTAGAGCCGGGGCGGCATCAGAGGCAGCTGAACTGAGTAAGTGGCGCAAATATGAGTCTCTTTTTTATATAGGATAAGGGTGACAAACGAGCACACAGTCCACCTGATGGTAAGTGGTTGCTGCGGCCCATAGACATCTACATCTATTCTCTGTTACAAATCAAAATGTAGATGCGTTGTCACCCGTGAAGACTAAGATGGAATGCCTCATTTCCAGTAAAAAGGGTTTCCGGTTCTCTACACTGACCATACGAAACACAACAGCATTAAGCTGCTATTTTACGCTGGTACTCTGTGAGAGTACCACCTGCACTCACCAAGCGAAACGCAGAGGTAAACCTCTACTTCACGCTGGTTTTCTGTGAGGTCGTGGTACTACCCCGGTTCGAGCCGGCCCATCCGTGCGACAGCAAAAGCTGCCGCGTGGCTCTACCACTGTTTAGAGAGTCTTAGAGACGTCTACATATCTGTGCCATTTACTGTAGAGACTATCGATCCGTAAGGTCCTCGTGTGGTGAAGTTTCTAAAGGAACTCTACCCGCGAGTGGTCGTTGCTGCTGGTGATGAGAGGGCTGATTCTTTTCTCGCTCAAATGCTAAGTATAGCCATTCAGCGAGGAAACGCAACCAGCATTTTTAGCACGATACCACGGAGAGTAGGACTGTATGATAATTAGTTTTAGTTTTAATTTTAGTTTTTTTTTTATATAATAGTTTATTTTAAAATTGTTTTTGAACTTTATTTTCATAAATACGAGTATAAGTTTCAAGATATTTATGATTTAAATTGTTTCATAATATGAAAATGTATTTAATGAATGATTGCATATTTGATATAATATCGGGAATATTTATAAAAGTATCGAAAATTTTACCAACATTTTTGCAAAAGTTTTTGTATTAGGTCCTTACATATGAAATTGGTGTTTTGTACGGGAGGAGTATAAAGTCATATTTTTGTAAAATATATTTAATTAATCAAAGTATGCACCGTTGTTATCTATGCACTTTTGCCATCTCATATGTAGTTCATTGATCCCTTTACTAAAAAAAAATCATGGGGGCGAGAATCAACTCTTTGGAGGCGGTTTGGACTGCCGCATCGGAGTTGAAATTTTTTACTTGTAAGAAGTTGTCCAAATTCCGGAAAAAAATGGTAATCTGTTTGAGCAAGGTCCGGGGAGTACGTTGGATGTCGCAGACATTAAGATTGTAGCTCATCTAACTTAGTGGTGGTTTGTTGTACAGTGTGTGGTCTTGCGTTGTCGTGAAGCAGCAGTGGCCTAGAACGATTGACCAATCTCGGTTGTTTAGCAGCTTGTTGTTCCTTCCATAGCGCTTCCGATTATCGTACACTATCAACTTTGCATTTCAAGTAATGATTCGATTTAAAAACCCTTCATTATTGTGTCGGTTGAGCAAAGTAACACAGCAGTCGACGCGTGTTTGCAAGTTCGATTCACACACTACTGTAACACTGGTGCCACGGTAGAAGTCGTACTCGTAAATATACCGATATTAAATGTTTTCCATTGTGCGGTAATAAGCGACGCTAAAGAAAAAATAATGAGGAAAAAACAAATGAATGACTGTTTTCAAAACTAAAATGTACCAGCTAAAAGAATTTATAAATTTGAATTTGGAATTCTTAACCAAAGAGGAGATATTTCAGATAAAAGTGGTCAGTACGACAAAACGCTAATTGCATATGTAAGTACCTAATATTTGTCATCCAATATAATATTATAATATATATATATATATATATATATATATATATATATATATATATATATATATATATATATATATAAACCTACACATAATACAAACATAGATGAAACATAGATATTGACTCATAGATGGTTTTTTATAGTTATCACGCTTGTCAGGTGGGGTAGCAATCGCAGTTTGTTACTAAAACTTCTCCTGTTTCTGTTTCCCTACGTCGCCTCCTTTGATACCCACGGGATAGATAGTGGTTGTTCTTACGCCGCCACTATACAAACAAAATTGTAATAAGAAACTGTGATAATATCGGATGAAAATGGTAATTTCATTATTTTTCTGTTTTGAAATTGTAACGGTTTCAACATTGGGTGGAGCACAATTAAAAGTAGGTATTCATTTTCTTTTACAAAACAAAAAAACCAAGGTGAACTAAGTTGACAATTGGAATTAAATATAATAATATTATAAGCTTTTATACGAATCCCTACTTCTTTAAAATATTTCATAATACAATAACGACTGATGCACATTGCGTCTGTAACTCTCAGCAGCAAGCAACAAAGTGACTCAATAAATTGTTTACCGAACCATTAACAGTATCACTAAAGTTTGATGGCTTCTTGAAACAATTTACTATTGGCTATAATGCGAAATAACATCAAGTTTAAGATCCACTTTGAACAAATAACTTCTAACGTAGTCAATAGTTTGTTTATACGGCATATCTTTATCATAAATATTATATAAAAGCTATTAGAAAAATTTACTTCGCAAATATCCGCGTTATAAAATAAAATGATGTGTCTTACCTAGTATGAAGAGCACCTCCCGCCCTCCCTCAATTGCGTGCACAATCCCCGTCACCAGAAATCCCAGCACCGCTACTCCCAACACCACTACACTAGGCAAGACACACCACTGACGATAATACGACACGTGTTTCGCCTCTACACGAGGCATCCTCAGGTGATATAGACTCTACGGTGGCTAACCGCTAGAGCGGATATTTGTGAAGTAAATTTTTCTAAAAGCTTTTATATTATGGATTTCCGCAAAGTAACGCCTGATTCTATTAATTATAATAAATATTATAATTAAAATTATGGCGCTAATCACAAAACATAACCTTTAATTGATAAATGCAAACAGCGTAATTGAAAGAATAACGTATATGTACAGATATATATACGGAATATTTTATAATTTAAAAATAATGTAACAACCCAAATGATTAACATTTACACTATTGGGCCAAAAGCAAATTAAAGGTTACACAAAGTTAAAGCCTTATTTCGTCCCATAGCTGAGCAAGTTTCCTCTCGACACTGAAAGGGTTAGGAAGCAGTTAACTTAACGCTGTCCCTTACATGTCGGGCTCATGGTACAATTTGCTATCGGCAACATTATCAGTTGGCAAAATTGCAGTCGGCTGCATTTACAGCCGGTAGCTTTTCCATTCAGCTACGGTCGTCATCGATTGCAGCCGGCGGCTTCTACAGTCTGACAGTACAGTTGTTTGTGTTTTGCAGCTCTTGGCATCAGTTTCACCGATTCCATGCTCTGTGTCGTCAGTCACTGACTGACTCAGAACGTCTGCCACAGAACACAATTACTCTCTAACTGTTGTCGAATAGTGTTGCCAACTACTTTTTGCCAATATAGCATAAAAGTTATAATTATCAAATTTCAAACAAAGTTTTTGTACTTTATAATTGAAAATTCCAAAATTAGAAATGTTTGAAAACGTGTGTTGTGTCCAAAATAATTTTAAACTTTGCTAATCCGCTGTTAATGACTTACATTTTAAATTCGAATATTGAAATGGCACCCATGGGCACGAGGGAACCGAATTAAGTAAATGAAAACACAACAAAATTAATCCCTAAAAAATATTTTTTATAAAACTGAAATATAAAATTAAAGCATTATTATATTTCTAATTTAAAACTCCTTTTTTTCGGTAACAAGAATAAACAAATACTCATCAAAAAGCCTTACAAGCAGTTTACTCTGCCAAAAAAACGATCTCATCAGTGTATTTATCAGAAGTTTCCAAAACCCTAATTTCATAGTCTGCTGATGTATAACATCATTACGAGTGCGATGGTGTAAACTTGATCAGATAATAGGGAGTTTGTGATAAAAACACAAATAGACGAATCATAAGTTTTTAATTTCTATATTTTACAAGCACGTTCATGAAAAATAAGATGGTCATTTAAGAAGTAATGTAAGGTAGGTAAGCATTTGCAGTTGCTGGTATGCGATATCGATTGACGCCCCCACCAGCACACTTTGGTCTCGCCAACGGTGAAAGGGACGTTCTAGTAAGGATAGTTCTACGCATAGAACGTCTCAGATGCGCGGAAAGTCGCTAACAAAGCTATACGGTTCCTAGGAGGTACGAAAGGTCATAGGTCATGAGCTCATAAGTCAACGTATTCAAAAGACAAGGCCATTGATGTTACATATCTTAATACTCGCAAACTCACTCATTAAAACCTACAGGGTACTTCCCTTAACTTAACCTAGAATCATGAAATTTTACAAGAAGCAAGGCTATTTGTTTTGTCTTTCAATTTTTGCCTTACCTTTTCATCCTCACCAATATCATTACAACCCTTGACAAGTCTACTTGTGAACTAGGGATGTAG
This sequence comes from Parnassius mnemosyne, assembly GCA_963668995.1. NCBI lineage: Eukaryota > Metazoa > Arthropoda > Insecta > Lepidoptera > Papilionidae > Parnassius > Parnassius mnemosyne. The sequence continues at coordinate 37,124,490 of CAVLGL010000013.1, read as the reverse complement.
GAAATGCCAAAAATTATCGCTATATACGGTATCGATATTTTAAGAAAATATTGATATTTATTTCGATATATCGAAAAACTCGATATGTGGGTTGTGCTTAAAAGTACTTTATGAATTTCTCTTCCGTTTGTGTTTACTAGTCCAGTTCAATAAATCTGTCAGTATTAAGTCTATTCATAAAATATTGTGCATGTAATAAGGTATTACATCCAATTTCAAATAGTGATTTAAATGTAATAGTGATAATAAACCACTACAATTATTCAATATTTTTTGAAAACCGAATAGTGCCATAAAAATTACTATCTAGGGACGTAGATCTAAGTACGTCGGGAGAAGACGTCCTGCATTTCGTGAAAGAACGAAGCCGATGTCGCATTGAGAATCCGATCTCTTTACATTTGCAGCGTCTGGAGTCTAATAGTCTAATACGTCAACGGACTTCAAATCCCACGTACTCCAGGTACCTGCAAAACACAAAGAGACATTCCTCGCTCCCGATTTCTGGCCCTCCGGGGTAGTGTTTCGCCGATAAAGGGACGCGCCAAAGAAGAAAGTTCCCTAAATAGTGTTATATCCATATTTTATATATATTTTTATGTTAAGGTATATATTGCTATGGGCCAATGTTCTTAATTTTTAAGTCCTTGATTCCTGAAATAAATTTATTGTATTTGTAACGACCCCCCCCCCCCCATATATACTTATACTTGTATTTCTTTAGAATCTATATCTATAAGATATATAAATATATCTCATTTACGTGACCAGTATATTAATCATACATTGATCTTTCTAAAGGTTTAAATATAGGCCGTTTAATAAATTTATGGCGTGATCGTCTTAGTTAGGACCCTTATTTACGTTGTGTTTGTATAGTAACTTAGTTCTTTTAGGTGTATCTTGGAAGAATGAACAATAAATTTTCCCTATTCCACTTGTATCACGTGCACAACAGTCAATTCCTTATAAAATAATCCCTTCCCGCTTGGAAAAGGCTCACAATATTAATATCAAATACCATATACAAGGGCTTCGCTCTCCCACATTTTAAAAAAAATGTGGAGGAGGCACACGGCTCCGCGCACGCCTTGCACGGTGAGTGTCAATCATTTTAATGCGCTCCCCCCCGAAGGGTACGCTAAGTTGGGAACTGGACCGTAGTCCACAGCAAAATAACTGGCGAAACAGTAAAAGAGGACTTGGCCCCTTGATAGTGCGTAAGCACAAACATCAACCAAAGTCTCGCATGTCAATGCGTGTAAACGCCATACAGAATACGATAAAATCCAACCACAGTGAATGTACGTTACACGGGTTAGGTAACAATAGGCACACTGGCCATAAAAGCCCTCCGTGAGCGCCACCACCTGCCAGACAGCCGTTCCTGCAGACATGATGTAAGTGTAAGGCATCCCCACCAATTGCATGGTCAGCACGGCCAATTGGCCGCAGAGCGTGTCATGAGTCTACCGCTCACCTCAAGGGAATGGGTTCCCACGTTGCGCGGCTTTCGGCCGCAGCCTTTAGAGCCTCCTCAGATTCTCCCTCCAGCTACCACAATGCATGAGGTCGACACATATGCTCCACCAACCAATACAATGGCAGATATAGCCAATAGGCAGTTATAAGATAATAGTAATAATTCGCCATCAGAAAAGGTTTGTGTCACTGACGTTGAGTATATGCATTTTTCGATCATGTTTGTCTCACCTACCAACAAGTTGCCTTCAATCTTTCAAAGGTGGGAACTTTATAGAGATATATTATTTTGTTGTTATATAAAACATCATGGAGGACAGACAGTCTGCAGCCCCGCAATGAAGGGACCCGACTTGGGCAAAGCAACTTAGGTTGTGAGTCAAACGTCAAGACGCAGGGAGCGTCATTGAGAATAGCGACCCGCCAAACAACCATCGCAGAAATGCAATGCTGCAAAATGCAACAATCATCAATACGACTATCGTCGGGCTTACACCGGTTTACTTTACATAAATAAGTGTAAGAAGCTGGCGCAGATGGACTTGGATAACCGGTGGAAGTGAGTTAAGGAAGAGGAAGTGTTCTTCAAGTATTTGAGCAACAAGCATCGGCGTTTGAGATGCCCAAGAAATGTGGCGCCAATGGCTGCACCGCTCCTTACTATGCGTTGCTACATGCAAAGAAGACCCAAACATCGGAAGTATGTGCGAGTCCAGATGAAACAGTGGTCGTGGCGTCTTACACGGCTGACAGCAGTGATACAGTGTTATTGAAAGTGTGTCCTATTGTAGTGCGCGGATCGCAAAGTCCAAACGAAGGGTCCACGATCTCACTAATCGATGACGAATTAGCTCGTGAACTAGGTGCAGAAGGAACGACGAAGTCATTGAAAATCCGAGGCGTATCAAATACCAGCGTGAAACTAAAAGCCGCGTAGTGAAAATAGGAATATAAGGTAGGACGAAAAATGATACGTACGTAGTGAGAGATTGGAAGATTAATAATTTAACAATAGTAGAGAGTGGTTGCGGTTACGGAACACGAAGACTCGGAACCAATGAAAGAAAAATGAACCAGTCACCGGAGTTTAGAAATGAGTACACTACGCAAATGAACAACCTCCTGGAGAAGGCCTACGCCGAGGAAACCAACGGGTCTGAGAAGGAAGATCTGAAGAGTTGGTACCTGCCACATTTCGCTGTGAGGTATCCGTAAATGCCAGTGAAGATGCTCGTGCATCAGGCAAGTGCCTAAACGACTGCTAAGCGAAACGAAACGCTGAGTGCGGTCATGTCAGTGTTTGACCCACTCAGAGACCACTGCTCAGCAGAGCAGGTAAAGTAAGGCAGCAACCTCACCATCTCAGCGAAGATCCTATTTCAATATTTTTGGTGGACGAAGAAGGTCGAATGGGACGACGAGATACCCGAGGACGCTGCGGATAATTTCCAGAGGTGGCCGCAAATTGTTGAGCAAGTATCTCAGCTGCGACTTCCGCAACGTTATGGGAGTATTAGATAGGCAACTTCACGTGTTTAACGACGTGAATGAACATGCGTACGCATCCGCGGCATATTAACGTATTCGTTATCACGACGGTCCTATCTTTCATTAATTAAACGTTATAACATATTTCAGTTAGTTAATTGATTTCTCTCTCGTAGTCCGCTGGTTAATCAATTAATTTTATAGTAATGGGTACAGTTTACTTGCTCTCCCCGTCCGTATACAGTATACTCATGCAGCATCGGCAGTGAAACGATACATGACGTTTTTAATACCTTACTAAATTTCTCCAAAACGTTGGTAAATAAATTTAACTTCAATAAATACCATGCTAGAAAAATCATTTCTGATAATCAAGTAACAGTAAAGAAAAATCATAAATTAATAAAATATTGACAAAAATATAATGCTTTTTAATCGAACAAAACAGAATGTTAAAAAACCAAAAACAAAAAAAATACTTACTTACTTTCTGAAAGAAACGAAACAAAAACTTTGTTTGATGTGCTCTGCTGAAAGTCGACTTCTGTTTTTGGATACGACTGATGCCACTCTATCAGATGAAACTGAGGTTTTAGTAGGTACCAAATTCTTCAGCGCTATTTCTGAAAGAACTTTGGTGAATTGGCGGCTGCCAGGTCAAAATTTTAATGGATTATCTGAATTCCAGGAGTTTTAATTAGTGGCGACAACGGGGTTTTTTGGAAGTATATCGTATTTGACACATTTTTGATACTTAATATTTCATATCAATATATCGATGTATCGAAATAAAAGATATAGCGAAAAGATGTCGGTATATCGATATTAATAATATCCAACGTGTAGTATTTGATCAATAACTCTTTTGCCATTTGTGGCGATCTGGGTCAGCTTTTCTTGCTATCTAAATAATATGTATTCATCTATTAGTGTTTATTAAATTATGAAATCATGTTTTCTTGGCTTATCACAGTAGTAACTTCTAGTTAAGTAGATTATACACACAAAAACAAAGGGTACTTGCCATACGATCGTATCTCTGCTACTAGGGTGCGGTTTCAGTGACACAAGTGCAAATCTCGACAATCACATTTGAAAACAAACAATTTGGTTTTTAGCTCAAACGTTGGGTCAGTCAGAGATTCTATTTTCAATATAGACATTTTTTATTATTTACGAATCAGAATTAAGTTTTAATTTTAGTTCATCATTCATCACTATTAAATCCCTTCGAAAAATCCATTGCTGAACGTCGGCTTGCCCCAAGGAATACCACAACGCACGGTACTGAGCCACCTGCATCCAGCAACCTTCCTGCGTTACTTACTAGGTCGTCACACCATCTAGTGGGAGGATGCCGTACACTTCATCTACCTACGAGGCTACCACTCGATAACCTTTCTTCTCCATCGGTTTTTAGTTCTTTGAGCTACTTCCGGCCCATTGCTACTTCAGCTTACTAATCCGTTGGTTTATGTTGGTTACTCTAGTTTTACTGCGGATATCCTCATTTCGAATTTTATCACGCAGAGAAACCCCGAGCATAGTCTTCTCTATAGCTCCCTGAGTGACCTTTGGCTTCCTCATACGGCCATCAGTGAAGGGCCACGTCTCAGATCCCTAAGCCATTACTGGCAATACGCACTGATTGTACTTGCAATCTTGTTTATAAGGTATGTCTGACGAGAACATTTGGCGTAATCTCCTGAACACTGCCCAGTCGAGTTGAATTAGTCGATTCTCGGTCGAAGTTCGAGTTACGTAGTCGGACTATTTGTCCCCGGTAAACATACTCATCAACACGGACGGAATTAAAGAGCTTCCGAAGGACTTCAAGTACTGGTTTTCCATTCGCTTTTAGAAACTCCGCTGTAATTTCATCCTTGCCCGGGGCGTATCCGTTACCGAACTGTGTAGTAGTAAGATATCCACTACCCTATATCTTACCTTGGATGTCGTAAGAGGTGAGAGAAGGAAACTGAGGCAGAAGATGGGCAGCAGCATCTCTCTGATCGAATTGCTCACCAACTATGGCGATATACGAACATGGCGAATGTATGTAAGTTACCTTCATTTTTAATATATCGTAAATCAATGAATATCCTTTCTTTTTCCTTTTCCATCCCGTTTAATGAGACCATAAAATCATCTTACTATTCCCCATGGTCGCAACTACGATACAATACACACACCGAGGGATAGTTTGATTGATATTTTGTTATAATTAATCATATAAATGTGATGGATATAAATATTATACAAATAAATATTCGAATGCGTTTGAACTGTCTAGCGTGAGAGTTGATAAGGTCAGATTTAATATAGTCTTGCTCCTTCCGTTTCCAGTATATCACATGAGCACGACATCGAGCTATTTTAGCTTCAATCGATATGACTGCAAGGTGAAGTTTGATAATATTTCATGCATGTACTTACATAATTCTGTTAAAAATTTTAAGGGATTACAATATTCAAATTTTTGGTATAAGTATTTTGATCCCTTCGCTCCTAGATGGGCTTAAATCACCTGGACCCTCTGGAAAACACTAAACCGTCTTCACGACGCTGTTGCAAGTATAATTTGAGCAAGTATAATAATATAGGATATTAAGGATTTCTGAACTCCTTTTCTGCCTAGAAATCTGTCTGGTTAGATTATATACTGAGGGTTATAGGCTACTAATAATCATACTGGGAGCCAGTATAAATGCAGGCTGTGGGGCATTCCATATTAGTCCTCAGAAATGACAACGCATCTAAAGTCTTCTTTGTTTGATGTTGTTTTCAAGTGTCAATGGATTGCAGTAGCCACTTACCATCAGGTGGATTGAAGTTTTGATCGCACTCCAGGTAAAAAAATCTGAAACATACAATGCTGTACGTACTTTACATTCAAAGTTCTAACTCCTCGCTATGGGGCCTGTAGAAGGTCTTGGATATACACACACTTTCGTAGCTGAGTTAGTCGAAACACTATTTGAAAGAAAAAAATTAGTACAATAGAAAAACAAGAAGATTTTCTGTGTTAAATAGTGGTATAATTTGGTCGATAATTTTTTAGAACTATTCTATAAAAATGAGCCACCAATCAGAACAATTTCCACCTGACTGTAGGTAAGGGAATGCTATGGCCAATAAGACACCTACGTTTGTCCTCAATATAGAAACAAAATGCAGATGCGTTATCACCTTTGAGAATACAGATGGAATGGCATCGTTAAAAGTGGAAAGAGTCTCCGGTTCACGTTATTCATTTTACGAAACAACATTATACTGCTATTTCACGCTGATATTCCATGGTCAGCCAGTCCTAGTGGCTCTACCACGTCATTTCACGAAACAATATTATACTGCTATTTCACGCTACTATTCCATGGTCAGCCAGTCCTAGTGGCTCTACCACGTAATGTATAATTGTATACTTTTATTTTTATAGAAGATAGAGGATTATGCCCACCTCCTCTCCAAATACCACACTGCATCCCTTTGAGTAGCTGATTATGAAACTCTGGTAAGTAACCATTCGTATAACGGACCAATTATCACTTAGTATGGTGGCTGCAGCTTTATCAGTATAAAGGTTTTGGCAATAGGTTCATCAACCATAATGTTGAGTAGAAGTAGAGAGAATGGACAAATCCTCCATGTTACAAATAAATGAATGATTTATACGTCTCACACAAAACAACGCACATAGAAATTAAGTCGACAAACAAAGCAACAAACAAACATAATATATGGAAATACATTGGCCAGCAGCAACAAAAAGGTAACCGATTCACTATGATGTTCTAACAGAGTGCTTGTACAGCCAAAGCGCTGTTCTGTCGGTGCCTAATATTTACGAAACAGTTGTCAGACACATTGTCATTTGACATATTCTTGGAAATGCATATACCTATCTAGCTATAGAATCAACAAGCTAAAAAAGTTAAGAAAGTTAAAAATTAAGGTTTCCTTTTTGTCTAGTAGTTCTTCTAGGCTGATATCATCCATTTACTTATTTATGCCGCCAAGCGGCATTGGACTGCTTTTTTGCAGTTTAAAGGGCTATAGATGTAGAACCAGTAGATTAATAGTACAGTTTTCATAGTTCATATTTTACGTAATGTTCACTAAAATTAACCTTTTATCTCTTATAAAGTATCTAATTTCTGCTTCTTGTATATTGTATTTTATTGAAAATTAATATTCATAAAACTGAAGGTAGCCGCCGGGCTAGGTGTGACATCGGGACATCAAACATCTCACCCCCACCCCCTTTCCCAAGACAATCGATTGCTGATAAATGATAAATTAATGCAGTAGTATGCTTGGGTTTGAATTTAATTTTATAAATTATGTGGACCTTAGCAAATTGTAGCGCTCAGCCATCTTCCCTGTTAAAATTAGGATATTTTTTAATTTCAATAGCCAATCATCCGCGAATCAAAATTGGTAGGATTCGGTGTTCTATTGCAAGGATTTGTTGTCTATAAAATCCGATATAATGGTTGGGACGATACTAAGCATGTTGATAAACTTTAGACTTCCCGGAGCTTCATTGCTGTACATCAACGATATGTTCTTTTACGCGGGTTTTTATGGAACTTTCATCCAAATATGCGTAACAGTTGAAATTAAAAAAAAAGTTTAAATTAAACGGGATAGAATCCGTAACATTAGTTTTATTCCATGTGTAATATACATCATTGTAGAACTGTATTTATGAAATTTTAAAGTCTACTCTACTTACATCTATTATATGGTGCCAATCAATATTAAATAGGACCAATGATATGAATAAAATATCTCAAATAAACATTATGCCGTAAATTGATAGAAGACCAGGAAATTCATCATTATTTTGTTAAAACTAAATAAACTTTAATTTTGAATGAATGTAAAGAGTAAAATATAAAAATATTAATAAATATAAAAAATTAAAAAATATTAATGATTCCAAGACAATTTACCTTTCTTATGGATACATCGGAAGACACGCTCGATATAAATAATATTAGATGTTTCTAGACATATATATTCACGTGTCCGTGTAGCATATTATACCTATGCCAAATTCCAATTATCTAAGTCTAATAGTCTTTTAGAATTCAAGAAAAAATCTTTGACAGTCATAGAGACACAGACACTGAGGTGACTTTAAAAGTGATCGAATTTTGCTAAATTTGGCACGGAACAGCATTTAATGATGTCTCTAAATTCAAGGTTACGCGATCGAAGCCGCGGGCAAAAAACTAGTATTAACAACGTTCTACCAAAGTTACTCATATTCTCAATATAGTATATTAGTTTAGTGCTAAAAAAGATCATAAAATCTAGACCTAACAGAATGGCGCTGTGGACGAGTTTTTAATATTTTTCTTTATAAACACTAAAAAATTTACGGAGCCAAAGCAGATTAAGACCCAAGTAAATGCGATGTAAGTACGGTGTTAATTCGTAGAGGATAATATTTTATTTAGTTAATTCCCTAAGAGTGAAGTTCACTGCCAGAACCAGCTAATATATTGATATAAAATTCTCTCTCCTTCGAAAACTTTTTGACTTAATTGATATGGTTAACAAACTACGAAAGATACAAATATTTTAGATATCATATCACAAATTTTTCAGTTTTAATCATATGAATTACTAAACCTACTCCAAAAGAGTTTCGTTCTTGGGTTTTCAACACTACTAATACTCACGATACCTACTTGATTTAAATTTTAAATACTTGTATTAGGAGTGTTTCACGTCAGTATTATATGTATATAGTATCAGTATGTAGTAGAAGGGCGGATTAGACTAGAATCCACGACTTCTTAGTTTCACAGTGTGTATCCTTAACCTAGGCTATTGTTGCTTCTTAAGGTTCCTGTAGAGTGGAGTTTAATATCACTCTACTGTTGTTCATCTTTCTGTCCGTCTGTCAGTCCGTATGTAAAGGATCTCTTGCTCGTTGACGGAATGAGTTAAAGACCTGAAATTTGGATATTTTGCGTAAGAATCATTATTTCATATATTTTCTTTCGCTCCGTTCAATTTCGGTCCATTCGCTATCGGTCCGTTCACTTAGATCCACAAGGGCAATCATAGGTATTTTTTCTGCTCTTCAACCTACTCTTGCCTTAAAATTATGTAGACAGTAACCGAATGGAAATAAAGATGTTGGAAATTATTCTACTCCTTTGCTATACTCATTACGAACAACGAAATCAATCATTATGCAATGCGTGGTTTGTGGATACAAAGGGGTGGGGACCAGCCAAGCGCCTGGTTGTCCGATGATAAAACAGAAAGGGAGGAGTTAGAGCATGCAATTCAGGATCGGATAGGTCCAAAAATGGAGTTAAAAAGGCCGTTAATGTAATTTTGCGTGTGAGTAAATAATTTAAAGAAAGTAATTTATCCCTTTTAATTTTATTAATTTTATTTTAGTAACTCGTCATCATCTTCATCACCGTTACAGCCCACCATCACACATTCACATTGCATGGTCCATATGAACATAGATTGCCTCATAGAACCATAATTGCCACGTTTAGCAGACGGGTTGCAACTGCAGTTTTTTTTTAAATTATTATTGAGTTTTCATCAGGTACTACGATACCCACGTTATAATATGGGATAGTGGAATATCGTATAACGTCCACGGCAATATTGATTTTCACTGAAGTATATTTTAACTTCCTTCCTCAAGATTAAACATGAACACATTCATAAACAGCATATTAATTATTCTACAAAGATAATCTCACAAATTAATCTTCATTCTCAAAGGGAACTGTATCGCCTTTAAGAAGCACATAATATGGCTCTTTCCCATGCATATTAATATTTTACTTAATTAAAGCTCAGTAAAAGGTGATTGCAAAATAATAAATAAAGTCGAATTATAGTTATCATTTTATTTATACTTTTATTATCCGTATATCTTACGGTGTTTGTGTACTACACGTTAAGATTACCGCCCGGAGTTTTATTTTTATTTTTATGGTTTGTGGTGTACTTACGGTGCTTGTACATTATCCGAGTTTTTCTGTGTAACTACATGTTGCGGATAAAATCCTTAAGCCTCTATTTTGCTACTTTGTTATTATAAGATTTAGTAACTTCTTAAAAAATAAAATGTCCTTTAAGAATATATCTGTAATTACTGAATATATATATAATTTTATTTATGATTCCCTTTTATGTTTGTATAGTAAAATACACCCAAACCATCCTATATATTATATGATATTACACCACAGCAGCAACTATTACCTAACTAGTAAATAATAAGTACTAAATTTAAACGCCAATGGTTGGGTCTCTATATCTATCCTAATTTAAGCTCGTCGGGAGTAAATCTAGTCCTTTTTCGGCATGTTCAGCCGCTTATAATTAGCCCCTGATACGAAATCGAGCCCGAAATTATTGTCTGTCGAAGTTAAAGACATATTCTGGAAAGAAACCTTGCTAAGGAAAATTATAAATATCTTTAATTCCATATTACAAATACAAATTGGCGTTACCCTATTCAATTAACCTTGTCCCAAATACGAAATCCAAAAGGATATTTTATCATACGTGGTAGAGCCATGCTGCAGCTATATTAGTAGTATAGTTGTAGCACGAATGGGTCGGCTCGACCGGGGAAGGACCACGCGCTCACAGAATACCAGCGTAAAATAGCAGTTTAACACTGCTGTGTTTCGTATGGTGCATGTAGAGAACCGGATACCTTTTTTACTTGAAAAGAGGCATTCCAACTTAGTCCTCACGGGTGACAACGCATCCGCATTTTGATTCGTAAACGAGGATAAATGTAGATGTCTATGGGTCACAGCAACCACTTACCATCAGGTGGACTGTGTGCTCGTTTGTCACCCTATTCCTATAAAATAATATATTTTAAAAATGGATCTAAAGATAATTATAAATTTGTATTGAACAAGAACAAGACCGAATGCTATGAGGTCCAACTATCAATGTCGTCAGCACAAAGTGAAATCCTTCACTACGAATTCGAAGAAGACTCGTGATTTTTCTTTTTAAACTTTTAAACAGACATAATTATGTCTGTATTATTTTACACGTAACATATATGACATATTTAGTACTAAGAAGTCGGCCATCTTTAGTATTGAGAATTTTTTCCGACTAAAGAAGGAGGAGCTTCTTTTAAATTCTAATTAGACTGTATGTTTTTGTATAAATGCATCGTAAAATCTTCGCCAATTGTGAACCGATTTCGAACACTCTATATACATATTTAGAATCTTAAACCATAAACACTAACGCCTCTCACCTCGAGAGGTAGGCAGAGATATTCACGTCCATATACCTACGCATAGATGCTAGTCGATTAAGGGTGCTGCTAATTTAAATTTGTTCATTTGCTCCATCTTCAACATATATTTACAACTTGGTCGTTAAACTTCCGTTTAGGGCGTCAACTTCCGTCTACGACGTTCCTTGCCGACTCTGCAATTCACGTCTGCAACTTTCCTCATTTATACTTTCTACATGACCAAATTCAAAATCGTGTCAAGAATGATTCCATTTTTAATAATTATTTTAATTTAAATGAGACCAGAAACATTAACAAGTGCTTTTTTTTTAACTTTGTACCAGATAAATTTAATATACCACGTTTTTGCCTTCATATTCCTACATTGTTATCCGATTCTGAGCTATGTTCAAAATTTTAAGTCTCTAACTCATCCGGAAGTACTCAAAATTTGAGTTGCAAATTTCCACCCGAAACAACATATAGACAGACAAGCAGGAAAGTGACTAAAGTGGTAATAAAATTGAAGAAAACATCTGATTGTTTGTTACCTTGAGCTTGTGATATTCCTTATTCAAACAGTTAAAAAAAGTAAGTTTGTTTTATTTTTTATAATTCCTGTACATACGTAAACTTATAAATAAAATATAATCCTCATTCAAATTTTAAAGCATTCGCATTTGACAGTTCGAAGTTCATTGAATAAGCGTTTGGCTTGGACGCTATGGACTGCGGGTTTGTCCCGCACGAAACGAATGTTTGTATGGTACATAAATAATTTGTATGGATAGATGTTTCTTTGTCTCTCTGTTCATGATTGTAAATCGCCTCCACGATACAGAATAATTAAAAAAAGTATATATTATCCTACAATTTCCGCAGTGACGACTATTATATTTCACTAGTAGTAAGAATCTATTCAAAGAGTCCGTCTGTGTACGTAACTACCCTTTTACCCTAACCTCGATGCTATTAAATTTTCATTAGGAACGAATTCAATTAATGCGCTAGCAAATACATTTATTTTGCACCTGAGAGGTAATTGTAGCTCTTTCAATTGTTTATTTCCATGTCTTCTCAAGCTAAGGTCTGCGCAAATTATTATTTGAAAATTGTACCATGGGAAAATTTGCATGATGTAATGGAGTTGAAGTCGATGAATGCAGGTTGCTCAGGACAGTGCTTTGTTGTGTTGCTTGTGGGAAGCCTATGTTCAAGATGGACTTGTAGATTGTAATGACGATGATGATCATATTGTTGGAGCAAGGAACTTCCACCTCGTGTAAAGTAGTTACTGCAACACATTTTCAACAATAATCCATTAATTACTTTATTTTTAAGCTTTGATTTTAGTGTAGCTATAAAAGTCCACACGTGCCTCTCCTGTTTTTTTTTAATCTCTTTTATTTTATTAAGCATTTCACAATTTGCATAAGGTATGGAGCGTCTTTTAAGCACCTTAAGGCACTTATGTCAGAGACTCCCGCTCTTCCATAGCTATACAAAACTTTCTAGAAACATATAATTACATATTATACAAAGAAAAAAAAACTAAAAAAACAAAAGTAGTTTAAAATTATTCAACAATAAATGTGTGTGTGTGTGTGTATGTGTCTGTGTGTGTGTGTGTGTGTGTGTGTGTGTGTGTGTGTGTGTGTGTGTGTGTGTGTGTGTGTGTGTGTGTGTGTGTGTGTGTGTGTGTGTGTGTGTGTGTGTGTGTGTGTGTGTGTGTGCGCGCGTATTTGTTTGTGTGTATATGTGTGTTTTTTGGGAAATATTATTTTCGCCTTATGTGTTGAATTATGTGCCTCTCCTGTTGTAGGGAAAATTTACATTGATCCTTACGCTTGGCAGCTGGATTTACCATCGCAAATTCAGGCGTTTTGCACCTTATTGACGCTGCTTCTCAACGCTGGTCTGGATCTTTTACGCCTGGCATAAAGTTTCAGCCTATATACGCCCAACTGCTGGCCACTGGCCTCTCCACATTTCTGAGAGGGTTTAAGGGCAAGGAAGTGACTGCCGCGCCTCCTCAATGCGTGTTGGGGAACTTCACACGTCTTGGATTTTTTTCTTATTTCTCAGACATGCACGAGTTAAATAAAATTGCAATTAACAATTTCATTGGTACCGCCGCGGATCGAACCCGAGTTGGTCGCGTATTGTGAAATTTACTGCGAGCGCTAATCAACTGAACTACCACGGGTCTACGCCTGGCATGAAAGAAATTATCACGCCACCATATATTATAAAGCCATTATGTCTATACAGTAAGTGTAAATATCAAACAAATGTATTAATTTCGTTTTGCAAATAAGTCTGTAAATGTAAATTAACTGAATTTCTTCAAGTAATGAATTAATTATAAAAGCTCCCTTTGAGTTTATTTGCTTATACACGATGCATGACAAAAGTATTTTTGGAATTTCAATATTAAGTTTATTAATTGTAAGTAAGTTTAAGCTGTTTAAATCGGTATGTTTATTGAAAATGGAAATGGAATACCAGCGTAGAAAAGCTGCTTAATGCTGTACGGAAACGAAGCATTCCATCTTAGTACTCAGGGGTGACAACACATTAGCATTTTGATTCTTAATTGAAGATAAATGTAGATGTCTAAAGGTCACAGCATCTACTTACCATCGGGTGGATTGTCACCCTAATAGTGTAAATAAAAGTTATGAACCAAAAAATATACTGAGGGGCGATTAAAAGTATGAAGAAAAATTTCACAAGAAACGTAGCTGAAGACACAAATACACAATAAACAAATTATTTACGGAGTAAAATGAAGTAATAACAATAACATAGGCATATCTAATTAAACATCAGTTAACTAAAAACTTATTACTCAGAAGACGTTTAAGATGTCTGCTAGAGGTACCTATTAAATAAGTAAACATTGTGTATTTTACCACGTCGTTGAAACACTTCCTCGCTCTAATTAAATAAGAATTTTGTCTATAATTTGTACTAACTCCCGGCACATATGGTTTAGTTTACACGGCTTGTGTGTAGATGCGTGTAGAAGTTGTAAACGTATTTGTCCCATCAGCTCGGGACAGTCGATCGTGCCATTTGCTATGTTAATTAACAAACGATAGATGCGCCATGTGCCTTCTTTCGTATAGCAGCAAAATGTGAAACTTTCGGCAACCCGTTATGTAATCCGTTAGAAATATCTTAACTTTAAATTAAAGGTGAAGAAGAATTTTTTTTATTTCTTGTTCATAGCCGGACCTAACATTTGCCTTAAAATATTAACTATTTAAATGCGAGTCTGAACGTGTTCCGTTATTATACAATACGTAGTTCATTGATAATCCTGGATTTAAGCTATGATTTGAGGAGAGTATTACTCGTCCCTGTACCGAGACGCCCCAGCTTTCGTGAAATTTGATATTAATTTTTTTATTTTTTTAAACGTTTTAATATTTGCTATCAAATTGCATACATACTTTACATTTTAGTTCGCATACTTTACGGGACTTCTATTTTAAAAGATATCCTAGTTTAATCCTGAGACTTATAATTTTTTTTATAGAAGAGTATGCAAACGAGCATGCGGCTCATCTGATGGTAAGTGACTACCACCGCCCATGAACAACCGCAACACCAGGCGAATTGCAGATGCATTGCCGGCCTTTTAGAAAGGTGTAAGCTCTTTTCTTGAAGGTCCCTAAGTCGTATCGGTCCGGAAAAATCGCCGGCGGTAAACAATTCCACAGAGAAGTTGTACCAGAAAGAAAACTCCTAGTAAAAGGCAAAGTCATAGACAGATCTACCCGCATGATCGGTTAAACGGGAACCAAGCCATTCAGCGTGGTGGGCGTTAAAATCACCGAGTATCACGATCTCCGCGGATGGGACCTGTTGTAGCACGGAGTCTGCAGCCATTTGAACGTGGTTGATGAGTCGTTCTGTGTCAGCATTACCGCTATGGGACCTATAGAGGCACCTGTAGACGCGGGGATGGTCGTCCCTGTCTACGCGCAGCCATAGGATGGACAGGTCTGTACCTTCAAGACTGCCGAGGCGTCGAAAACAGATGTCCTCTCTGACGTATATGCAAACTCCAGGGCACAAAGGAATGTTTGTACTATGTACCCCGGGTAGAAGAGATACAAAGGATCAGCCGAAGAGGACACCTGAGTCTCGGTTAAAAAGAGCAAGGCCGGCTTCGCCGTCTCTAGATGATAATGGACAGCATTAAGGTTGGAATGAAGAAGTACGCGGGGCAGTCTAAACACCCACGCTCAGGAGTGGAGTAGTTTGGTTGTACATACTCAGCGAGGGATTCTTCAGGGGTGCTGGTACCCTCCTAGGGTAGTCTTTTCTTTAATTCCGCTACCATGTTGATAATGGGAGGGGGAGGGGGAATTGGGGCTCCGGCCACCTGTACTCACCAAGCGCAACGCTGAAGTAAACCTCTACTTCACGCTGGTATTCTGTAAGGTCGTGTTACCACCCCGGTTCAAGCCGGCCCATCCGTGCGACAGAGTAGAGTTCATCTTAGAAAATTATTTAATTGGATTATATAACAAGATTCATTTTCAGACTAATCGAAAAGCAAAATATATATACTACAATCTATTTCAAGTCTTGTCTAAAATATACTTTTGCCATAAGTTTCTATAGCATAAAACAAAGTCGCTTTCCGCCGTCTGTACGCTTTGATCCTTAAAGTTACCCAACGGTTTTGATGCGGTTTTCATCAATAGACAGAATGATGTAAGAGGAAGATTTATATTTATAAAACATGCATATTATCTTAATATATAAAATTCTCGCGTCGCAGTGTTTGTTACCAACCTCCTACGAAACGGCTGCACAGATTTGTATGAAATTTTCTGTGCATTTCGGATAGATCTGAGAATCGGGCAACATCTATTTTTCAAACCCCTAAATGATAAACGTGACCCACCCCTAAATATTTTTTTTATTTTTTTGACAAAATTTTAATTTTTATTATATTATGATTTAGCATTGAAAAATACATAAAAATTAAAATTTTCACCTTTCTATGATCAACCCCTGTTTTTCAATCGCGATTTTTAAAACTCAAAAATATTTCCTAAAAATAATGTCTATGGCAAAACAACGTTTGCCGAGTCAGCTAGTATATTATATAATTATATTATATATTATAATTCTGTTCATGTGTATGTAACTGAACTCCTCCTAAACGGCTGGACCGATTTTGATGAAATTTTGTGTGTGTGATTAAGTTGATTAGAGAATAGCTTAGATTTACCATTGGAGTCGGTAGGTGGCGTTATTATCGAGAACCAGAAATCAACCGTGCGAAGCAGGGGCGGATCGCTAGTTTTCACTACAAGTTTGGAACAGTCTCACACACTATTGAAAAACTATTCACATATTTTGGTATATTTTTACCCTCATTTGATAGATGCGTCTTAAATGTTATAACAGCGAAATAGCGCTAAACATAGCTATTTTTCCGGTCCTGTCCCAATTTATCAAGAACTAGTTGTGCCCCGCGGTTTCACCCGCGTCATCACGTGTCCGAGGTGCGCGACATGACCTAGTTCAAGCAAGCGTCGTTCGCGCCCCCAGCCAAGTATTGAATTATTTTAATTTTACATTATCTCTTAAACTATCCGTCCAAATAACATGGTATAAAGAACAAAGTTTATCTTCATAAAATTGTCTTGATGATGAAGTAACTTTCGTTCGTAAGGATAAATAGGCCATGCTTAATAATAACGCTCATAAATCACTTTTAAATTTTCCATATGTTTTTGTCACAAAATACCAAATTATGGCTTATGTATAAGAAATAGACATATGGTATCGCAGACTTTCTTTTAGACGGAGTAAAGATCTATATTTTTCTAGAACATTGTATTTACGTATCCCTAACGATATCACCAGCGTACGCGGAAAAATCATTTCGGGAGTTATTTTCTTCTGACTTGCTTCACAGATATCCATATTTAAGGCTAGCTGAGTTATATAACTTAATGCTAGATAGCCTATACTATTCCACATGAATCTGGCTATAATATTCAAAAACAATTTTTCAAATCGGACTGGTAGTTCCAGAGATTAGCGCGTTTAAACAAACAAAAAAACGAAAAAACTCTTCCGCTTTATTATATTAAGTATAGATTAATTAATTATTTTAATTTAATGTGCTCCAGATCTGGTGCAGGACAGGTATAGTGCACGAGTGCGTAAGCGAACTGAGGATTATGATGATGTACTTGCTTAACATTAAAAAGGAACCTTGATTCACAATATTATGTAGTTTTATACGTTGATATTCTGAAAGGGTCGATATTGCCCCGGTCTTCCACAAAAATTTAAATGTTACTTGTACGTGTACTTAAGGTCTGATTTTCCACAAGCTCGGTGGAAAATCTCGTGAAAAACCTTGGAATTTTAAGAAATTAAAAATATTGTATCCGAAAACACGTATTAGGCACGCACACTGTATGGTGAATTATTTCTTGCCCTAAAACCCTTTCAGATATGAGAAGATGCCTGTGTCCGGAACTAAGACGTTACTTACGGCTGATAATTATTCTACACGCGGCTGATAAACGAGCATGCTGCTCACCTGATGGTAAGTGTTGACCGCCGCCCATGAACAACTGCAACACCAGGGAAATTGTAGGTGCGTTGTCGGCTTTTTAAAAAGGAGTAAGTTCGTTTTTAAAGGTCGTGTCGGATGAAAATGTTACTTTTATTTTACGTTAAGTATCTCCTATTG
This sequence comes from Parnassius mnemosyne, assembly GCA_963668995.1. Classification (NCBI taxonomy): domain Eukaryota; kingdom Metazoa; phylum Arthropoda; class Insecta; order Lepidoptera; family Papilionidae; genus Parnassius; species Parnassius mnemosyne. The sequence goes on along the minus strand of CAVLGL010000013.1, from coordinate 37,106,524 downwards.
TGGACGCTAAACAAAAACTAATATCCAAATAACAGTTGTCTTTCTCGAAAACAAAGAAGTTTGATGCAATGATAAAAACATGTTTGTTTTTTTAGGTTTGTCTACTCGTTAATCAAGTGTGCTCTTACGTCTCAAGATATAAAACTTACCTCACTCAAAGATTTAAGTGGAAAACTTTGGTCTGCGTTTTTATTTATCTGTGACTGTATTTTCTCCAAAACAAATAGTCTTACAGCTTACGAACTTTCAACATACGTATATTCAATAACATAGAAAAGAAGACAAAAAAATTTTTGTACAACACAAATAGACACTGATAAAAATAATAAAAGTAACACAAGTCTTAAAACTATGCGTAAGCTAATTCAAAGTTATAAGAAGAAAATACTAATTTTTTGTTTTAATTGTGCGTAATTCATGGTTGAACAAAATGTTTGCCCAAATTAGCAACGATACAATTCATACATTAAATAGATAAAAACCATATCAATAACAGTAATCATTCTCTTTTTTATTACGAGTATAATTAAATTTTGATCCTTACAAAATCAACATAATCTTTTATTTTTAATTAATTAACTACTACTAAATATTTAAAAAAAAAGCTTGTTGTTCGTAATTAACCGGTGCACATCGGGTAAATACGGACACTATTTGGGGTAATTGCGAATCTTCTAGGGTAATTACGAGCGTCCTTTTATTTCTTACAAAAATAACGAATATAACCACCAGACATGGACCTGTGCAATTTTATGTGCCCATCTTTGACATGGAACACATTATATTTAGACCTCTTCTGGATGTATACTTCTTATTATAAAAGATATATATATATATATATATATATATATATATATATATAACGCTTCCTTCTCTGCATCGTCGTCAAAATTCTGAAGAATTTTAACACTTTTCTAAGTTTTTATACTACCTACTTACTTATAGCTACGTACGTACTTCTTTATAGCTTTTTTTATATTCCATGTCTTAGTCCTCTTATTTTTTACTTCCAGTTATTTTAATTTTTAAATTTTTCTTTTTGTCTTTTCTAATTCCTGTTTTTCAGAAGTCGTGCTTAATATAAAGTCATGTAATTTTTTTTTTACCGACAGTTTTTAAACAAAGGTGTATAGAAAGTATATTTATTGTATGAGATAAATACTACACATGTATGTATGGGCTCATTCTAGGTTTGACCATCATTTGTGCCAGATAAATAAGTAATGTAGGCATCCGTAGATGTTAAATTTATTGTTTATTTTTTCTTTGTGGTACCAAATGATCTTAACGAACTAGCAGTGCACCTTCAATCAAAATTCCAATTATGGCCCTTTTTTTTCCTTATGCAGGCTTTGAAACCAAATAGTTATACTCATTTCGCTATATTTTTGGTTCTGTTTAAAGCTTTTTGACTTTCAACTAATTTCAATATTTTCAGCAGATGTTTGTTTTCCGTTTTTAATATGTACTTATCTGAAAAAGAAAGTCATATATTTATTTTTTATACTATGTATTTATTTTAAACAATAAACAAAAAAGAGGCACTACACCACACTACACAATGAGAAATGATACATTAGGCTGCTTATTTTTAATATTATCTTTAGGCTATAGTTCAATTTTTAAATGGGGAGACTGCAGGCGTGCAGATTTACCCCACCTCTCTCGGCCGCAATTAACACGATCATAGTTTTTCTACATCTGAAATATTTTCAGATTATTTATGCACATATGACTTATTTATTGTTAGAGTTTAAATGATGTATCCAGTAAGCTTTTGTGCCAAAAGCAACGTTTAGGTAATTCACATATCACCGCATATGAACATAATAAGACGAATAAACATCAAGAAAAATAAGAGGAAACTGATAGCAATACCAAATAACACTAACTAGTCCTTAGATCAGAAAACAGGATCATTGAATATAATTGATTAATATCATTTTTCGACCGATTTCAATAAAAGGAGTAGGTTCTCGATTTCAATGTATTTTTGATGTCTGTTACCTCTGAATTTTTTTGTAGGCAAACCTGTTTTGATGATTCTTTTTTTTTTATTTGAAAGATGGTGCTTCTCAAGTGGTTCCCTATAAATTTGATCAAAATCTGACTAGTAGTTTTCGAGTTATCCTTAATAATGCGTATTTAATTGATTTCAAATACATTGATTACATTTAAAATTAAAAATTTTGTACAACCGACTTCAGTATAAATGGTTAAGAATAACTCAAAAACTGTTGGTCAGACCTTGATCAAATTTATATGGGACCACACGTGAAGCACCAGCTTTCAAATGAATACAGAATCATTGAAATCTGTTCAGGCAGTATAAAGTTATGAGGTAACATACGTAAAAAAACATACAGTCGAATTGAGCACCGTCTCCTTTTTGAAGTCGGTAGAAAATACTTAATTTTGACAGCTGTTATAAAAAAAAAACTTATTTAGAACTGTGCGAAATTCATTAGCTTACCGAAATATTTGTTCAAATTAGCAACGTTATAATTCATTCATTACAGCCTGTCAAAAGTCGACTGCAGAACACAAGCCTCCCCCTTAGATTGCCTCATAGGAGGGATTTCGTCGTCTTTGCCCAGTTTGGAAACAAACCTCAGTTTTTATCAGGTTTTTAATTTTCGTTTAGTGCTGCTGCTGCCCATCTCCTGTTTTAGTTTCCTTCTGTCACCTCTTACGACACCCACGGTATGATATGGTGTGGTGGATATACGTATGTGGTTACCTATGTGGTAGAGCCATGCTGCTATATTAATTAACCTATATTAATAGTATAGTTGTAGCACGAATGGGTCGGCTCGACCGGGGAAGGACCACGCTCTCACAGAATACCAGCGTAAAATAGCAGTTTAACACTGTTGTGTTTCGTATGGTGAGTGTAGAGAACCGGCGACCCTTTTTACTGGAAAAGAGGCATTCCATCTTAGTCCTCACGGGTGACAACGCATCTGCATTTTGATTCTTTATTGAGGATAGATGTGGATGTCTATGGGTCACAGCAACCACTTACCATCAGGTGGACTGTGTGCTCGTTTGTCTTACTGTCCTATAAAATAAAAAATAAAAAAAATATATTCTTACGCCGCTACTACACAGCATTCCGTTAACGATACCATCGCACCATTTCAAAAGTCCACTGCTGAACATAGGCCTCACCTATAGATCACCTCTTAGGGGGGATACTTGCCATAGTTCCAACACGTTGCAGGTAATTTAACAGTGGTAGAGCCACGCGGCAGCTTTTGCTGTCGCACGGATGGGCCGGCTCGAACCGGGGTGGTACCACGACCTCACAGAATACCAGCGTGAAGTAGAGGTTTACCTCTGCGTTTCGTTTGGTGAGTGCAGGTGGCCGGAGGCCCTTTTTACTGGAAATAAGGCATTCCATCTTAGTCCTCACGGGTGACAACGCATCTGCATTTTGATTCGCAAACGAGGATATATGTAGATGTCTATGGGCCGCAGCAACCACTAACCATCAGGTGGACTGTGTGCTCGTTTGTCACCCTTATCCTATAAAAAAAAAACACATTTTTTTATAGAATTAGAGTAACAAACGAGCTCACAGTCCACCTGATAGTAAGTGGTTGCTGTGGCCCATAGACATCTACATGTATCTTCACTTGCGAATTAAAATTCAGATGTGTTGTCAGCCGTAAGGACTAAGATAGAATGCCTCTTTTCCAGTAAAATTGGTATCCGGTTCTCTACACTCACCATACGAAACACAGCAGCATTAAGCTGCTATTTTACGCTGGTATTCTGTGAGAGCATGGTCCTTCCCCGGTCTAGCCGACCCATTCGTACTACAACTATACTATTAATATAGCTGCAGTATGGCTCTACCACGTAAAAAAAAAATATTTTTTTTGGTTGTAATTAGGTATAATCTGCTACCCATCTCCGGGTTCATTTCAGTCTGTTGTCTCTCACGACACACACGGAATGATGTGGAATAGTAAATACAACGATGAAACTATACAGCAATCGATATAACAAAATTTATTAATTCATTTTTACATTTAGTTAATAATTACACTTATATCAGTTTAAATCAATTTAAAAATAGCAAGTATAACCCACCATTGAAAATTAAAATAACTAGTAAATAGTGACCTTTTAACAGCAAACTATCATGTGATTCGTTAAACGCTGCCGCTAATGAACATGCATAATGCAACACCAGAGTAGGAGACAGGAATCTAAAAAATATATATATTTTAAGCTCACTTTTCCTACCCAACGCTAACAAGTGTCATGAAAATTTAGTGTGACAAGGTTCCCGCGTGTTAGCAATTTGTCCGGCTTATAACTATGTATGTGCTTGGCCTAGAAAGAAAAGTGTACGAGTAAACCTGCATATCTAAGAAATAATATTTGCGTCTAATCTAAGTCTGCTAATTTTCCCTAGATCAGCAGGTTAAGTCTTTTCTACTTTACAATCTTTCAGAAATGAGTCGGTATGACGTATGACTCACTTCACGTTTTTAGTTAGACCTAAATAGCTACCTGCATGATTAAAATAATCCGATTATTACAATTTGACAAGTTGACAAGAAGAATGAAAATCCGGAATAGTAAGAGGAAACTGGTAGCAATACCGATTAAAAGTAAAGTTACAGCCTATATACGTCCCACTGCTGGGATCAGGCCTCCTCTCACTTCTGAGACATTTCTCCACCGCGCTGCCTCATTGCGTGTCGGCGTACCTAGAATATTTTTTTCAGGCATGCAGATTTCCTCACGATGTTTTACTTCACCGCCGAGCACGTGGTAAATCAGCACTTAAAATCGCAATTAACAATTCCGGCGGGGTACCGGCGGGTATCGAACCCGGGTTGCTCGCGTACTGTGAAATTTAAAGCGAACGCTAAGCCCATGAGCTACCACGACGATGCTGCAGCTATATTAATAGTATAGTTGTAGCACGAATGGGTTGGCTCGACCGGGGAAGGACCACGCTCTCACAGCATACCAGCGTAAAATAGCAGCTTAACGCTACTGTGTTATCTAGTGGTCGTAACCGCGACCACTGATCATAAAGTTCCGGATTTGAATCTCAGGTCGGGCCAAATAATTTATTAGGATTTTCTACACAAGAAATTCTCAAAGGCAGCCCGGAGCGCGCTTGATCTTTCTCCGGTCGTGTCATTATGCTGTCCCATCGGACTAGGAAAGCCAGACCATGAAATTGCGCACACACTCGTGCATTATAATCGTGTCCTGCGCAGATGTCTAGTCCTCGTTGAAACTGTCGCCGTGGCCGAAATATGGCCTGGAGGACATTATTAATTACAATTAACATTATATAGGAACGAACTTCCATAACGCACGGTACGAACTTGGCGGATGGGGGCTAAAAGAATAAGTGTAAGAATTTACCGTTAACACCTTTTTAATACTGTAGACGGCCTTGGGGGCTTTAAGGAAGTGAGATCGAATAATATCCATCTCCCTCGCACTTTTTCTTATCTTGCCATGAAAGAAATATTATTTTAAATGACGTTTCATTTAGACGCTAGTAATTAATTTATTTGTATTTGTTAATCAATAATATACTACAAAAGGAACTTCGTTCCAACTGAGTGTTCCACGACACTCACGTATGTTTTTTTTATGTACATAATATATTTTTTATAGGATAGGGTGACAAACGAGCACACAGTCCACCTGATGGTAAGTAGGTGCCGTAGCCCATAGACATCTACATCTATCCTCGTTTGTGAATCAAAATGCAGATGCGTTGTCACCCGTGAGGACTAAGATGGAACGCCTCTTTTCCAATCAAACGGGTCTCCGGTTCTCTACACTCAGCATACGAAACACAGCAGTGTTAAGCTGCTATTTTACGCTGGTATTCTGTGAGAGCGTGGTCCTTTCCCGGTCGAGCCGACCCATTCATGCTACAACTATACTACTAATATAGCTGCAGCATGGCTCTGTGTGCATGCATGGTACCACGCAATGTGTACTTAATTATTGCATATTATTGGACTATTTATAAAGTATTCTAATCTGGTTGGGTTGGATAGATATATAAGAGTAAATGATAAAAATACATAAATATATATTAAATATACTAACATAAACAAATACAGTGTAAACTCTATATAACGACACTCAGGGGACTGTGCATATTTTGACGTTATACAGAGCTGTCGTTAAATGGAACGAAGAAAAATCTGTATAAGAAAAAGAAAAAGTTTATTTCAGACCAGTGTTAGTAGTATTAGTAAAAGTAACATTTGTATCAACACTTCGTGCTTCGCCACTAGTTTCACCATAGTTGTTTGAATTTTCCGAGCCATCCTTCAGATGATTTGAAAGAAGTTAAACCAAGTTGTTCAGCAAACTTCTCCGCCTTTGCTTTTATAATCAGCCCCGAGGTAGGCATATTATTCTGGCGCTGTCGATGAAACCATGATAGTACAGCTTGATCCAAATCTTCATATTTAGGGTTCTTTAATTTTTTGGAAGATTTTCCATCCTGCTGCTTATAATTTTTTTCTTTATTTTTCCACATGGTGGACAAGGTAGAGCGACTAAATCCAAAGCGTCTACCATCATCACTTATCTTTTCTCCCGCCTCTATTGCGCGTATCAGTTACACTTTGCCATGCTTACAGTTTGGAAGTCTGTGAGCAATTAAGAATATGATAACTTTTTAGATAATCCTTAACTCCTACTAACAACAGTCTACACATGCAAACGGAATTCTTATAGAGTTTGGTATATATGATGCCGACAGTCGAGTTTACGGGCTAGGGTTAATATAGCGACAAAAGAACAAAAGAACGTACACAGCTGTGTAGTTTTTAATAATTTTTGCAACTTAAAAGTACTTTATATTATTTAATTGCTGTCGTTATTGAAAGTGCGTGTAATGCTATATAGAGTGTATCATTGTATGGAAGACAAGCTAACCAACCAAAACCGAGTGATTTCGACGCTTTAGGGAGTTTGTCGTTAAATCGAGTGGAGTTTACACTGTACTACATAAATAAATAAAATCACAACCAGATGTAAGACCTCGGCAGGGAAGACCGAACGGCCGAGGGTAAGGGGGAAAGTGAAAGAAACCGGCGGAAGATGTGTGGGGGTATCGAGGAACACCACATTCTGCATTCGAGCCTGGTGTGGTCCTTCACGGAGTCCCAGTTGCTATAAATCACCCGAGAGGCTGACCGGGATTAGCCCGTTCGCAGAGACGACTACAGGAATAATTTCGGTCGGCGGACCAAGGTCGTCGGTCACCTCGTGAGTCAGGTCTGGATATTATGTTTTCTTATCTGTTTCGGCTTTCACGAGGTTCTCGTCATACGGAATGGTAACATCGACCAAAAATATCCTTGACTGTGCCCGGTCCATCAGCACATAATTATTTATTATTATTATTAGTAGTTATTACTTATTATTAATAACAATATTACATACTATTACTATTCTAATATTTTTAAATTGTCATAATATGCATGATATAATATGTACAGATACGTGACATATAAAAGTATTAACAAAAAAATAAACAACTAAAACTAAAAAACTATAACTATCATACGGTCCTACTCCCAGTGGTATTTGTGAACTAAGTTTAAACTTTCGAAGAGATTTTTTTAACTAATCTCTCAGTCTTTAAAAATATTTAGTCTTAGCACCTTAAACAGACGCGGTCTATTACGAAGCGTACTTTACTTATAGTCCTGGGTTAAAAGAATAATGTTTTCAAGAAAGAAGTCCCTTATCCATGCGCCACAGTCTTCGCGAAATTAAATTTACGAGGGTGGATTGAAAAGTACTCGGCCTAACCAAGAAAATAAACAAATACTAAATCAGTTATATTTTTATTTTTCTACATAATCACCACCAAGTTCAATACACTTTTGCCACCTCCCCTTCCAAGCATTTAGACCGTTGAAAAAAAATGATTCTTCCTTAGAGTCAAAATATGCGTCTACAGCTGCTTTGACCTCGTCGTTTGTCGAAAATCTTTGACCTCCCAAGTGCTTTTTTAGGTTAGGGAACAGAAAGAAGTCTGATGGTGCCAGATCAGGTGAATACGGCGGATGCGGTAACAGTTCAAAGCCACAGTTGTGAATTTCAGCCATTGACTGTACTGACGTGTGAACACGGGCGTTATCTTGATGAAACAGGACTTTTCTTCTGAGCATTCCTCGACGTTTTTCTTTTATTTCCTCTCGTAAACGACGTAGTAAGGTGCAGTAGTAATCAGAGTTTATATTCTGACCCCTTTCAAGATAATCAATCATAATCACACCTTTCGAGTCCCAGAATACTGAAGCCATCACCTTATTTGCCGACAAAATCGACTTAGCCTTTTTAGGGGGTGGTGAACCAGGTCTTATCCACTGTTTTGATTGTTGTTTTGTTTCCGGTGTACAGTAATGAACCCATGTTTCGTCCATAGCAACAAAACGATTCAAAAAATCATCTGCATCGGCTTCAAATAACTCCAACCAGTCGCGTGAAATAGTCAATCGCGTCCTTTTTTGTTCAACTGAAAGCAGTCGCGGAACCCACCTCGCAGACACCTTTTGGAAACCCAACTCGTTGACAATGATGTTTTGAGTTCGTTCATAAGAGATGCCTATAATCTCGGCTATCTCTCTAATTTTTAATCTGCGGTCTCCCATTATTAAATCAAGTACTTTTTTAATATTTTCGTCAGTAGTTGACGTCGAAGGCCTTCCAGAGCGGGGTTCATCTTTCACACTCTCTCTACCACGCTTAAATTCTGCTATCCATTTTTTGACGGATGAATATGACAGAGCACAATCGCCTAATGTACTGACCATGTCATCATGGATGGCTTTTGATGATAGCCCCTTCTTATGGAGGTACTTAATGACGGCATGCTGCTCGATTTGCTCCATTCGCGGAAATTATGTCCGATTACTTTGTTAATAAATTTATAAAATCACAACTAATTATCGCACACGTTTCGAACTTCACACAATGAACTAGTCTGAACTGAACTAAATAATGTGGATAGTTTTGATTTTTAGAATTGAATGGATCTGTGTTAGGCCGAGTACTTTTCAATCCACCCTCGTATCTTTGCTGAATTCCGTACACATTTTTTGACGCGGCTCCTTTATTGAAACAAACTAGTTTAAGCCTGAGACTAGTTATGAATTACTTTTTGTAATAAAACAGATGTGTTTTGTTACAAAATCACTTCTACTTATTTTTATCGTGTAAAAATCATGTTGGTAATGTGTAGGAAATCTATATTACACCAGCTAGTCCCATGCGTAATTTTAGAACTGCCTCATTAATATTTGTTACGTAAAGTAAATCGACATTTTTAAACAAGTAATGGTGAGAAACAAGCACTTTATATTTTTTTTATTTATTTTATTTTATTTATTTATTTAACAAAATTATTTAAATTTACACTATTAAAGTTTTACTGTCTGCCAAACTGCTCAGCAGTTTGTTGGCAGAAGAAAAAATGCTCTCTTATTTCCTAACATGCAAAAAAAGGAAAAAGCTTAATACAAATATACACTCAAATATAACAAATCTATAGTATCAAATATATAGTATACATATACACATACACATATACATTCGAGGTACACACCCATACATAAAAACTACAGCTTATATTGTTGTAGAATGGATCATCACGATACAAATGTTAATTTTTACTATTTATTAGTATGAACTTGTTTAACTTATTTTTAAACTGTGTTTTTGTTTTATGCGTAAGGCATTCTCCAGGTAAATTGTTGTATATTTTCGATGTTAAACATTGAAATGTTCTTTTGCCATAATAATTAGCACATTTATATTGCAATGTTATTAGTTTACGCGGTCTATCATAAACGGGGCATTCATACTGTGATATATAGACACTAACATCTATACTTGATCTAGAATCATAATGTAAAACAATGAAACTTATCCAATTACCAAAAAGAAAACTTAATTTTTGATCGTTTGATTCTTCGTTCAAAAGGGTTTTTTTAAGTATGAATTTCATTAAGGAAATCAAAATTTGCTTTCGAACAATGAAAGTATTCGATACAAGTATTTTAAAAGAATTTCGTCGGTCATGAACACATTTCTATTCAACACCACGATTCGCAAATTTAAAATATTGTTAAATTCAGTCTTGAAGACTTCCATATTATAATAGTATGGAAATGCATTACTATACGCAAGAAATATGCTCAGTTTGAGTTAAATTTTAAATTACTGATAAAGAATTTAAAAAAAAAAGATATCTGTAATCAGCAATAGTGGAATTAAAAGTGCTATTCCAGTGTATGATCTTTGAAATGAACTTCTTAATTTTTTTAAAAACGTATTGATTTGTTGATGTTTTATTGTATTAGAAAAATACTAAAAACAGATGACGACGGTTATGATGATGAACAGTATGTTGATCTCATGGCTTCTGTGGGCAGACTGCTTACTTAGTTTACGGATAAGTTATTCTACTCTTGTGAATCATGCGACAGGGAAAGGTTTTATGTGTGATCATTAAAACTCAATAATTTTCGGAGAATATTTGAATAATTTTAAAGTGTGATAATTCAAGCTCATAATAATTTAAAAATAAACTTTCTAATGATTGCACCCTACTCCATATGAAAATACAAAAATGATAAGTTTGCACACACAAACGCAAAATATATGCTTTATTAATATTTTCTTGTCTTAAAACTGAGCTGCGAGAACCTTTTTAATGATTTAACTGCAATATAAAAGAGAATTGCTTTATTTTGTTAGAATACACAGCTGGACTTATTATTTACTTTCATTTTAAATTTTGCGCTGCAAATGTTTCTAGAGATTCCGTAAAGTAGAGAAGTTGACGTCTCAACATTGTTGAAACTTTATCTAAAATTAAAAATGACTGCGGTAAATTTCATAAAAATAAAATGAAGAGAATATTTTTTAGACTTGTTACCATAATTTATATATATATATAGGATATTGAATAATTGAATTTAACATCAAGTTTCATCTTAATGCGTCGTGGTATATCAGGGACTACGCCTTTTTTTACGGCAGGGGCTTGCCGTAAATTTTACAGTCTACACAAGGTTCGATCAATAAATCCATGGTATCGCAAGAGCTAATAAGCTTGTCGTAAATTCCACAGAACCTAGAAATTCGTGTGATCTATGACTAAGAAAAGATACCTGTCTGAAAATGTATATTTCTAAAACATGTGAAGCCCGCCAATACGCACCGGTGCAGCGCGGTGAACTATTTCTCGATACTCTATCAGAAATTAGAGATGGCCTGTGCTCAGTAATATAATTTATTTTGACTGTAAGTTAACTTACACACTATATGTTAGTATCCCAATTCTAGCGCACAAAGCTCAAAAATTTTTTTAAATAAATTTCAATAAAAATATACTAAGAGGAGTGACAGAACAAAACATGTTAATTCCATGATGTCTAATTTTTCACAAAAGGTTAAAAACCGGCAACTACTTTGCCTTTGTACAATTAAACAAAAATGGGTTCTAATGAATAAATAACTGTAAAAGCTTATTAAGTATGTTTTTTATTTCAAATTGTTTATCTATTCTGATGTAAAAAATGGAAATATCATGTTCTGATCAGATCTGACGAAAATATCATGATTTGTACCAAACTGTTTGGAAATCTCATGTCAATATTTTGACATTGACTTAAATCTGTAGTCATGTGACATATGTCAACCATGCAGCATAACCATAGACAAATAATGTACTTTTATACGGCTTCAGCACCCTAAGATTTAAGCAAATAAAGCGTTCAAAAGTCGATAAGTTATTTTTACAAGGAAATATCCTATTTTGTACCAACTTTCAATCTGCATGCCAGAAATGTATGAAATTTATCATGTTTTGTTCCGATTTTGTTTATTAATATCTTTAAACATAGAAATGTCATGATTTGCCTCAAAATTTTAACTTCAGAGGCTATTTACTACAGGAATAAGCGCGATTTGAACCACACCAGCCTAACAGGTGACGTAATTTATGGTATTCTGTCGAATGTCATTGCTAACTTTTTTTTACAAAAAGTGGAATTATCATGTTTTGTTCCGTCACTCCTCACTTATATATCTTTCTGGTCAATTTGAACCAGAACTACAGCTTCTATATGATATTGAAAACGATCTGTATGCACTTTCAGAACATAGAAGCACTGACTATCAAAGTTCCTACTTCTGTATAATACGTATAACATTGAATGATCTAATATATACAAATTAATTTTTATTATTCGTGTTTTATGCACTGCCATACCGTTCATCAGATTGTGCTAAAATTCATTGCACGAAGGATATAGGTATAGTACAATTAACTTACAGTAGATGGCGCGCATATCGTTCCGACATATTTATTTGAAAGTCATAACATGTGATACAATTTCAATGAATGTATTATCATTCCTAATTAAACAATATAACCCTTCCAAATTTAAAACGACATTTCCACAATTTTTTTCTGCGACTGCAATGCGCCGTGTATCAGCTATATATGAACTGAAATAAAAAAATGTCGTACAGTGGCAGCTTAAGAGAATGTACTCCTAATATCATCCCGTGCTAAAAGGCGATAGAGGGAAACTGAAATAGGAGATGGTTAGCAGTATCTTCCAGATAACAGCTCAAAACAGTGAAAATTGATGCCCCCCCCCCCCCCCCCCCCCCTCTGCTAAGCGTAGCAACTATGGAAAATTTCGCCCCTTTGAGGTAATCTTTAAGGAATATTCTGCTGGACTTATGATAGGTTGTAATAAATTAATGATAAAAAAAATAAAAAGTAGCGAGTGCAATTTCACTGTGACCGAAGCAACAGACATACCGTTAGGTTTTAATTTGCATGCCGGAAATTACAAAAATCAAATTCAGCTGCAGTATGAACCGAGAGCTACGAGAGAAAAATTGTTGCATGTGGCATAAAGTAAAATAAAAATTTATGTGAACTCTGTTTGTTATTTTACAATTTTTTTTTATAATATAATAGCGACTAATGAGCGAACATTCCACTGAATGATGCTACAGCCAATGGACACACGCAAACAATTTCAGATAAAGACCTCAAATGCATTGTTACTCCTAAAGTCTAATATGAAATTCCACATCGGCTATTATTATCTCATATCTCCAATCGGCAGCAGAAAGGGTTTATATGGCTTTTATAACTTTATTTTTTCTCGTTTTGCTATCTTTTTTTTTTCATGTTTATGTATAAGTGTACAATAAAGTTTTTATACAATAACAAATGTGACAAACCGAGGATAGATGTATATGTCTATAGGCCACATCATCCACTTACCGTTAGGTGGACTGTGTGCTGGGTTGTTACCCTTATTCTACAAAAGGAAAGTTATTGTTAGTCCTCAAAAGGCTGTTATAAATAATGGCACATATAAACCTTAGAAGGAATAAATAATTGGTTAAGTTTCAACCAGATCTATTATCGACAGCAGTTAAAATATTGTCAAATCTAATTTAAATCAATCTTCCACAAATTCTTTCAATTTCGTTTTTTAAGTAACATTGTCAAGTTTCTCGGGGCACGTACAGTAAATGTGTATTGTTGTTATTCTATGGCGAAGTTAAATTAAATTCTACACAATGTCAGCAAAATGAAGGCAAAAGATTTTCCTCGAGACAAGATGAAATTATGTTTACATAACAGATTTATTATTTTTTTTATTTTAGTAGGTATCCCTTTAGTAACATAATATTATCGAAGTACATATTTCTTAGCCCTGAATATCTTTACAATGTTTTCCTTCACCGTTGAGTACGTGATAAATCAGCACTTAAAATGAAATTAACAATTGCATTGATGCCAGCGGGTTCCGGGTTACTCGTGTGCTGTGAAATTTGCAGAACGCTTGGTCCTTGAGCTACCTCTTACAGAAGTATGAAGAAGTCTGTGACCAGCAGTGGTACATATTATATATAAGCTGTAACTTTAGTTTTTAGGGTTCCGTACCTAAAGGATAACCAACGGGACCCTATTACTAAGGCTTCGCTGTCCGTCCGTACGTCCGTCCGTCTGACTGTCAGCGGGCTGTATCTCTTGATTAGTAATAGGTAGACAGTTGAAATTTTCACAAAATGCGTATTTCTGTTGCCGCTATAACAACAAATAATAAAAATTAAAATAAATTTAAAATGGCTCCCTTACTAGAAACGTGTATTACGATGGTACGAAACCCTTCATGCACGAGTCCGACTCACACTTGGGCGCTTATTTATATTATACTAGCGACGTGCCCCCGCATCACACTAGTAACAATAAATATATTATCCGGTTAGATAACCTGTGACACATGGCAGCTTGTCAGTCAAGTTCGGAAAAGAAAGGGGCGACGCACGGACAATGTGTTTATTTACACGAACCATTTCGAGCTACTTTCGACCTCATTATAGATCAAAAACTATTAGACCAAGATTGTTTGGAATCATAAAATTCATGATAGCCTTATTATTATTATATTATATTATTGGTTTAATTAATTATTAGATTAATTATATATATATATATATATAGGTGACAGGAACTTGTAATTTGGCATCAAAGTAGATCGTTAGGTGTATGTATAAAAGTTGCAGCCTATTTACGTCCCACTGCTGGGCACAGGCCTCCTCTCATTTCTGAGAGGGTTTTAGGGCAAGGAAATGTCCGCCGCGCTGCCTCAGTGCGTGTTGGCGAACTTCACATGTCTTCGAAATTTTTTTTTCTTATTTCTCAGACATTCAGGTTTCCTCACGATGTTTTCCTTCACCGCCGAGCACGTGGTAAATCAGCACTTAAAATTGCAATTAACAATTTCATTGGTGCCGGCGGTGATCGAACCCGGGTTGCTCGAGTACTGTGAAGCTTACATCTTAGCATCTGAGCTACCACGGCTCCTCCCACGGTGTATGTACACAAAGGCAAAATTTAAAAACTAGAAAATTATCAATATTTAGTGTCCAAAAATAACGACAAAATTATCAGTGCGGCTAGTTCCAAGTACTTGAAACTAACTATATCTATAATTTGATCGACATTAAAATACGCAATTAAACAGTTAAACGTTAACGAAAGAAAAACCTTTTTCCACCAAGTTCGCTACAAACGACGTTCGAGTTTGTAAAAAATGTTTAAATCTCAATGGGCACAAAGCTTCATAGCAGTTCCAAGAACGTTGCATATTGCTTTAAATTATATTATTTAAGCAGCTATTTCCGTTTTTGGTGGAAAAACATCTTGGAATCTCAGCTATTCAGCTATCATCAGCAACGTACATTGAGTTCAAGTTTAATGTCTCAGTGGAGGATGAGCAGGGTCATTTCTGCGTAAGAAAGTCTTGTAAAAACGAAACAGAAACACAAATCAGGAAACGGGCAACAGCACCTTCCTAATGACTACTATAAAATAAATAAGTGCGGTTGCCAACCCGCATGGCAATGGTACGAGTAGCAACTGAAATGAAATGAATGCTCTTTATTTTTCGACGTAAAAAATTAAAATTTTGTTTGTTAGTCGTTGGCATGTTTAGTAATTTACTCATACTGCTATGTAGTAGGGTAAATATCCCTTTATTAGGCAATCTATGGGGACTCCTAGTAATTTTTAATACTAGGAACTTTATGTGGTAGAGCCATGCTTCAGCTATATTAGTAGTATAGTTGTAGCACGAATGGGTCGGCTCCACCGGGTAAGGACCACGCTCTCACAGAATACCAGCGTCAAATAGCAGCTTTATGCTGCTGTGTTTCGTATGGTGAGTGTAGACAACCGGAGACCCTTCTTACTGGAAAAGAGGCATTCTATCTTAGTCCTCACGGGTGACAACGCATCTGCATTTTGATTCGTAAACGAAGATAAACGTAAATGTCTATGGGCCACAGCAACCACTTACCATTAGGTGGACTGTGTGCTCTTTTGTCACCCTATCCTATAAAAAAAATTAATATAAAATATTTAATTGAAAGTTTTTGCCGAAATTGAATGCTTTAAACGAGCATTTATGTAAAAATTAATTTCTCTTGTTTTAATTTCCTAAATAGACAACATTAAACTTATTAGACTCATTAATTATTTTATTTATTTACTTTTATTTTATTTATTTAAAAGCTTTCTTATTCTAACCATAAAGGTTACAAAGGGTGAACTTAATACCAATTAGCAATCTCTGCCAGTCAACCCATGGCGTGAGGAGAAATTAGTTGCAGGTGACTTAAATAACTAAATATAATAAATTTATACAGCTATAATACATATTAAAGTAAGGCTTGTAAATTACCCAAATGCATATGAATACAAACTAAGACATAATAATCCCTATATAATAATTATCCTTAACACACACACACACACATATATATTGTTAGGAATGAGGGTAAAATAATAAAATAAAATAAGAAATGTTGAAGGTAGAACTATAATCTCCCACTTGTTTTAGTAGTATAAAGTATCACGCAGTCGACTAAGAGGGATCAGTCAGTCTGTAATTCTACGAGTCTCATATCGTTATTATGCCCGTTGGGCTAAAACATTACTTCTTCACTGAGATTCTGCCCAAATAAGACAAGTGATGTAGTTCTATTTGTGTAGTAGTTCTAGTGTAAGCAAGGAAGATCGTGTTGCTGAGAGGCTGCCCTGTGTTACATCGAGAGGAGTAGTGTTGCTGTTGCTTTGCATACTTTGGTGTTATCATGTAATTATGTCCTGCACGTTACACCAATGTGTGATTGTGTCTGGTACATATTACGGTTGGTCGAACTGTATTTGCTCTATACTGAATGTATAGTGCTGTACGCTGTCTTATTTTCGATAATGATCAATTGCGTAAGCAAGAGAGCAAGTTGAACATCCGCTCTCACACTTTTATTATTTTTCACAATTAATCTTCAGAGTAAACTCTAATACGAGTAACATTATTTTATTTACATTATTTTGAGAATAATTTCTAACGTCAGAAGTGTAATAGTTTCTCATAATATATATATATACATAATATGTCTCGATAAAGGTAGCAAAATATTAAAAGTAGCTTTGGGAAAACTAAGCTTTGTTTTTATTGGAGAGGGGGCAAACGAGCATGCGGCTCACCTGATGGTAAGTGACTACCGCCGCCCATGAACAACTGCAACACCAGGGGAACCTGGGGAATTGCAGATGCGTTGCCTTTTAAGGAGTAAGCACTTTTCTATTGTCCCTAAGTCATATCGGTAAGGAAAAATCGCTGGTGGTAATCGATTCCACAGGGAAGTTGCGCGAGGAAGAAGATAGCGAAGAAGATATTATAAGAAGCGTAAATTATGTAGGCCGTGTCGTGAGAAACTCGAAGCAGGAAGTTGACCATGATTGATTACATGATCAGAAGAAACAATAATAATAACATAAATCAATGAGTCATGACAGTCTATATTTCGATGAGTAGCCCCTAAGAGAAGAATGTTAAGGTTGACAGATTCAATGATTGAACAAAGTTTTTAAGACCAAGAGGAAATCTTGAGTATATCACTATTGTCATCACCCCTGATTATGCAGTGTTCGAACTCTGAACCAAAATTTTCTAAATCCATTTCAATAGAATGAAAGTAATAGATAGCAGGGGGGGAGGGCAATACACTACTCCAAGAATCATCCTTTTACCATTGACATTTAATTCAATAAACAGCTTAGTTCCTGTTGAGGCAGAGTAAGTAGGTGGAGATGTTAAAATTATTTTGTAGGTAATTGACTTGTGCCAACAACACAACCACAGACAACACCACCACCTCTTTTGTCAATGCGATCATTTATAATAAATACAAAGTCAGGTAATGAAAATAAGGTAGAGTTTAGAATGAAGAATTAAGCTCAGAAAAATGACTGGGGATACTTTACGCATTGATGTGACAATTATTCAATAAATGATAAGTAGTTGAAAAAATATTATCTATTTGAGAATTTAAAGAGATCAAGACACCATTTATAGAGTCATTGCAGCACGTAAAAGAAAGTTCTGAATCGTAAATTGAATGAAAAGATTCAGCATCAGACATATTAATATAATACAATAATTAAATATATTAACATAAATTTAAAAACAATAACATGCGTGAGTGTTGTGGAACACTCGGTTGGAACGAAGTTTCTTTCGTAGTATATTATTATTGATAAACGTATTTATTATTCAATAAAAAATACAAATAAATGAATTACTAGCCTCTATTAAAATTAAGCGTCACATAAAATAAAATAATATTTATTTCATGGCAAAATAAAAAAGTTCGAGGGAGATGGATATTATTCCTTCTCGCATCCTTGTAGCCACCAAGGCCATCTACACTACGTCAAAAGGGGTTGTGACGGAAAAATCCTACACTTTTTTCACCTAGCCCCCATCTGCCAAATTCGTATCGTCCGATAAGGAACTTCGTTCCAAAAAATCTTACAATAATTCAACAAAAGATTTTAAACACTCACATACACCATCCCACCGGTTGGCTGTTTACACAGCTAATAGAATAATAATAATACGAAGAAAGAAAAAGAAAAAACTAAGGTATGCAATTGAAAATCTAAATAAATAATAATTTATAATATAAAATCTAAAATGTTTTTTAAATTAACATAAAAATGAATTCACGAGAAGTCTAAAAACACCATTAAAATAAAATATCACAAAAGACAGTATTATTTTGTGTTTAATTTCATTGGAAAAGGTTTCAATGGCATGAGCACTTGTCTATTATTGCCTTAGAAACAAGTCTGAAACATTACATTCAATTAACAACAACGTTATGTTCCACAGCGCCGTGCTGCTTGTCACACTACATTAATCCGCACTTGTTAATTGACCTGGTACTTGGATACAGCTACAAAACTACTCGTCCTATTTTAAACAAAGGACAGCCCGCATTGCACATAATATTATTAAGTTTAAAAGAAAAACTTATCAATATTAATAATAATAAGATAGTTAAAACTAGTCTTTAAAGTATCATATATGTGTGAAAAGTTATCTTATATAATTTAAAAGATTATTTAACATGTACGATTTCAGATGAAATACAAAATACAAAATGTTTTTCTACACCTAATTACTAATTTCCTTTAAGTAAAAACCTAATGACTTATAAAAAAAGTAGTATTTACATAGTTACTATTAGTTAATCCTGCGGAGAAATGTGACCGACCCGGAATTTCGACATAGGACCCTACGATCATCAGTTGCGTTTACGACCACTAGACCTAAGAGACAGTCATTTACTAATAAGCCTGTATTACTAAGTAAAAATTAAACAAGTTCGAGAAAAATAAAAATTTCCGTAGTGTGGTCACAATAACCGGTGCGTTTCTGTAGAAGTAATATTATTTAACATGATTATATTAGTTTAACTTTTACTAAAATGTATGAACACTTCACCTTCTTATATTTGTTTTGTCAAACAGTTAGCACACTATATAATGTCTGGAGGCGTGTAGAATGAGGGACCAGTTTTAACAGCAGCTATCTTAAAATCGCGCCAATTAAATATTGCCGCACTATTTCTTTTTTTCAAAATCGTTTAAGACTTCTATTAAAACCATAACTAGAAAAAGTACGGTTTAAATAATTTAATTAAGAAATTTTCACTAATGAATAAAAAAATATGTGAACTGAGTGACCCCTATTTAGATATTTGTTTCTTTTTTCTTTAACACATTTATGTCTTGCTACTTCGTAAAATAAGCTTTACAAATTGTTTACTAAATAGCTGAGATCTGGCTGATAGACTGTGAACTGAGGGATCACAATTTAATGACTGTAACTTTTAATAAATTTTTTTACAAATTCCAGGATTCGTTCCACAATTGTTTCAGGCCTACTTCTAAATCTTAAGCAGTTCATTTCGCCAATTCCCGGAATGGTCCCTCAGTTCTCACACACACGTTTTGTAATAACGTGGTTCAGATTTTTATATAGCAATATTTCTTCGGTTTGATGTAATTTGTTCGATAAAAAGTAAATATATATAAAGTCACTATTTTTCAAGTTGATTTCTGTTGATTTTTGTTAATTTTTGTTGACATTTTTGATATTTCCGAACAAAATATTTTGTCGTATCGGATATAATCAAACATATATAATACCATAATACCACTGAATACTTATTCAAGCATCACATTACTGATGTGATGCTTGAATGATGCATTGATAAAAATTAATATATTAATTTTGGCCTCTCAATACATTTTTTTATTGGAGAGGGCGCAAACGAACATGGGGCTCAGCTGCTGGTAAGTGACTACCGCCGCCCATGAACAACTGCAACACCAGGCGAATTGCAGATACATTGCCGGCCTTTTAAAAAGGAGTAGGCTCTTTTCTTGAAGGTCCCTAAGTCGTACATTACATTTATGAAAATACGTACACAAAAATAAAAGTAGTTTTTCAATTATAAGTGATGTTCATTCTGTAAATACTAGGAACAGACACAATAAGTTAGTACCAGTAACTCGACTCCACCGAGTCAGTAATTTATTCTTGGAGTGATGTATACGCTTTTACAACAAAATCCCAGAAAATATACAAAATTTGACCTGCTCTAACTTCAAAAACTTTATTAAATTAGTTTGTATAAAAAGGGTTATTATAATATTAAGGAATTTATGGATAATAATAATCCCTGGGAATAAGGTGATTGCTACCTAGCTATTTTTTTATAGAAATAGGGTGACAAACGAGCACACAGTCCACCTGATGGTAAGTGGTTGCTGTGGCCCATTAACATCTACATCTATCCTCGTTTGCGAGTCAAAATGCAGATGCATCGTCAACCTTGAAGACTAAGATGGAATGGCTCTTTTCCAGTAAAAAGGGTCTCCGGTTCTCTACACTGACCATACGAAACACAACAGCATTAAGCTGCTATTTTACGCTGGTACTCTGTGAGAGCGTGGTCCTTCCCCGGTCGAGCCGACCCATTCGTGCTACAACTATATTATAAATATATGTAGCTGCAGCTTGGCTCTACCACATAAAAAAATTTCTATTTTGTATTGTGTTGTTAATTTTGTAACGTACATGATTGTAAGATGTTAGAGAAAAGAGAAGAAAAAAGTGCCGCTGCGTTTCTTGCTGGTTCTTCCCAAGACAGAGTTTTTTTCCAAACAGTGGTAGTTAAAGAAAAGAGTGATTTTCAATAAGTACTATTTATAATGTATATTGAATAAAAAAGTTTCTGTTTCTGTTTCTATTCATTTAATCAGTCCACTGCTAAAGGCCACCTCCGTAGATTGAGAAGGGATAATTACTATAGTTATGAAACGCGATTTTTTTTAACTACTATTGAGTTGTTTAAGGAAGATGCTGCTGCCCTATTTCAGTTTCTTTTTGTCGCCTCTTACAACACCCAGGGGACAGTGGAAGCAGGGAAACTGGATTTACTTACACCCCCGCTATACTTCTTTTGAATGTTTTGTCGTCATCTCTATGCTTGGAAGAATAATTTGCGATATAATATTAGAGACCCCACAACTGGATACTGTACACACTGAATTATAATTCTTAGAGAAGGCCTTTAGTTGAATATTTAACTTGCTGTAAGCATGGTGATTCACGAACTTCTTTTGCTATCAAGTTATCATGTAGGTAATTGAAGATTAATTAATTACACTGCGAGATGAAATTTTAGTCGCATAGTACTTTTTTTATAGAATATGGTAGACAAACGAGCGCACATCAATCAGGTTGACTGGTGGTAATGGAGTGCTGTGGCTTATAGACATCTACATCTATCAATCAATCAAGAATCAAAATGCAGATGCATTGTCACCCCTGAGGACTACGATGGAATGCCTCGTTTCTAGTTAAAAGGATCTCCGGTTTTTTACACTCACTATACGAAACACAGCAGCATTCAGCTACTGTGTTACGCTAGTATTCTGTGAGAGCGTGGTCCTTCCCCGGTCGAGCCGACCCATTTTTGCTACAACCATAATGTAACTGCAACATGGCTCTACCACGTAAAAGAATTCATGGCATTGTGCTAAATTACTATGATGTGATCCATTAGCGGGCAAACGCCTCTTTTCAATTTCTGTGTAAAGATACTTAGCCATTAAAAATCGATTAAGTGCAAGTTATAAGATAGTACAAGTCTGCTATGCCAAGATAAAGAGAAATATACGAGTAACTATACTTCTATTATGAAATTTATTTGACCACTTTAAATGAGACTACACGAGCTTCGAGGATAACAAACCACGTTCAAATGCCGCTAATGCTTGGCGGTGAAGTAAACTGCCGTCGCATTGGGGCAAGGCAGTAGACTCTTTTCTAACGCAACACTTACTAATGAGACTAGGCCAGTTTTGTTTTACATGGGGAAATGCCTACGCATACCCGCTCTACCTCACCACCATCGCATCAATCAACGGTGCAGCCCCGTGAGAGTCGCGGAGGATAGGGCGAGTGCATCGTCATACCGATACTTCCTCCGTGACTCCACCTCGGCTCCAGCGGTAGGGTGAGAGGGCACCCCTCTCATCGCAGGCCACCCATAACTCGGGCGGGCGCTACACCTCGGGCCAGCCATGTGGGTTTCTCTTAATTCACCGCGGGTGACCAAGCCACGGATATTAAGTCCTCCGCCACGACAAGGCGGAAGGGAGAATGGAAGGAATAAAATAGGCCTGTGCCAAGCACTAGAACGTAAGTAGGCTGCTACTTTACTTTTTATTTTTAATGAGACTAGTAAACAGTTTATAATTATGTATTGAGCTAGCGTTCGTATTTACACAAATATCTTTTTGTTATCAATACATTTTTAATTTTCCACAGAAGTATTATTTTAGAAATTGTAAAATTAAATTAAATACAAAATAATTTTTGAAATGGTTAAAAATGTTATGTAATATATATGGTAAAAATAGTTAATAAAATTAACGATATTAATGCCTCATCCTTAAAAACTAAACGAAACTATTTTTCTTACGGATTTGATCACATTCAACAAACGTGTTTTTATATTTCCGTTGTTTCGACTATTTTGCAGCATCCATGGTCATGGGGGTACAGAGGTGTTCAACGTCGTAAATGTAATAGTTGACCCCCGCTACCTTCAGCTTAAAATTATAAATTTTTGGACCGATCTACGCAGAAGGAATATTATCTAGAAGTATTGCAGTAAGTAGGTATGCTTGGATAACCATTTAACTTTATTAATTATAGGATCCTAAGCCGATGGTAGCAACCCGCTATCTTCTCAATTGAACTTATGATGTTTTTAATTTTGATAGCTTCGCAAATCATCCCCGTAGGAATTGGTCTTCTTTTGCGAGGATTTATGGTCAATCAAATTTGATGTAATGGCGAGGGCGGTCTAGAAAATGTTTACAGACTGCAAATTTCCTCGAGCGTCGTTTGTTCACGTCAGCCATAATATGTTGTTTTACGTGGGTTTTTATTAATCTTATAGTTTATTGTATGCTTTAGAGGCCACATTAACAATCATGCTTGTACTCTCCTATTAATTTAAAGGCATATTTCATACTGGCACACCGCTTTGAACTTTACAAGGTGCAAGTTCGACCTCACATGTCATACTGTTCTCACCTCTGGACCGGGGCAACCTAGTGCCAGCTCGTTCAACTCGATCGCATCCAGTGTAGAGCGGCTCGAATCGTTGATGACCGAGACCTTTCTAATCGGATTGAATCACTGGCACTACGAAGAAATTTTGCATCAAATTGTCAGAGAAATTTTTCGGACTAACTCCAGCCGCTCATCTCCACTATGGTACATCGCGGCAAAACTCGCGATACCAACCATACAATCTGGATGATTGGAGGTCCACAACTGTGCGATTTACTAGAAGTTTCCTTCCTCCTACGACTTTCTTGTGTGTTTGAGTACCACCAGCGATTTTACTGGACTGATACGATTTAAGGACTTTCAAGAAAAGAGCCTACTCTTTTTTACAAGCAATTCCTCTAGTGTTGTAGAAGCCGTATGCTCGTTTGCTTAATCTTATATATAAAAAAAACTTCTACTATAGAGATGAAACTAATTATAAAGTGTTTTTTTTTGTAATAAAATGGATACGGTTTAATTGCAAAACGGGGTTTATGGATAATCTCGGCCTTAAACAAAGTCCTGTAAAACGTCCCTTATTAGATGTAGCGCCACACAGCCTCGACGAAATTTGAGATTTGCCTTTAAATAACATTCTTAACATTCTAGCTTTTATACGTAGCCATGATGCAGACTTAATTTAGTTGTAGGGAGGAAGGGAAAGACCATGCTCTAAAAGAATGCCGAAATTGTAGTTTAATACTGCAGTGTTTCGTGTGATGAGTGTAGGGAATCGAACACCCTTTTTACGAAACGCGGCATTCCACCTTAGTCTCATGGATGACAATGCATGTGAAATTTGGGTGTTAACTTAGAATTTATGTATATGTCTATGGGACATAGCATTCACTTACCATCAGGTGGACTGTACTCGTTTGTCACCCTAATTCTATAAAAAAATAGCACGCTTACTTATCACTGGACTGTTTTATTGATAAAAACTAATTTTAATTAAAAGTTACTTATTCTTTAATAAATCATAAAAAATCGTATAAACAACTTGTTATGAACTTTCTGATATAGTTGGGTAGTAAACTTACCTACACAGAGTACTGAATCATCACGGCGCGACTTCGCCGATTCAGTGCTCTGTGTTCAAGCAACACACGCCATGAACAAAATGAACGAGAATTAGTAATCTTTAAAGATTGGCGGCCACTCTACACAATTGGATTAGCTACCAACGCCTTTTACTTTTCTGTTATATTTGTTCACGGTTCTTGATTTATGACCAATTGAGTAAATGAAAATAAACGTTCTTTTAATTCCACTTTCTAGTTTTCTATATTTTCTTTCTTTCGATTTAAAAACTTTAATAAAATAAAGCCAATCTTTATTTGAGTGGTACGTGGTAGAGTCACAGTGTAGAATCCAACTTTAGAGACCACGCTGAATAATGCTGCTATGTTTCGTAGCACAGGTGCAGATAATAGGGTTTTTTTATAGGATAAGGGTGACATACGAGCACACAGTCCACCTGATGTTAAGTGGCTGCTGTGGCCCATAGACATCTACATCTATCTTGTATTACGAATCAAAATGCAGATGCGTTGTCACCCGTGGGGACTAAGATGGAATGCCTCGTTTCCAGTAAAAAGGGTCTCCGGTTCTGTACACTCACCATAAGAAACACAGCAGCCTTAAGCTGCTATTTTACGCTGGTATTCTCTATGATATCACACCTGCATTTAAATTCTTAATCAGTGATAGATGTAGATGTTTATGGGCCAAAGGTTCCACTTACCATCAGGTGGACTAAGTGCACGTTTGTCACCGTTATTTTATTTAAAAAAAATATTAGTTTACCGATATAATTCAATTAATGTCACTCAATGGAACATAAATTTGTTTACTTGTATAGTTTATCACCTTAGTTCTATTGTTTATTTACCATTTTATTCCGGAAATATATTATTCTGACTTCTGATATGCGGCATGTCGCGTAAGGGAAATATATCACGGATCTACATGCATCGAAAAGCCTGTTATCATCATCAACTTATCAGTTACATCAACATAATCATCTTTATCATTACAACCCTTTACAAGTGAAGTTACATACGCGGGTAAAAATGGTATTACTTAAGCGTGGTCAAGCTTGTAGTGGCGATGTAAGGATATCCACTACCCCATGTCATCCCGTGGGTGTCATAATAGGCGACAGAGGGGAACTAAACCAGGAATTGGACAGCAGTATCTTTCTATTAACGACTGTATAAAAAACAAAAAACGGCGGCTGCCAACCGGCTTCCCAACCGTGACAATGAAGCAATGTATGAAGGGGGAAAGGGGGGAGGAGGAGATCTTGCAATGGACTTTTGATAGGCTGTAATGGATTACCATGGTAAGCGTGGTTTTAAAATTTAGTCTCTTTGTGATATATTAGTTTAGATTGTTCCGCGAGATAACAAAATTTATTAAAAATGTGTTTGCGCAAAAAATTTAATATCGCAGCAAAAATGCTGATGCGGATCGAACAATATTTTTTATGTTCTCTATTATTATAATAAATAAATTTGAGTACTTTAAAGTTGCAGCCTATTTGCGTCCCACTGCTGGGCACAGGCCTCCTCTCATTTCTGAGAGGATTTTAGGACAAGGAAATGTCCGCCGCGCTGCCCCAATGCGTGTTGGCGAACTTCACGTCTTCGAAATATTTTTTTTTCTTATTTCTCAGACATGCAGGTTTCCTCACGATGTTTTCCTTCACCGCCGAGCACGTGGTAAATCAGCACTTAAAATTGCAATTTACAACAATTTCATTGGCCGTGATCGTCTAGTGGTTAGGACCCTACGTTGTGAGTACTTTAGGTACTAACTAATCCCCTCCATCTATCCAGGGGCGTCTCACACTACGTTTAACTAAATGCGGTCTCCACTCTATGCGCAAGGCGGCTGGCAACAACTGGATGCGTGTAGCCGAAGATCGGGCTAATTGGCGCGTTTTCGGAGGGGCCTATATCCAGCAGTAGACTGCCACTGGCTGATGATGATGATGATAATGAACAGGTTAGTAACTATCATATATCGGAAAGCCATGACATATTTCTAGCGTTTCCCATAGTCTAAGAATTGGAGATTAATTAACGTTAATCCGCGACGGGGCGGAGTTTTGAAGACGCGAATCGTTTGTTGCTGTGGTCACCAATCCGCCTGCCGTCACCTGCATGCTAATAAAGACAACAGGAGAGACCTGTTCAGCAGTGGCCTTTTACAAAATGCTAAAGAAGAAAAACACAGTATTAATATAAAACCGAAAATGTTCCACTTCAATTTTCTAAATGTAACTCTCAACCGCGACGACGACCCTGCGATGACTGTCAAATACAAAAGCATACAAAAACTTTAGTTCGACAGCTTTTTAAAGTCCATGTTAACTAAATAACACCTGTAACATCTGTAACTTTGTGCTTCCAGAAATTGGACCCAAAGCAGCAACATCTAAACTAATTGAAGAGTTAATAATTATGTAAATAAATAAATGCTAACTTATGCTGATAACAACTTAAATAACACTAACATTAACAAAAAACATTAGAATTTACTTTGAGAGCTATGAGTACACAAAACCTCGAAATTACTCCTACTAAAATAAGTTTTAGAAATATATCTGAGTTTAATGCTTTTATATTCCAAATTAATGGGTATAATTAATTTTCATAACAAGCAACGCAATCAAAGTGTAAAGCAAAGCACGTTGTTTTACATATGAAAGCCACGTGAATTTTAATTAAGCATGTTCTTCAGAATACACACCGGAGAACCGTAAATGCATTTTAAAAATGTTGTTTTTTATATGTAAAATTAAATACATATTATTACCAACTTTTATAGAATATTCATTTACTTATTTTTTTATAGGATAGGGTGACAAACGAGCGCACAGTCCTCCTGATGGTAAGTGGTTGCTGTGGCCCATAGACATCTACATCTCTCGTATCCTCGTTTGCGAATCAAAATGCAGATACGTTGTCACCCGTGAGGACTAAGATAAAATGCCTCTTTTCCAGTAAAATGGGTCTCCGGTTCTCTAAACTCACCATACGAAACACAGCAGTGTTAAGCTGCTATTTTACGCTGGTATTCTGTGAGAGCGTGGTCGTTCCCCGGTCGAGCCGACCCATTCGTGCTACAACTATACTACTAATATAGCTGCAGCATGGCTCTACCACGTAACAAAAAAAACAAACTATTGATAATTATAAACACTGTAAGTTATGTAGATGATATGGTGCTTCATCATCATCATCATTACAGCCCTTCACAACTCCACTGCTGAACATAGGCCTGCCCCAAGGAATGCAACAAAGCACGCTCCTGAGCCACCTGCATCCATCGATTTCCTGCATGCCTTACCAGGTTGCATCTAATGGAGCGACGCCCAACATTTCTCCGCCAGTACGAGGCCGCCACTTGAGAGCTTCTTAGAGCTTACTAATCCGTTGGACTATATCAGTCACTCTGGTTCTACTGCGGAGATCCAGTTTATCGCGCAGAGAAACTCCGAGCATAGCCCTCTTCATAGCTCGATGAGCAACCTTGAGCTTTCTCATACGGCCAGCAGTGAAGGACCACGTCTCAGATCCATATGTCATCAATCTTGTTTCGAGGTTTTGAGGTATGCCTAACGAGAAGATTTGTCGAAATCTCCCGAACGCTACCCAGCCGAGTTGAATTCGTCTACTGACCTCTCGATCAAAGTTGTATTTAGGTAGTAGGACTATTTGTCCCAGGTAATAACTAGTAATAACTTCGAGCTTAGTGTTTCCAACAACTATCGGTATCGGTGTGACATGTACGTTACACATGACTTTTGTTTTGCTTAACTTCATCTTAGAAGACTTTATTATATACTTAAGACTTATTCGTTGGAAGACACTATTAAGGTCATTGAGCATAGTGCTTAGGTCCTCCAGTGATTCTGCCATAAGGATTATATCGTCCGCAAATCGAAAGTGAATGATGTACTCGCAATTGACGTTAATACCGTATCCTTTCCAGTCCAGTTGCTTAAAAACGTCTTCCAATGCAGCAATGAAGAGTTTCGGGAATATAACGTCACCCTGTTTTACACCTCTCTGTAGTTGGATAGGTTTCGTACTCTGGTTCTGTACTCGGATAGCCGTCGTAACCCTACTGTATAAACACGTCAGCACTTCGATATACCGACAGTCAGCTTGGGACACCGCTGAAGGGACTGTAGCACCGCTTAAATTTCAACGAAATCAAAGGCTATTTTATAATCCACATATGCAAGACGAAGTGGCAGATAGTACCCTTCAGTCTTCTGTACAATTTTCCGAAAGCTCTGTATATGGTCTGTGATGCTAAAAAGCCTTTTCGGAAACCGGCTTGTTCGGGAGGCTGTTAGTCGTCGAGTCTGCGTGCAAGACGTTCCATAATGAGTCTCGAAAATAGTACGTAAATGCGGCTCAGAAGGGCAATTGGTCTGTAGTTCTTTAAGAGATCATCGTCGACTTTCTTGAATAACTAGACCATTACACATTTGCTCCACGCCTCCGGAGTAATGCCACAATGGAGGACGGAATTAAAGAGCTTATGAAGGACTTTAAGAACCGGTTTTCTACCCGTTTTCAGAAGCTCTGCTGTAATTCCATCCTCGCTCAAGGACTTGTCGTTTTAAGGTGCTGGAGAGCCATTCTAATCTCGCTCAGACTGACGTCTAAGATATCATTGGAATATTGTCGAATAAGGCGTTACTCACACTTGCGTGTGGCTATAACGATGACATGTACATGTGCCCATAGAACCTCTCAATCTCACTCAAAATCTCAGGTGTCCTGAAAAAAAATGCTGCCTAATTCGGTCTTCAGCTTCGACAGTTGGCTCTTTTTATCAAACAGATCTTCTGCGATGGGTCTTGCAGTATGGACAGTTTCCACGAGCTTGTCATTTATATCGTCCACTTCATTGCATTCTTTTAGGCATTGAAAACGTACAAAATCGTTTTCAGTGCCGAAGAGACTGCAATGAACTGGAGCAGATAGTTTTCGGAGCTCTGGATTAGAGCACGAGGGGTATGGAGAGTTGACTTCATTAGACATGACCTCTCCAATTTAACGTTTAGGTTTAGTGTGCCGTTACTGCTATCACTGAACAGTAGTCAATCTCATTTCTTGGCAAAACGTCGGGGCTCAACCAGGTCTACTTTATGTGGGGCCCCTTCTTGTAGAAAGAGTTCATCATAAAGAGTCCCTCTTTCACCATAAAGTCGGCCAGCTGCTGGCTCTTTGGGTTCCGTTGCCCTATCCCGAATTTCCCTACATTAAGCTCACAGTTCTATCTTGTGCCAAGTTTTGCGTTGAAGTCTCCCATTAACACCGTATAGTGAGTTTTGGAGGAATGCATGACTCTAGAGATATCCTCATTTATTTTTTCCACCTCCTCATCGGGATGTGCCGAGTTTGGTGCGTAAACCTATATGATCTTCAGTGAATACCGTTTGGTGATTCTGAGTATAAGGCACGCAACCCTCTTCGACACAATCCCAATCTTTAAACTGTTGTAAACGAGACATTTTAAGGAGCGACGATAAATCTCACACCTCCTAGGGACAGATTGTCACCCTCCCGGTGATAAAACAAGTTACCAGATTCGGGGATAACCGTGTCCTTCCCCTCACTTTGGACCTCAGATAAATGCAACTTGTCTATCTCTTCTTCCAGCTCCAGGATCTGCTCGTCAGTCCGTCATCATAGGTGGCAACCGAACCTCCACCGGAGATTCTTAGGACCTCTGCCCCACCGTTACCATATTCGCCACCGTATCTAGGAATATCGGGGCTGCCGGGGACTGGAAGCCATGTTTTTGTAACTCTCGTCATGGGGGTATATTTCCATAGTAACCACGCTTGGCAAGCGGGTTGGCAACTACAGCTTTTTTATTGTAATTTGCTGTTTTCAGAAAGATGCTGCTGCCCATCTTCTGTCTCAGTTTACCTCTGTCGCCTCTTACGACACCCACGAGAAGATATGGGGTAGTAGGTATTCTTATTCGCCACTACACGGGGGTAACTCACATGAATTTGAAGTTCGTGAGAGATACGCCACGTCTTATAGGCTCCGGTACATTGTAAGTAAAAATTAGATTATAGTGTTTTGGGTAGATAATACTAACTACCATGTCTAGGATAGTTCCTCCAGCATGTCTTTATAGTTATTTTTTAAGCCATATATACTGTATTCCACCTTTCTCTAGACGTATCGGATTGTTGTCCCGTCGAACTATGAGAGTGAAGGTTAATCTTGCGAATACACTTGGGCACTATAGTTCTGCCCTGTGCAGATGGCTAGTCTCCGTGAAGACTGGCCTCCGTGACCGAAATTTGGTTTAGAGGACATTGCCGATGTATCGACCTTAGACAATTAAACCACGAGGTTGTGACATTCTATTTCTATTACTTAAATATGTATTTCCTTTGTATACTTCATCCAAAAATAAATCAACTAAAAAGTAACATAAAATGAACGAGAAAAAGTGTTAACTTTCAAACCAATTATCTTGAAGACCGGACGACGTTATTAGGCTACTGACATTTTACCCGTTGCGGTTGAACGTTACAAATTAATGCCTTTTAGTATCAATTTTCAATTTCAGTTTGTAGTCTTTGTTAAACGCAAGAAGCATCGTTTTGGGACATACGAGTACTAAACAAAAATGATTAAAGGGAGACCGTGTTGAGGCAAAGGAAGTGTAGGACGTCTCCTGACTAGATGAAGTGACCATTTGCTTAAAGTTTAAAAAAGAATTCGGTATTTTGTAATTTGAAAAAGAAAGAAAACAATTTTATTTTAATGTATAAATGTCACTTCTTAAACTATTTATTACGTACTTATTTTATTTTATATTTTTTTATAAAAAGAGTACTATTCCACCTGATGGTAACTGGAATCATCAATCAAAATGCAGATGCGTTGTCACCTCAGAGGACTAAGATGCCTCGTTATCGGCAAGTTAACAGATTAAAAGGGTCTCCGGTTCTCTACACTCACCATAAACACAACAGAATCATTCTGCTGTTTTACGCTGCTATTCTGTGAATACGTGGTCCTGCCGTATTATATATTAGTCTATGGTCCTGCCCGGTCAAGCTAGCTTAGCTATGGACAGATCGGGGATTTTACGGATATGATATTTCGGATCTGGATACGAATACGGATATGGGAATTATATTATATCAGTTTCGGTTACGGGTATAAAATTATTTCGGATTATCTGTTAGTTTCTGATGGGATTAGATTTTTGAGGAAAAATAAAATATAAATAATTAGGTAATCATTTGACTTTATTTCTAGGTTATCATTGGATATTTCAATCAGTTGTTTACTTAAGTAATTATTATAGCTACTAAAAATGCTATAACAAAATAATTATCATCAAAAACAATGTGTTTTGGTTTTATTTTTCTATTATAAACTTCGATATCTTTCTGAGAAATATTACAACACATCAATCAGTCTTCTAAAGTCTTTGCATATTGAATAATAAAAACCAAAATCTGAGCATGACATAGTCTCATTTAGACTCCGTCCCTATCCGAAATTATCTGAAACTTTTATATCGGATTCGGTAACGGTTATTTCGGATATCCGATAGTTTCGGTTACGGTTACGGCGCTCCATAACATCCCTGGTGTAGATAGCATAACTGCAGCGTGACTCTGCCATATGAAAATTCTTACTTATTTAACGTAAAATACTATTACGAGTATACTTGGATAAAAATCTGTAATAATATTTTAAAGTATAAGCTAGAATAAGTAAGATTATGCACCAAAGGACACGTCTCAGCACGTGCAGCGTATACTAACTTGGAATATTGCAGTGCAGATTTTTAGTGGGACATCTAATATATAAAATTCTCGTGTCGCGGTGTTTGTTACCAAACTCCTCCGAAACGGCTGAACCGATTTGTATGTAATTTTGTGTGCATATCGGGTAGGTCTGAGAATCGTCCCACATCTATTTTTCAAACCCCTAAATGATAAGTGTGACCCACTTCTAAATATTTTTTTTATTTTTTTGACAAATTTTTTATTTTTATTTTATTATAATTTAGCATTGAAAAATACATAAACTTGAAATTTTGACCCTTCTACGATCAATCCCTGTTTTTTAATTTTTAAAACCAAAAAATATTTCCTAGAAATATTGTATATGACAAAACAACGTTTGCCGGATCAGCTAGTTATTTAAGAATTTTGATTAAAATTTCTGTACGTAGATATTTTATATATTTTTATTTTATTTTATTTAAAAAAAGGTCTACCTACAATTGTTACAATTTAACATACTAAATCTAAATGTATAATAAAGTCTTATACTAAATGCACAATTACTTACAGGAAACACCGCTAAACCATAATTAAAATCTTAATTTACATATTATGTTAAGAAAAAAAAATATAATTAAAACATTTTAAAATTTTTTTAGTACATAATAATTGACTGCCTCGTTGGTCTAGTGGTTGTAGTAGTGCGGCTGCCGATCATGAAGTCCCGGGTTTGAGTCCCGGGTCGGGCCAAAAATCAGCTTTTTAATAGCTGTCCGGAGTTAGAAAGTTGGCGTTGTCTTACCCCCGTACCTCGGAAAGCACGGAAAGCCGTTGGTCTTGCGGCTGATCTCGCTTCAGTCGTGTAGCTTTACCGTCCCATCGGACTATGGAAGTGAAGAAATAGAGAGTGCACTTGTGCTTGCGCATACTGGAGGACATTATATATATATATATATATATATATATATATATATATATATATATATATATATATATATATATATATATATATATATATATAAAATCAATAAAATTGTGAAAATAACCCATCCTCAGAACTATTGGCAGAAGTATCGGCCCTGCACCAACTAAGGTAGACTTGGCCAAGCAAGGGTTGATACCCTCGGGTTGATAACACTACTTTCAGTGTTTTGGGATGGATATTCTACCATCATGTGATCACCATCGACTCGTCCGTTCAACAGGAAGCCTAACGTGCAGGTAAGAAAGTCATTTGAAAAAAGTTCCCCCTAAATTATTCTTACGGAGCAAAAAAATGACGTGTCTTACCTAGTATGAAGAGCACTTCCCGCCCTCCCTCGATTGCGTGCACTATACCCGTCACCACTAATCCCAGCACCACTACTCCCAACACCACTACACTAGGAAAGACACACCACTGACGACAATACGACACGTGTTTCGCCTCTACACGAGGCATCCTCAGGTGATGTAGACTCTACGGTGGCTGACTGTTAAGTGAGCGGTGAGCCAAAACAAAAAGCTTTCATATAATGGATATCCGCAAAGTAACGCCTGATTCTATTAATTATAAAATATGAATATATTATATACCTAGCGCCTGTTTCCGTTTTTGGGGCAACTGGAAGAACGAACTCACTGTACCATATTGTTTCTGGGCCTTGTCGAGGTTCAAAGTTCGATAGGTCGTGACGTCATCAGTTGACTGCAAAAAAAGAAATCGCAATGTTAAAAAAAACATCGTCATCCCAATAAGCACTCATCTATTTGTAACGCAAGCATTTTATTTAATAAAATTCATATGCCTAATTTACAATTTTATATAACACCAATATCAACAACCACCCAACGAAATATTAGTTCGCTACTCTAAATAAACAAAATTTTAACTAGCTCCGGGCTATAAGGGTTTCTAATATCGGCTTATTTTCTTAGTTAAATTGAGTTTATATATTAATTAATTCTATGAAAACAATATGAATAACTGAATTATTACGTCAGTAACGTTTTATTCCTAAGAAGTTATCGCGTTATATATTTTAATGAATGTACATCACCATCATCTTCATTAATAACAACTCATCTTTAGCCTTTTTTGTTTGAAGCTGGTTGCAGATATCCATAGGATGCAGTAACCGTTCATCATCAGGTGGACTGTTAGTTCGTTTGTGGATTCCATTTCATAAAAATAAAACACGATAATTATTATTAATATTTTGTTAACAATATAATAATACTATATATGTGTGAGTATTTGTGTATGTAAACAAATACCTTCACACACGGAGATTTTTTGGGCTTATCTTAATATACTTACCGAGTAATTCTTAACATGGATTAAATTTTTGTTGTTATTGGACTAAACAGAATGCTTGTCGGGAGATGATTCTGACTAATGATACTTCTATATGCTCGAATTTGTTTATAAACAATCAATTTTCTCGTGGATAAATACATCCAGGATCATTTTATACATTCTACTGTAAAATGTTAAATAATTAAAAAAAATTACTAGTAAAACCTTATTTCTATCTTCGCCGGCACCACTGAAATTGTTCATGGAAAATTAAAGCCCGGATCGACCACACACAGAAAAATATGGCAAGGGAATTTATTAATTAAATATTTATAGAACTCGTGGAATACACGAATTTGCACCAACGCAGCGCGGCGGACGTTATCCTCCCGTAAACGTAAGGATGTCGCTACCAAGCCGGGGGATGTGAGTATATTTAAATATATAGTTATTAGAGTGCGTTGCCTTTTATACAGGGTTATTTATCAAAGAATAGCTAAATTATAAACTTAAGTTCAAATATATAAATAATGATATGTCGTTATTGCAATTTTTGAAAATACATGTAAAAAGGCTTTTACTTTTATTTGAAGCTATCCCAAACCGAATGTAATTTATGGGCAACAACTACACGTACGCGTGCTCCTCTGTGTACGATTCAATTCACAACGTTTTTGCAGATCGACCCTTAAGATTGTGTGCGTGCGTATTAAAATATTAGGCGTTAGATATTTATGAATGACAATCAGTAAAAATAATTCTTATATTATTTATTCTGAAACTTCTCCGCAAATTTGGCCAGTTATTGCAAAACAACCCTGTATAAATATTAAATAAAGAAAGTAAGCCTTTATACGTCCCAATACTGGGCACAGGCCGCCTTTCATTTCCGAAAGGGTTTGAGGTCAACGAAGTTTCCACCGCGCTGCCCCAATATGTGTTGACAGACTGCAAATGTCATCAAAATATTTTTGAGATACGTATAACACTCAGACGACGTGCAGCAGCGTCGAAAGTACGAAACGTGTGGTACTGCGATCGTCAATCGGCCGGCCAAGTGCAGTCCTTCCTTCAACGGGGAAAACCTATCAGTGGACTTTTATAAATACATGATGATGATGATGATGAATCCATTCTCATTTTTACGGAAATACTACACAGGTAATGTAATTTATAACTTGTACAATTTTATAAATAACGTAACGTACCAACGTAAATGTGATTAAACCCGTAAATTTGTTTTAACAAATAAGTAAATTACGTTAAGTTTAGACACAGTTGTCCTTAATTCCTTCCTTTTATTAATCCTTTTCCTGCCTGCGTTGAAGAAGAAATACCTTCATGATCATTTTCCCGCGGTACCTATTATTTTTATGTACTAAAGACAGGTCATCTGGGTTACAAATTGATCCCGCACACATCCAAATATTTTCGCAAACTTTCGCATACATAAATTTTAGTATACTGGAAGAATGAAATATTATGTGACAATCATTTATTTAATTGGTTATATTTAGTTTTTAGAGTTTTCAAAATTGATTCAGACATTATGTTTTAGTAAAGGTTACAAATGAGCATATAGTACCTGATGGTAAATGGACGCTGTGGGCCATAAACACATATGCATCATTCATATCGATTTAGAATTATAATGCAAATGTGTTATCAATGCTGTGGCCTCGTTACCAGTTTTTTTATAGGATATGGTTGACATACGATCAGACAGTCCACCTGATGATAAGTGGTTGCTGTGGACTATAAACATCTACATCTATTCTCAATTACACATAAAATGCAGATGCGTTGTCACCCGTGAGGACTAATATGGAATGCCTCGTTTCCAGTAAAATGGGTCTCCGATTCTCTACACTCACCACACGAAACACAGCAGCATTAAGCTGATATTTCACGCTGGTATTCTGTGAGAGCTTGGTTCTTTCCCGGTCGAGCCGACCCATTCGTGCTGCAACTATACTACTATTATAGGTGTAGCATTGCTCCACCAAGTATAGAACCAGTTGAAACTGTTTTCGTCACTCAATTTAATTATTTTTCATGTAAATCAGAAACAATACTGTAGTCCATAGACAACTATAACCATCTTCAAGCATAGGAGGATACAGATATACGTTGTCACCACTGAGGTCAAGTTGAAATGCCTCACAGTCTCTAATCATAATTGTTCTCTATTGCCTTCAAAGCGGTACAAACAAGTGCAAGCATGACTATTTGACGGCGGAAATTAAGAGGGTTAGAGCTACCCAGACAGATTCCTAGATAGAAAAGTAGTCCTACTACCTAGAATATAAATACGGCAGCTTTATGCTGCTATTTTATTCATTCATTCATTACAGTCCTTCACAAGTCCACTGCTGAATATAGGTCTCCCCCAAGGGGTGCCACAAATCTGCTTCTATTACTTGCGCTATTCTGTGCGAGCGTGGTCCTGTCCGTGTTGTAGACGACCAATTCATTCTGCACCCATAATACGCTTTTTTATAGGATAAGGGTGACAAACGAGCACACAGTCCACCTGATGGTAAGTGGTTGCTGCGGCCCATAGACATCTACATCTATTCTCGATTACAAATCACAATGCAAAATTACAGCTTTTTACTAAATGCATATGAAAGTATATACGGTAATTATAACAAAAATACAATTTTTATAGTTTTTGACTGTCTGTCTGTCTGTCCGTCTGTCTGTCTGTTTGTTCCGGCTAATCTCCGAAACGGCTGGACCGATTTTGACGGGATTTTCACTGGCAGATAGCTGATTTCACAAGAAGTACCTTAGGCTACTTTTATTTTTGAAAAAGAATTAGGGTTCCGCGCAAAAATATTAAAACCCCAAATAACACGCGGGCGAAGTCGCGGGGAACAGCTAGTCTTAATATATAAAAATTATCTTTATATATAAAAATTACGTGTCACGTAGTTTGTCCGCGATGACTCCTAAACTACTGAACTGATTTCAATGAAATTTTGCACACAGTGTGCATTTTGGTCCAACTTGAGAGATAGGATACTTTTTATCCCGCTAAATGACCCTCAAATTTTTTTATTGCGAATTTAAGGATTTTTATAGGAAGGGTCAGGTCGGAAAGGACAGAACAACGTCTGTCTGGCCAGCTAGTATATATATAAATATCCACCCGTAGGTTATCAATATCGAACATGTTACCAGGGGACTGGCTCGAAAAAACACTATAGGTACTCAACTTATTATATTCGCTACGACTATGCATTATATTTCATCAAAATAATCGCGTTGATTTACTGCGGCCGTGGCCGTACAGCCTATATACGTGTATATATAGTAACATACAGACTTCACTCATAGATTACCTTTTACAGGGTAGGCTTACTTTAAGCAGCAGGCTTGTAAGGGACTGTAATTATGTTATCTTATTTTATGTTATTATGTATCCATTTAGCACAGGGTCGGTTCAACTGGGGAAATACCACACTCTCAAAGAATACAAGCGTAAAAAAGAAGCTTAATGCTGCTGTGTTTCGTATGGTAACTGTAGAGAACCGGAGACCACTTTTTACTGGAAACGAGGCCTTTTAAGGCCTCGTTTCCGTAAGTAAGGCGAAACTTTTTACTGGAACATCCAAAAAGCTACGTTTCCGCTTGGTTTTTATAGTTTTGTTTAGTAACGTCTTGTGTTGCCAAATTATGTTCTTCTGAAACCTGTAAATGTATACCTGTAAATCGCTTAGTAATTGGAGATTAATTATATTTGATTGTACATACAACATATATATAATTATTTACCCGAAAAACATTACTCTTTTGCTAAGGCAATCGGGACAAAATAATATTTTATGATTTGCGTTAAATATTAATCACAACCTTTGCAGATACGATAACAGGCATTATTTGTTATGAGTCAAAATTAATATTATAAATCAAAATTAATATTACAAATCAAAATTAATATTATAAATAAAAATTAATATTATAAATCAAAATTAATATTATAAATCAAAATTAATATTATAAATCAAAATTAATATTATAAATAAAAATTAATAATATAAATCAAACCTACTCAAAAATATTGGGGTTGAGTAATGGTTTTGCATTTGCCAAGTAAATAAATCTTTTATCCTAAAATATTTTCATTTCATTTCTTTTTTATTTTTATTTTAATTCATATATAATTCATATCCAAAGTTTGAAGTTTAGCTGTTCTTTTAATACAATACATAAAATCTCCTCTGGTTATGGCACGAGTGCAGTCACAGATAAGCTGTTTACCTACGAGAATAAGCCGACGTTAACCTTAATAGCTCGGAGCTAATTTAAATTTTGCTTACTGTAAGGGTTCGCATTTAATATTAATTTTAATCTCATAAATGAGTATCAAAACACTGAATGGACATGAAAATGTCTACTTTTTATAGATGTGGGGGAAAATGAGCATGCGGCTCTGCTGGTGGTCGTGGATGGTAAGACCAGGGGAATTGTAAGTTAATTGCTTTATATAAAGTTTAAATATTATTTTTAAAAAACAGCAAGCAATACAAGTAAATGTCAACACAAATAAAGTGTACTAATAAACTCCAAAAGAATTTTAGACATTTTTATATATAAAAATTACGTGTCACATTGTTTGTCCGCGATGAACTCCTAAATTACTGAACTGATTTCAATGAAATGATTCACAATGTGTGCAGTTTGGTCCAATATGAGAGATAGGATAGTTTTTATCCCGATAAGTGACCCTCAATTTTTCTTATTATGAATTTAATGATGTTTTTTGGGCACATGGTCGTCGGAAAGGGCAGAACAACGTCTGCCTGGTCGGCTAGTAAAATGTATAAGTAAAAGTAAATACTAATGTAAAGCGACATGGAGTGTAATAAAAAAGGAAATTAGTGGTTTAAAATGTGACAATATTATAACTCACATAAATTGAAACAAAAACAATTGACAAATCCTTTTAAAATAGCCTCAGCTTTTAATGACCATTTTATTGAATTGACTAATACAAAAAATCTGACGACAAATAAGACACAAAAACCAACTGCTAAGAGCAAACTTATAGGAAACACGATGTTTCTTCTTCCGACTTCAAAAGGAAAAAGTAAAAAATGACATTAACAATTATCGCTCAATTACTATTGTACTAAACTTGTTCTATCGAAGGTGTTCGAGAAATTTATACACATGAGAATACTTAATTATTGCAACACATACAACATCATTAATAAAGATCAATTCGGTTTCCAAAAAAGAAGAGTCGACAACTTTATCAATATTTACTCTTGTGCAAACAATACTGACAGAATTAAATAAAGATTATCTAACAACAGGTCTATTTTTTGACTTTTTCAAGGCGTTCGATTTTCTAGATCACGACTTCTTATTAAATAAACTTGAAACGATTGGAATAAGAGGACCTACACTACAGTGTCTATCACCGTACTTGAGAGATCGGTTTCAGCGCGTCACTTTTAACAAAATCATAAATAGCGAAGGGATAACATGTTCTTCTACTAATAATGTATTTGACCTTTTTTAAAATAAATGTTTCTTGAAATGCATGTAACATAAACTTAAATTTGCATACTAATTATAAGCAAGACATGTGAACTTTTTGTACCACATACAAGTACCATGTTTTAAGCAAATAAAGAAGTTATTATTATTATTAATTGAGGTATTTATAGAGTATTCTCATCTGGTTGGACTGAATAAATATATTAAAGGAAAAAATAAATAAACATAAATACATATATATACATCAAAACCTAATGAATGAATACATCAAAACCTTAAAACGAAATTGTACAACCAGCGCGTGTTGCCAGTGATGACTTACGGCTCTGAGACGTGGTCCTTCACTGCTGGCCGTATGAGGAAGCTCAAGGTCGCTCAGCGAGCTATGGAGAGGTATATGCTCGAGGTTTCTCTGCGTGATAAACTTAGAAATGAGGATATCCTCAGTAGAACGAAAGTAACCGACATAGCCCAAGGGATTAGTAAGCTGAAGTGGCAGTAGGCAAGCCATATAACTCGAAGAAACGGCAACCGATGGGGAAGAAAGGTTATCGAGTGGCAGCC
The DNA here is from genome assembly GCA_963668995.1 of Parnassius mnemosyne. Classification (NCBI taxonomy): domain Eukaryota; kingdom Metazoa; phylum Arthropoda; class Insecta; order Lepidoptera; family Papilionidae; genus Parnassius; species Parnassius mnemosyne. The sequence goes on along the minus strand of CAVLGL010000013.1, from coordinate 37,065,774 downwards.
TCGTACTGGTAGGCAAAGTGTAGGGTGACCCCCCACGAGATGGAGTGACGACCTGGTAAGATATGCAGGAAGTCGATGGATGCAGGTGCCTCAGGACCGTGCTTTGTGGCATTACTTGGGGGAGGCCTATGTTCAGCAGTGGACTTATGAAAGGCTGTAATGGTGATGATGATGATGATATATTTAATATACTAACATAATAATATAGCTAGATGGATAATGGACAATATTTAGCCATTAGGTTTGAAACAGAAGCATTATCGATCTATGAAATTGTATTATTAGAAAACCTAAACCATCTAAATAGGACGCCTATTAAAGTGTATAATAGTTCCTCCTTAGTTCGTCTTTTTAAATGAATTAAGAAGAATATGGAAACTTTTTCTAAAAACGTTAAAAAGATCGAAGATCTAGAGTTGACCGTCGAAGCTGTGACCGCAGAATTCCGTGAAGCCCATGAGGATAGTATAGCTGTCAAAACTAAGACATCATCTCGGAAAGGGACCCGGTGGAACTCTTAGTAAAAAAATGTCAGGAAAAAAACCAGAAACGTTTTCAATAGAGCTAAGAAGTCCAAAGACTGAACTAAGAATCTTTATAGTGCAGACCTAAATTAATACAATGAAAGGAATGCTAAGACAGCATCGTGGGTATGCGTAGAAGCTAAGTATCTGTCACGCAGTGCAAGACTATTTAAAATGGTACCTAATGAAAGCTAAAACAAATGAAATCATGCATCTTAGTATGGTATTTCGTACTAACAGTACTTTCACCATCACTGAAACATAGACATTGTTAAGTTACTAACGTCAAACTATTTTCCAAGATTTCAAAGGAACTCTTCTATCTTTTAGTTATTTTACACGCTACTAGGCATAATAACTAAAATTAAAATATTTCAAAACGCCCGAGAAAAAAGCTGATGATTTCCAAACGGCGAGATAGATTTTCTTGAAACATAGCTTAGAACACTTTCGATTAAGACAGCTTTCAAACAAAACATACTTAATCAAAATCGATTTTTCCGTTCAGGAGTTATGATGCCACAGACAGACAGATACACATATACACACTACAAACATATAACACCCCTCTGTTTTCATCTGAGGTTAAAAAGGTCAAGTCCGGTGCAGTTGACTCCTCTACACATTATAAAATAAGCGATTAGTATTAAATACTTTCAATCCATATACTGCGTAGTATCGATGTCACTCTTCCATGAATAGAGAAAATCTTCAGGATAAGCTTTCAGAACAGTGGACAATTTTCGAAGTTCTAGCTATATACGACTTATAGCTATATATAAATCACTAATAATTTTACCATCTTTATAAAGTTTGCGACAAAATTTTCGCTATTTATGATTTTGTTAACGGTGCGGTGACGCGCTGAAACCGATCTCTCAAGTACGATGATAGACACTGTAGTGTAGTTCCTCATATTCCAATCGTTTCAAGTTTATTTAATAAGTAATCGTGGTCTAAAACATCGAACGCCTTGGAAAAGTCAAAAAATAGACCTGTTGTTAGATAATCTTTATTTAATTCTGTCAGTATTGTTTGCACAAGCGTAAATATTGATAAAGTTGTCGACTCGTCTTTTTTGGAAACCGAATTGATCTTTATTAATGATGTTGTATGTGTTGCAATAATTAAGTATTCTTAGGTGTATGCATTTCTCGAACACCTTCGATAGAACAAGTATAAGAGTAATTGAGCAATAATTGTTGACGTCATTTTTTAGCTTTTTTTACAATGCTTTGATGACTGTCGTTTTAATGCTTCCGGAAACATACCAGATGAAAATGATAGATTAATTAAATACGTCAATACAGGCACTAGTTCATCAGTACACATTTTAATTATTCTTGTATTGATTCATTCAAAGCCTTCTGAATTGGTATTGCTCAAACCCATTTTTTTTCACTTTTTCTTTAAAAGTCGGAAGAAGAAACATCGTGTTTGCTATAATTTTGCTCTTAGTTAGTTTTTGTGTCTTATTTGTCGTCAGATTTTTTGTATTAGTCAATTCAATAAAATGGTCATTAATGCATTAGCTATGTCAAAAGTATTTGTCAATTGTTTTTGTTTAAATTTATTTGAGTTATAATATTGTCACATTTTAAACCACTAATTTCCCTTTTTATTAAACTTGTATTTACTTTTATTTATATATTTCACTAGCCGACCAGGCAGACGTTGTTCTGCCCTTTCCGACGACCATGTGTCCTAAAAAAAATCATTAATTTCACAATAAGAAAAATTGAGGGTTACTTATGGGGATAAAAACTACCCTATCTCTCAAGTTGGACCAAACTGCACTCATTGTGAAACATTTCATTGAAATCAGTTCAGTAGTTTAGGAGTTCATCGCTGACATTCATGATGACATCATTATTAACACAACAACAAAATGAACTGAAAAGAATTTGCTCCGCTTAAATTGAGATCAAAGAATGTAACAATAACATTGAACGCTCTCTTAACTTTGTGACTAAACAAAATGAAGTACTAAAAAAAAATTAAAAACTAGAATTGCAATCAACTAAAGATAGAGAGTATATTATTATGTTGGAAGACAAGATTGTGGATTTGCACACGTGCAAATCGGAAAACCAACCTTGAAATAAAAAATATGCCAAGAATACCTCAAGAATCAAAAGAAACTCTAGTTGAAATGATTACTAAACTAGGAAAAACTATTAAATGCGTTATCAATAAAGACATTAGAGACATTTACTGAGAAGAAGGGAGCGAATTATTAAACCCTGGATGACTGCAAAGTAAACTGAAGTTAGACCCAGAAAATCATACACTTAAAACTACATATAAATGATATCGAAATTTTTGTATAATCATAATTAAAAAATTAAAAAGAAATTAGGATAAAATGCAACTGAAAAAGGCTATTACAGATCCAAAGAAGCTATAGAACACTATAAACAGCATAATTCATCGTAAAACATCCAAATTTCAAACCTCAGAGCTTCTTAATATTGCAAAGTCACCACAAGAGTCACCTAGATTGTGCCTATCTTAGTACACCTGATGAATCAGTGTTTTGAGCACGGGATTTTCCCTAAAGGTCTAAAACAATTAATCATTACACCTGTACATAAGAGTGGTGATAATACCGATCCTTCTAACTTCAGGCCTATATCTATACTATCGGCGGTTGCAAAGATTTTGTCGAAATTGATTAATGGCCGGCTGGTAAATTTTTTTTCTAAATTTAATGTTATTTCTGCCTCAAAATTTGGTTTTCGCAAGAACCTTTCTACTAAAAATACAGTATTGGCTTTGTTGAAAATGTTGATTCTGGAAACCAAGTGCTTAGCTGTCTTCCTTGACTTAAAAAAAGCCTTTGATACGGTGTCCATATCCATTCTTTTGAGAAACCTTCAAAGTGTGGGAATCAGAGGCACACCATACAAGCTACTAGAAAGCTATCTTAGTGACCGTAATTCGCAAGTTAGTCTAGGGACAACACTGAGTTCTGAATGTCATGTCAGTTATGGGGTGCCACAAGGTAGTGTGCTCGGCCCAACTTTGTTTCTAGTGTATATTAACAGTCTATGCAACATGAAAATGGATAGTGGTCGCATTTTTTTGTACGCTGATGACACTGCCATAGTTTTTTCGCCCAAAAGCTGGGATCATTTAAAAGTGCAGACAGAAATGCTTAGCCCGGATTGCTTCTTGGCAGAAAAATAATCTCTTAACTCTTAATGTGCAAAAAAGTAACTACATATGTTTCACTAAATACAAGTCAACCCTCAATTGGTTTTAAAATTATTATCCACCAATGCGATAAAATTTTAACTATCTGTTCGTATGCTGAATTAAATAAAGTGTCAAATACAAAATATCTGGGTGTAATATCTGAGTGAAAGAGCACAGAGAGCATTAATAAAAGGTATGTGTTTTAAGGCGCGTAAATTTTCGATTGACCAACTTTATTCCACTACTGGTATTTTATCTGTGGGGAAACTATATATTCTAAATACTGTTTTGAGAAAACACAAATCGATTTCTTATAAATCGAATATAAATATTACGAGAAGGAAACATAACATTACTGAGAGACAATTCGCGAAGAAATCAGTTGACTTATATAATAAAATAAACAAGGAAATAAATGTTCACCCCTTAACGTTCACAAAATGCAAAATTGCTCTCACTAAATGGTTAAATGTTTATTTTATTTAAATTTGCGATAGCTGTGTACCTCTTTTATTTTAAATTTGAAATTGTAGCCCTTATTTGTATTTATTTGGCGGTTTCTAGTCTATTGTGTAACCTCGCTATGTATGAGCGGTGCTTCCTAGCACAAGCAAGATTATTTGCTTAAAAGGAAGCTCCAAGTACTTAAAATTGTATTAGGCTTAGTTACCGTAATAAATTATTTTGTATTCTTTGTATTTGTATTCCTTTAAAAACTTTCGCTTTACCCCTTGGGGATGTCATTCTGAGTAGTGATGGGCAGTTGTCCTTTCGGCCTGCTGAGATCAGAAACGTCCTCGGCAGTCGGTTTTGACCTTTGCCTCATTATCAACATTGCGTGAAGGTCATTGACCCGAGAGAGTTTTATACTTGAGTTGATTTCGCGAACAAGTGCGGCTGAAATGGTTCTTTGCGTCGAACCGGTTCCTGCCATGTTGTGGCAGAGATACTTAGTAGCCGTGGCTAAATTACTCCCGATGAATGAAGAAAAAGCCATCCTGACTTGGCAAACGTATTCAATATCCGTCTGCTATCAGCCTGCCTTCAATCAAACCTGCATCTATGACGGAAGATTGAACGCTGGCTACTCACTGTATGTCACAAATCTTACAAAAAGAAAGAAATTTTAAATCGAATTATTATCTGTGATTAGAAGTGAATCCTATAAGATAAAGCGAAGAAGAATCACAGTGATTAGATTCAAGTGCTGATCAAACGTTGCTCGAAACGATGGTGACAGTTTGCTGGTCTACTGTTCGTGTTATTTACTATAACTTCTTGCCATCTGGTGTCATAGCTACTGCTGAGTCAACAACTGAGCTTGTCAACAATTGCAAATAATCGTAGAGAAGTTGATACTCAAACAACCCAGATTAGTGAACTGCTCTTCGCTATTACTTCTCCATCAAAACGCCCGACCACATACTACTGCACAACAGACGGTGCCAAAAACTAGCAGAATGACCGTTAGATACCCTCCCTCATCCACCAGTATGGTGATCCAGATCTTGTTCAAACTAATTTTCACTTTTTATGAAATTTCAATACCTAACTTTTTGATAGGCAAAAACTCCAATTTTGGAATTTTGTTTCATTCGCAAAGCGGTTAAGGGTTCATTGATTTTTGCTCAACAGACCTTTATAGCAAGGGTTTCTACTATGTTTGCCTAAATTAATAAAACATTTATGCTATTTTATGGGCAGTTTACGCCAACTGCCCATAAAATGCATGAATGCTTTATTAATTTAGGAAAATATTTTTCGATAAATTAAAGTTGCTTTTTGTAAAAATAAATATTTCACTTTTCTCATTCAAACTACATTCTCCTACGGAAAGGCCTATGTACAGCAATGGACTTAGGATAAGCTGTAATGATGATGATGATGATGGTGATACATAACAGTAACTTAATAAGTAATGCATTTGGAGTTGATTATTTACTAGCTTTCATTTGATACCTGTATTTTTAGAATATTAAAATATGTATTAATATTCTAACAGTCTCCGAACGAGGCGATGCCTATTTCGTTAGATTTAACGCCTTTTAAAACACAAGCGTGTCTTTTCACCACTAATAGAAGCCCGCTCACCTTGGCTCCTAGCTTCCGGAATGTATCCTTGGAGTATACTGGCCACCTTCAATTCTTAGGGGATGAATTTTCTCTGAACATCAAAAGTAGCCACAAAGAAACTTTGTGTCCTTGCAAGGGTGCGGCGGTACTTCACGCCGGGGCAGCTTCTTACCTTATATAAAGCGCAAGTCCGGTCGTGCATGGAGTACTGCTGTCATATATGGGGTGGTGCTGCAAAATGCCACCTGGGAGCGTTGAACTCAGTGGAGAGACTTGCTAAGAGGCTCATTTCTAATCAAGGTCATCGATTTTGTTGAAACCAATCTTGTCAGCCTCGAAAACAGGCGTAGAGTAGCCAGTCTCTCGGTATTCTATAGGATGGATTTCGGTGAGTGTGCGCAGGATATACACGCTTTAATTGCTCCCTCTCCTTTCCACCATAGGAAAACCAGGCGGTCGGCGGATCTTCACCCCTTTGCTGTCAATATTCCACGCATTAGAACCAAATGATTTGCTTCGTCTTTTATAATACGTATAGCAAAGGAGTGGAATAATTTGCCGGCGTCTATCTTTCTGTCTGATTACAATCTGAGCGTCTTCAAGGCAAGAGTGAATAGGCTTTTGTTACGCTAAGACATTGCGATTTACCATCTAGGGCTGCATTACCACTTACCACCAGGTGGGATATGGTCAAGCACTGGTTTATAATAAGTAAAAAAAATACTCACCCTTTCCTCGCAGGCGCCATATCCTATATCACTTCCACAACGAAGATGAATCTAATGACGCCTAATATGGTATCGTCTATCGACCCTTTTAGGTTATAGAGCGTGTCTAAGAAATATATTATAATATATAAAATTATCCTCCTTATGGGGCAAATACAAGGTTTAATTTCTTGTTGTTGACGAACTAATAGCTTAGAAAAATCCCGGGTATAAAGTAATTTATTTATAATAGAAAAGGAGGTAACGGAAAACGAATCGATACTTAAATACAAGAAATTAGGTTCATTCGAGTTATGATAAGTTCGATGATGTAAACTCCATAGAAAACACAATCTCGGATTAAAAAAAATTAAATATACACTAGCAACAGAATCTAGAATATATTACAATAATACTTATACTCGTATACAATAGGACAATAGTTTGTAAGTTAAATTTGTTAAATTTTGCATGTCTTAAATTTAATTTAAACCATTTTAATTTCAAATAAGAAGTAGACTAACTATGAATTGAAAGGAAGTATGCATTGTCACGTAAGAAAAAACACAACGTCTAAAATTCTCATAAAAGTTTGAGTCCCAAGAGATGTACTCTTATATATTGACCCTCTCGCATATAAAATTATGAATGAAAAATGCGCCATGAATACCAAATGGGAAAGCTTTACCTTCCAATTTCTCTAAGTAATGACTTTTCTAGAAGTTATAAGTAACAAGGAATAGAAAGATAGAGCCAAGGTCCTGAGTTACATATCGCTACAAAATAAAGTCGCTAGGATTTTTTTTAAATAATTTAATTCCTTAGTTGTGCGTCAGCACCACTGAAATTGTGAGCGATTGCAATGAAAGAAAATATCGTGCAGAAACTTGCATGTTCAAGAAATAAAATACTTCGAGGATATGTAAAGTCCGCCAATACGCACTGGGCAGTAATGTAGAGCAGAGATTTCTAATTTGAGTTCCATGGAACCCATGGAAAAGTCACCAGGGTTCTTTGAAATTATTGATTTTGACTTGTTACATAATTCCACAATTTGGTACAAATATTTTTTTGAATTGGCGCAAAATTGGTGAGAAAACCCCATTACTATAATATATAGAGAGGTAGATAATTAGCTAGTACTATATTATAATATTTAAATTGCACTGTCTATGATATATAAACATTTGATGTGGGGTTCCATAAAATAAAGGGAATTGGTGAGTTTTCCTTTACCTTAGAAGTTTGGAAACCCCTGTTGTAGATTAATTACTTCATATCTCTCTCACAAATGCGAAGAGACCTGCCTGAAATGATCAGTGAGACGTACTTAAGCTGTAGCTTTAAAAAGTACTACATGTACTTTTGTATTATTTTTTATCTACTCATCATTCATTAATACTTAGAACAAAACTTATATCCCACTTTTATAACAATGTATTAATTACATATTTAAAACTTATAACGCCTGTGGCAACTGTGGGACGTATTAAATGAGTATTTGATTTAAAAAAAATTAAATAACCAAATCACAGACTATATAAAATCAGAAAATAAAAATAAGCAATTGTAATGCTTTCAGTTCTGTAACAAGAAATTCTGAATCAACTTGTTTCTCCACTGTCAGAGCCAAAGAAATTGTTGTTCTATTTATAACTTTTTCAAACTTTAGTGTTAGCAGTGTGATTGGCTTCTTATTAAATGCCTTTGGGCATTTACATTTTTTTTATTTCTTGACATACAACGAGACTGGCATTAGAGAAAATTAATTTATTTATTTATATATGTAAGGCTCAATAAACAAAAACGATACACAACGCGATATTCGTGTAGAGGCATTGTAAAAACAATACCGCAACTCGCTAACGCAAACAGACCTCAGGCTTTGTGGTCGCTGTATTTACTTATTTACTTGTTGGATGAGCGTTCTCGCTATACTATATTATTATACCATATTTATCTATTTCAATTGTAACCAAAACGATCTTGCTTATCAATATCAGTGGTAGGTGTTAGATAGGGCTCCTACCTATGAGTCCGTAGTAGTTATGTACGTTGTCGCCAGCTCGTGTGATGACTCTTGAATGGACCGGAACTGGATACCATTCTTAGCGTTGGTAACTAGGTTTTTTTTAATCTATAGGAGTGACAAAGTGTTCACGCACCTAGTTGCCCAAACTAAGGTCTACCAGATACGGGCCCATCCAGCTGTTGGGTTCGACGAACAACTAAGTGTGGGGCTCAAAATTGTTTATGGAAAATGTTCTATCCTACTACAATTTAATGGGGAGGCTAGTCAAATACAGAGTACTTACCTGTATCTGAGGCGGCGACTGTCTCCAGGTTCGGTCAGGACGGAGGTGTGTATGTGAATGTGTGGTGGTGTTTTTTGTGGTGTGGATTGTGATTGACCTAACTGGACCGTTGAAGTCGGCAGCAGCTCGGACTTCGGCACCGCTCCAAATTGCGGTAATCTCCAGCGGCGTCACCCACGATCAATTTCTTTCTTCTTCACTAGTTCAGTCTATTAACTTTATCTTACAATTAACTCACTTCAAGACGCAACTAAATCCCGTTACTTATAAAGCGTAACACGCAGCACAACTTAAAGGGTCAAAGTTCACCTTCGCTCACTCCGCAACAAATTGTTTCGAAAACAATCTAACTTCGACTAAGATTGGCAAACGGAATAGGGTCGCGACGGCCCGTTTCAAGACCGAATCTCCAACCAAAACCTCGGCCACCCTAGGCAACCCATCCAATCCATACGACAACTTAACAATGCGCCCACGGCGCCAATACAAAGGCAAGGCGTTAGGTTCTTTAACTGACACGAGGTCTCCAACCCGAGGAGGATCCGTCTTGTCAGACCACTTAATGCACTGCTGCAAAAGATGTGTGTATCCAGAGACCATCGGTGCCAAAATCTCTGAGTCAACTGTTGCAGCAGGTCAAATTTGCTCAGCTGCGAAGAGTTTACTTCCCTGAAGGGGTACTCGGGTAGGGCGTTAAGCGGCTGGCCAATCAGGAAGTGTCCCGGGGTTAGAACTTCCAAATCATTCGGATCGGACGACAGGGGACAGAGGGGCCGAGAGTTGAGTACAGCCTCAATTTTACAAAATACAGTGGCAAGCTCCTCAAATGTCAAAATAGTTTCGCCAATAACGCGACGGAGATGCGTTTTTGCAACCTTAACCACCGCCTCAAAAATACCGCCCCAGTGTGGGCAAGCCGGAGAATCGAATTTCCACTGGATGCCCTTCTTGGACATCGCAGTACCTAAATACGCCCTGTTATTGGACAGAAATTCGACGACCTCTCAAATACCTATCCGTGCCCTTATAATTCGTTCCGCAATTAGACCGGATCAGGTCCGGAAGACCGCGACGCGATACGAAACGGCCCAGCGTGGCCACAAAGGCTTCAGTGCTGAGGACACTTACCAGTTCTAAGTGAACGGCCTTAGTGGAGAGGCACACGAAAACGCACAGGTAGGCCTTATGTGAACGCGTGTTACGAAGGTTGGAGGACTTGACGAGGAAGGGGCCAGCAAAGTCTGTTCCGACTCTCGCAAATGTTCGGATGGCCCTGACGCGGTCGGGTGGTAAGTCACCCATCATAGGCTGAGCTACGGTGGCCTTCAGTTTATAACAAGGTATGCACTTAAAGATGACGCTCCGAATAGTGCGTCGACCAGCCAAAACCCAAAACTCCCGCTGCAAAATAGCCGAAAGAGCGTTACACCCAGCGTGGGCGTTCTTAACATCATGGTGGGTTACCAGCAACCGGACAAAGGCGCCGTCCTTGGGGAGCAGTAACGAGTGTCGAGACCCGTAAGGCAGCTGGGAATTTCTCAAACGTCCGCCAACGCGCAGCATCCCAGCGTCGTCCAGGAAGAGGTTCAGACGGGCCAGAGCGCCCTTGACAACGGAGCCCCGCTTCAAGTTTTCAATCACGGGCTCAAAATGCTCCATTTGGACCATACGGGTCCAACGCATCAAAGCTTCATGACGCTGGCTAGGGGACAAAACGAAATCAGAGATTCGGTTGGACGGGTCTCTCGAATTGCGGACAAATCGGCGCAACCAAGCAGTCACTCCTAAGAGCTTATCGAGAGAGCTGTACCATTCCAGAAGAGAGAGATCCCAAGTGGGCTTATCCTTGCCTACTCCTACTCGGGCTCGGGTATTAGCCGGCGTCCTGCCGGCCGATCTGGAGGTAACTCGTGTTGGTAGTATTGACTAGGCGCGTAGAAACGTTGAAAATGGGGAGTTGAGCAGGCGTAAGCGCGAAATTTGGGTTGAAGTTATGGATGTATGGCAGGAACGATGGATGAACGAGACGAATGGAAGAGAATTATTCTGCTTCTTCCCGGACGTGTCGGCGCGGCTCAATGCGAATTGGGTCGTGCCGGACTATCAAATCTCGCGGATACTCAGTAGGCATGGATGTTTTCAAAAGAGACTGCATGATATGAAATTGGTTGAATCTGGTATGTGTGATTGCGGTGCTGCCTATGAGGATAGGCATCACGTGCTATGAGAGTGCGAGTTGTATGATGACCTGAGATGTAAGATGATGGACGGAATAGTACGCAGAGGGGTTGGTCCGTTTTACTACCCGGACCTCGTGGACGGTAGGGAGAGCTTTGGCCGGCTGCGGGAGTTTGCGCATGGTTGGCATGCGCAGAGAACTGCGATGGAGAAGAATCAAGAAAGAAATCTGCCCGGAACCGAAGGCGTTGTGTGTTCATCCAGCCCAGAAAGGGAGAGTGACACTACGGGACAAGGAGTAGAGTAAATAACTTGTAGAGAGTCAAGAAAGTGCACGCGGGAAAGAGCCCTGAGCAAGTACCGCGTGCACCTCTCGAGATTTGGCCCGTATAACCGTAAGGTTGGTGGGGCCATGGGAGGTGGGGGGTTGTCCCTACTCCCACTCGAGGAGACTCGGACAGGCCCCTCAGTCTAGCTTTACGCGCTTCCTCCGTATCCTTGGCCCCCGCGTCGATCAAATCGTCCGTGAGCGCAAAAAAATTCTCGTAGTCCGCGAGGCAGGAGTCTAGGACTTCCTGTTCCGCATCCGAGGCCAAAAGCTCTGTGCAAGCCTCCTCCACTACAGCCCTTCGGGCATCAACCTGCTCAAGCCGCTTCCCTAAGCTATGAATCCGGTCAGGTCGACCTATCAAAATATGGGCGTTCGCGGCCCAGCGCAGCTCCGCCTGCAGGCGAAGGGCCGGTTGCTTGTGCGACGGCATCACTAATAAATACAAACTAATGCACAAAACAAAAAAAAACACAAATCAAATTAACAAATAACAAACACTAGTACGATGAAATCAAGTTAAATACAAATTACTATTTATTAAATTAAATACAAGTTACACTACAATTAAAGGTACACTACAGTCAATCAGCAAAATACCTCGCTCAACAACCGACCCTAGTCAAAGTACCTAGCCTTAACAAAACTACGGTAAGTACCTAGCCTTAACAGAAATGCGGGCGTTGTCCCTTTTTTCTACCCGCCAACAACAATAAAAATATTTACATGTAATTTTTATTACGTACTATTTTTATAGTATTTATTATATTATTAATATTACGGCCGTGGCGTGATTGGAAATCAATCAACCACGCTCTGCTACCAGCTTATTCAAGCACCTAGTTGCCCAAACTAAGATCTACCAGACAGGACCCATCTAGCTGTTGGGTTCGACGAACAACTAAGTGTGGGGCTCAAAATGGTTTATGGAAAATGTTCTATCCTTCTACAATTGAATGGGGAGGCTAGTCAAATACAGAGTACTTACCTGTATCTGAGGCGGCGACTGTCTCCAGGTTCGGTCAGGACGGAGGTGTGTATGTGAATGTGTGGTGGTGTTTTTTGTGGTGTAGATTGTGATTGACCTGACTGGACCGTTAAAGTCGGCAGCAGCTCGGACTTCGGCATCGCTCCAAATTGCGGTAATCTCCAGCGGCGTCACCCACGGTCAATTTCTTTCTTTTTCACTAGTTCAGTCTATTAACTTTATCGTACAATTAACTCACTTCAAGACGCAACTAAATCCCGTTACTTATAAAGCGTAACACGCGGCACAACTTGTAGGTCAAAGTTCACCTTCACTCACTCCGCAACAAATTGTTTCGAAAACAATCACGACCTTTAAGGCGTTTAACCCAACTGTACAATTAAACACTAACTTCTCAATAATTAGAGAACCTGGAAGCTAATGTTCTAGACTACACGATTATTCTTCGCGGCACAAATTCGTTAACAAAATTCGTCGTCACACAGCTCGAATCAAATCACGGTAAGCAATCAACTGGCCGTTCCTAACAAAAAGAATGTCTCAACACGTCCCGTTTGACCCGACTTCGAAAGGAATGCGAGCGCACGCGGAGGGGCGGAGGTGACCTTGTTACGGCGCTATGCGCTCCGAACGCGCATTATGTATTCAATTTTCAACCGGTTAATATTTTGCCTAAGCACAAAGTATCTGCACTTAAATTTCTAATCAAGGACAGCATTCACTTAAAATCGGGTGGCCTGTGTGCTCGTTTGTCTCTATTTAGATGGCAGGAATCATAAGAATCGTTACCGTTACAGCCTATTAAAGTCCACTGCTGAACATAGGCTTTCTGTATAGATTTCCTCATGAAAAGGATATTTGCCATAGTTGCCACGTTTGGTAAGCGGGTTGGCCACCGCAGTTTATGATTGTAAGTCGTTATGAGAAATGCGCTGCTAAAATTGATTTGCAGAAAATACCGCTAACATTTTTTTAAATCGCAAAAATTTTCGTATTTTCTTAAACTTTCTAAAATATTATCAGATTTCTACTACGATGTTTTTTTTTCATTCTCTGGTGATATAACAATACCCGCTATTCTTATAAGTCTCATCAAAATATTTAACAAGACTCGCCATTGCTTTAGTATTCGTCTCTCGGAACTACATTTATCCTAGTTTTATTGGAATACCGTGTAAACTTATTTTCGGTCGCCTAAAAATTTAATAGTTCACGAGCAAACCGAACTCGATACCGGTGAGCATCAATTGGTCAGAAAATTATATTAGAATTAATGGAAAACCACAAATAAGATTAATTTTCTGATGAGAAAAATCTAGTAATCGGGGAAGAATAAATGTTTTCTTGCTCTCCTGTAATTTTTTGAAAAATTGAAATTCGCCCCTTTGCGGCGTCAACGACGTATTAAGTAGGATAATACTGGAAATTTTCAGTGCTGATTCAGTGCAGTGAAGGCAACATTTAGGCTTTTCAAAATATTTAGTTTTAATAAAAACAAACATATATGTTTTTTTTTTCTGATAGTGTATGTTGTTGGTTCTGCGGCCTTTAAAACTTCGTAACATTAGACCTCGCGTTCGCCGGCGAACGCACTGTGCCCTAGAGTTCTGTACTATGTCTGTATGTGAATCATATATTCGCGTACTGTGATACATTTTATTAAGCACAGAGCTTAAATCTAGACTACCACTGTTAACTATATTAAACAACAGAACATAGAAATTAATAATGTAATATATAATATATATTATATTCTACAGCTATAAAATTATTGAGACGGATATATGGATATTACGAAAATAACACTTTCGATAACGAGTAAACACCGACTTCAAAAACTCAATAAAAAAATTACATGTCATCCATACAATAGCTTCGAAGTCGATGCCAAGATATAGTGCATCGCAGAGGTAAAGCCCCGAATTCAGAAGCTATTGAAATGTAATATTATGTTGAATTTATTTTGTTCTTTTTAGTTTTTGATGTCGATGTCTACGCCGAGCATGCCGCTTATTGAACAATACTCGTAAATTGCATACGTATAATATTGAGCTCACTACTTCACGCTTCTATGCAATACGTCACACAGCACCTTAAAGACAATTAAAAGACCGATCAAACAAGATAACAAAACATGTTTTTTACCGCCTACTTGTTTACGTGCTACAAATTTCAACCAGGCTACTATACACACACCAAATTATTTCTAAATATAATTCAATTAACTAATAAATTATTTTTATTCGCCTATTTTGTATTGTTCTTGAACTTCCAAAACAATCGATTTTTACTTTTTATAGTTTTATTTTTGACCCTATAGAATGGTGTACATATAGACCTTAGTCCACTCAAAAAGTTCAAAAAAAAGCGTTACCTTCACACTAGAATTTTTTCCTATATCGTGGGGGCTGTTTACATACATAAATTTCACAAGGGCAAACATCCAGACGCGGAATAATTATTTGTAGGTCATACAAATACTTGTTCCGTGCGGGATTCAAACCCGCGGCCCTAAGCGCTGCAAATAATTGCTAAGCTACTGCGCCACGGAGCCGCCATAGTTACAAAGTTAAAACTAGAAACTAAATAGTTACTTTAGAAACTTCAAACCTATTTTTAACCCATACGTTTGGATTATTTTCTTTAAATGTATAGGGGACCGCAGCTGAAGTATAAAATATTTGATTAAACAAAAAAATATTAATATTGGTTTAGCAGATTCCGAGTAATCGGTGAAAATATATTCATCTTTTGACCTCTTAATATTCACGAAGCTTGTTAACTTATACGTGGACTTAATTTAATCTAGAAAGCAATTCCTATGGGACCGTTAACACGTGTTAAAGGAAGCGGAATGTGAATGGAATTTTTGTATTAGTACCGTGCGATATTTTTTCTTTTAACAATATCATCCTATCCTAATATGGCATGTTATGTTCATACATCCGCCATTAAGTGGCCTTATCGGTGAAAACGCCTCACATCTCCCCACGAAAGGGTCGTAAAAAAGCCCTAGAACATCATGTGCAATTGTTTACGTTATCTGTGATTTTACATATTTACATACAAATAGATAAAACATTTCCTTCTTTTTTTTCATCTTCATCAGTCTTAAAAAGTTCAGCGCTGGACATGGGTATCTATCATTATATGGGGCATTCACTTCAATCATCACTGTTGCCAGAGTAGTTCCAGACGTCTAGCAACTTTGACGCTGCTAGCCGTCATCGTTCTGGATATTTTACTTCTTCTTCTGTACTTTTACCGCTTATGTTTGTTCCTCAGGTGCTATTTGGTCTCAATTCATATCGTTAATGCAATATAACCGTGGAGCGGCGGGTAAGAATACTCACTACCCTATATCTTCCCGTGGGTGTCGTAAGAGGCGACAGAGGGAAATTGAGGCAGAGGATGGGCAGTAGCATCTTTCTGATAACAGTAAAACAACAATAAAAACCTGCGGTTGCCAACCCGCTCGCCAAGCATGGAAACTATGGCAATATAGCCCCCATGAGCAATGACATAAATAAACGGCCCCCAGTCCTCGGCGGTCCCGCTATTCCTGGCTACGGTGGCAACCATGGTAACGGCGGGGCAGAGGGTGCCAAGAATATTCGGTGGAGGTTCGGTTGCCACCTACGACGACTCGACCTGGCAACTTATAACGCACGCACCCTGAGGACTGACGACAAGATCGTGGAGCTGGAAGAAGAGATAGACAAGTTGCGCTGGAATATCATAGGATTATCCGAGGTCCGAAGAGAGGGGGAGGACACGGTACTCATCGAATCCGGCAACTTGTTCTATCACCGGGTGGGCAACCATCTGTCCCAAGGAGGTGTAGGATATATCGTCCACAGGTCTCTCGTTAACAACGTTGTAAAGATGTCGTTGTGTCGACGAAGGTTGCATACCTTATACTCAGAATCACCAAACAGTATTCGCTGAAGGTCATATAGGTTTGCAAGACCCGCCGCAGAACAACACAAAAACTCTCTGATCACACTCTTAATCTCGTGGCTGTTAGACGGGATGTGAAGCTGCGGTCTTCAGTAGATTTGACAGCATACAGGCAACTGAACAAACATATCTCCAAATGCATGCGGCGGCACTTACTTAATTTTAATACTGCTCGTATTGAAGAAGCGATCGAGCGGAACCAGGGCTGCAAAGTCTTTGCTAGAGATCTGTCTGCCAGAAAGAGCCAATTGTCGAAGCTGAAGACCGAGTGTGGCAGCGTCGTTTCCGGGACAACTGAAATTTTGAGTGAGATATAGAGGTTCTATGGGCAGCTGTACATATCATCGTTGGAGCCACACGCAAGTGTGAGTAACAATCCAAGAGCGAGTCTTACCCGACACTATTCCGATGATACCCCAGACGTCAGTCTGAGCGAGATTAGAATGGCTCTCCAGCACCTTAAAAACGGCAAGGCCCCAGGCGAGGATGGAATCACAGCGGAGCTTCTGAAAGCGGGTGGAAAACTGGTACTTGAAGTCCTTGAGAAGCTTTTTGATTCCGTTCTCCATATTGGCATTACACTGGAGACGTGGAGTAGAAGTGCGGTGGTCTTATTCTTCAAGAAAGGTGACAACGCTCTCTTGAAGAACTACATACCGATTTCCCTTCTAAGCCGCGTCTTCTTGCTGTTTTTGAGAGTTATTACGAATCTTCTCGCGCGCAGACTTGACGACTTCCAGCCTCCCAACAAGCCGGTTTCCGAAAAGGCTTTAGCACCATCTATGGTGCTGAAAAAGTGCTAAGTGGTCTACGACATACATACTCTTCGGCAAACTGTACAGAAGTCCGAGGAGTACAATTTGCCACTATGTCTGGCGTATGTGGACTATGAGAAAGCCTTTTTTCCGTCAAAATTTGGGCGGTGCTGCAGTACCTTTAGCGGTGCCAAGTTGACTGTCGGTATATCGAAGTGCTAAACAGTAGGGCTAGTACAGAACCAGAGTACGAAACCTATCCAATTGCAGAGAGGTGTAAGACAGGGTAAAGTTATATCCCCGAAACTCTTCACCGCTGCATTGGAAGAGGTTTTCAAGCTTCTGAACTAGAAAGGATACGATATTAACATTAATGGCGAGTACATCACTCACCTTCGATTTGCCTTTGATATAGGCCTTATGGCAGAATCGCTGGTGGACCTAAGCACTATGCTCAATGACCTCAATAGTGTTTCCCAACGGATAGGTCTTAAGAAGAACGAGGACAAAACAACGATCATGTTTAATGTCCATGTCACACCTATGCCGGTAGTTGTTGGTAGCACTACTAAGCTCGAAGTTGTTAACAAGTATGTTTACCTGGGACAAATAATCCGACTAGGTAAATCTAACTTCGACCGAGAGGCCAATCGACGGATTCAATTCGGTTGGGCAGCGTTTGGGAAATTACGGCACATCTTCTCGTCAGGTATACCTCAAAACTTGAAAATGAGACTGTACAACCAGTGTGTGTTGCCAGTGATGACCTATGGAACTGAGACATGGTCCTTACTGCTGGCCGGATGAGGAAGCACAAGGTCGCTATGCGAGCTACGGAAAGGGCTATGCTCGGAGTTTCTCTGCGTTATAAACTTAAAAATGAGGGTATCCGCAGTTGAACCAGAGTTACCGACATAGCCCAACGGATTAGTAAGCTGAAGTAGCAATGGGCTGGCCATATAGCTCGAAGGACCGACAACTGATGGGGAAGAGAGGTTCTCGAGTGGCGGCCTCGTATCGGCGGACGAAGTGTAGGGTGTCCTCTTACTAGATGGAGTAACGACCTGGTAATACATGCAGTAAGTCGATGGATGCAGGTGGCGCAGGACCGTGTTTTGTGCCATTCCTTGCGGAAGGCCTATGTTCAGTAGTGGACTTGTGAAGAGCTGTAATGGTGATAATGATGATATGGAAATCTTTAATTCATGGCGGGAATGTTGATTTGTCCGGAAAATGTAAAGATTGATGTTTTTTTGTGTACTATTGGTTATATTTTATATTAATTAGATTGTGAAATAATGGACATGGATATTCATGTTACGAAAAATTAAAAAAAATTAAAATGTGCAAAGAATTAGAGACCAAAGCACTGTCGCCCAAAGTTGAGGTTAGGAACACGATTTGCATCATTTGGCGGTATGTCTTTGTCAGGTTGATGGTAACTAACTAACCGGGCCTGTCACTAGCAGAGGACCAACCACCAGTATGTAGTACTGCTCGTTTAGCACTACCCAGGATATATGTGTAGGGAATCAGAATTCAACAGTCATGTCAACAGTGGTAGAGCCACGTGGCAGCTTTTGATGTCGCACGCATGGGCCGGCTCGAACCGGGGTGGTACCACGACCTCACAGAAAACCAGCGTGAAGTAGAGGTTAACCTCTGCGTTTCGCTTGGTGAGTGCAGGTGGCCGGAGGCCCTTTCTACTGGAAACGAGGCATTCCATCTTAGTCCTCACGGATGACAATGCATCTACATTTTGATTTGTAATAGAGGATTGATGTAGATGTCTATGGGCCGCAGCAACCACTTACCATCAAGTGGACTGTGTGCTCGTTTGTCACCCTTATCCTATAAAAAAAAAATTCAAGTAATTACTACGGACGTGAGCAACTTCATCCCCCATATATTCTTCTTCATATATTGTGTAGTGGTTTCTTACGTGGTAGAGTCATGTCGCAGCTATATTAGTAGTATAGTTGCACGAATGGGTCGGCTCGACCGGAGAAGGACCACGCTCTCACAAAATACCACCGTAAAATACCAGCTTAACACTGCTGTGTTTCGTATGATGAGTGTAGGGAACCGGAGGCTCTTTTTACTGGAAAAGAGGCATTCCATCTTAGTCCTCACGGGTGAGAACGCATCTGCATTTTGATTCACAAATGAGGATAGATGTAGATGTCTATGGGCCACAGCAACCTCTTACCATCTGTGCTCGTTTGTCACCCTATCATATATAAAAAAAAGTGGCGGTGTTAGAATATCCACCACCACATATCGACACGTGAGTGTCGTAAAAGGTGACACAGCTTAATGCTGCTGTGTTTCGTATGGTTGGTGTAGAGAACCGGAGACCCCTTTTTACTGTAAACAAGGCCATCTAAGTTCTCAGGTGTGGCGATGCATTTGAATTTTTTTTATAGAATACGGATGACAAACGAGCCCACAGTCCACCTGATGGTAATTAGTTACTATAGCCCATAGACATCTACATCTATCCTCGATTACGAAACAAAAAGCAGATGCGTTTTCACCCGTGAAAACTAAGATGGAGTGCCTCCTTTCCAGTAAAAAGGGTCTCCGGTTCTCCACACTCACCATACGTAACACAGCACCATAAAGCTGCTATTTTACGCTGGTATTCTGTGAGAGCGTGGTCCTTCCACAGTCGAGCCGACCCATTTGTGCTACAACTATACTACTAATATAGCTGTAGCATGTCTCTACGACGTAAAGTTCTTTATTTTTATTCTTTATTGAGAATAAATGTAGATGATTATGGGCCACAGCATCCACGTACCATCAGGTCCACTGTGTGCTTGTTTGTCAGCGTCATTATAAAAAACTTCGGGTGCCAACCCGACTGGCAAGCGTGGCAACTATGGCAAAATCGCCTCTATGAGGCAATCTATGAGGGAGCTCTATATTCAGCAGTGAACTTTTATGGGCTGTAATGGATGGAAGAAATGATCTTCTTCTTCATCTGCCTATAGAATTCCTCTGCTGTACATGGGCCTCTCCTATCCCGTTGTAGGAAAGATTTGTCTTAAACGTCACGCTTGGCTTCTGCGTATTGACGTTCGCAGTACCAGCACTTTGCTACTATCCGTCACTTGGTATTTCACGTCTGCCATAAACGAGATGAGTATACCGCCATATTTGATTGCACTGTTATTCTAGTGGTCTTAAGTGCGACTGCTGACATGAGGTCTCGGTTTCGAGTCCAAGGTCAGGCCAAAATCAATTTTTGCGTTTTTTGTCAAGAAATTCTCTGTAGCTGCCAGAAGTCAAGAGTGTGGCAGCGATACATCCCCGTGCCGTATATGAAGAAGTTGGTTCTCCGCTTGTCGGATTGCTGTACTATCGGACTATCAGAGTGAGTGAATAGATAGTGCTAGTACTCCGCTGAGACTGATCACCAGGTCCAAATTTCTGTCTGCGTGTTATTATTATTATTATTTTATAACACTGCAATGGCAAACGAGTTCACAGACTACCTGACAATAAGTGGCTATATATATATTTTCATGGAATAAGAGTAGCAAATAAGCACATAGTCACCTGATGGTAAGTGGATGCTGTTGTCTATAGAAATCTACACTTATTCTCGATTGAGAATCAAAATGCGGATGCGTCGTTACCCCTGAGGTCTATGCTAGAATGCCTCGTTTCCAGTTAAAAAGGTCTCCAGTTCTCAACACTCAACATACAAAACACAACAGCATTAAGCCGCTATTTTAAGCTGGAAGTCTGTGTGAGTGTGGACCTTTCCCGGTAGAGCAGAACCATTTTTGCTACAACCATAATGTAACTGCAACATGGCTCTACCACGTAAAACAGTTCATGAAATTGTGCTTAATTACTATGATGTGATCCATTAGCGGGCAAACGCCTCTTTTCAATTTCTGTGTAAAGATACTTGGCCATTAAAAATCGATTAAGTGCAAGTTATAAGATTTTTTTTTTTTTTTTTTTATAGGATAAGGGTGACAAACGAGCACACAGTCCACCTGAAGGTAAGTGGTTGCTGCGGCCCATAGACATCTACATCTATCCTCGTTTGCGAATCAAAATGCAGATGCGTTGCCACCCGTGAGGACTAAGATGGAATGCCTCATTTCCAGTAAAAAGGGCCTCCGGCCACCTGCACTCACCAAGCGAAACGCAGAGGTAAACCTCTACTTCACGCTGGTATTCTGTGAGGTCGTGGTACCACCCCGGTTCGAGCCGGCCCATCCGTGCGACAGCAAAAGCTGCCGCGTGGCTCTACCACTGTGGTACCAAGATAGTACAAGTCTGCTATGCCAAGATAGAAATATAACTATACTTCTATTATGAAATTTATTTAATCACTTTAAATGAGACTACACGGGCTTCGGGGATAACAAACCACGTTCAGGTTCCGATAATGCTCGGCGGTGAAGAAAACTGCCGACGCATTGAGGCAGGGCTACAGACTCTTTTCTAACGCAACGCCTTTTTTGTTTTACATGGGGAAATGCTTACGCATACCCGCCCTGTCCCACCACCATCGCATCAGTCGACGGTGCAGCCCCTTTAGAGTCGAGTAGGATAGAGCGAGTGCATCGCCATACTATCACTCCTCTTCCTCCGTGTCTCCACTTTGGCTCCAGCGGTAGGTTGAGAGGGCACCCCTCTCATTGCAGTCCACCAATACACATCTGAAGTGGGCTCGCCAAGCCCAGTCGGAGTGGCCACCTCGGACGGGCCCTACACCTCGAGTTCCTCTTAGTTTACCGCAGGTGACTAAGCCACGGCTATTAAGACCCCCCCCCCCCCCCAACCCGCCACGACAAGGCAGGAACCCGATCGGAGGGGGGGAGGTTTGGGATAGGGAGAATAGGAGGAATAGAATAGGCCTCTGCCAAGCCCTAGGGCGTAAGTAGGCTTTACTTTACTTTTAATTTTTTATGGGACTAATAAACAGTTTATAATTATGTATTGAGCTAGCGTTCGTATTTTCACAAATATCTTTTTGTTATCAATACATTTTTAATTCTTCACAGAAATAGCAAACGTACAGACAGGAAAATGTACGAGTACAATAAAATATAAAGATAACATAACATGTAAAACATATTCATTATCAGAGCCGGTGCCAATCAAAAGAGCCAATGATATGAATCAAACGTCGCTGGTAAATATTATGTCGTAAAAATAAAGGAAGACCAGGAATAGCCATTAGTAACAATAAATAAATCTCAATAATATTCATATTGCTTATTAAGTATTAAGGTAAAATATTGCTACTTTATTATATGTATTTTTAAAAACGTTTTTAGATTTTTTTATTGATACATTTAATGGTGAGGGCTGCAATTTTGTAGCATTATTTTAGAAATTGTAAAATAAAATAAAACACAAAATAATTTTCGAAATGGTTTAAAAATATGATATATGTTAAAAGTAGTTAAAAAAAGGTAATGTTAATGCCTCCTCCTTATAAATTAAACGAAACTATTGTGTACAGATTTGATCACATTCAACAAACGTGTTTTTATATTTCCGTTGTTTCGAATACTTTGCAGCATCCATGCTCATGGGGATACATAGGTGTTCAACGTCGTAATGTAATAGTTAACCTCCGCTACCTTCAGCTTAAAATTATTAATTTTGGACCGATCTACGCAGAAGGAATATTATCTAGAAGTATTGCAGTAAGTAGGTATGCTTGGATAACCATTTAACTTTATTAATTATAGGATCCTAAGCCGATGCTTCTCAATTGAACTTATGATGTTTTTAATTTTGATAGCCTCGCAAATCATCCCCGTAGGAATTGGTGTTCTTTTGCGAGGATTTATGGTCAATCAAATTTGATGTAATGGCGAGGGCGATCTAGAAAATGTTTACAGACTGTAAACTTCCCCGAGCGTCGTTTGTCCACGTCAGTCATAATGTTATGTTGTTTTACGTGGCTTTTATTAATCTTATAGTTTATCGTATGCTATAGAGGCCACATTAAAAATCATGCTTGTACTCTCCTATTAATGTAAAGGGATATTTCATGCCGTCACACCGCTTGCAACTTTACAAGGTGCAAGTCCGGCCTCACACGGAATACTGTTCTCACCTCTGGACCGGGGCAACCCAGTGCCAGCTCGTTCCACTCGATCGCATCCATCATAGAGCGGCTCGAATCGTATATGACCGAGACCTTTCTGATCGGATTGATTCACTGCCAATACGAAGAAATTTTGCATGCCTTTGCATATTCTATCGCATCGTCCACTGTCAGTGCTCAGAGGAATTTTTCGGACTAATTCCAGCCGCTCAATTTCAATACGGTACATTGCGATAAAACTCGCGATACCAACCATACAATCTGGATGATTGGAGATCGACAACTGTGCGATTTACTAGAAAGTTTCTTCCTCGTACAACTTTCTTGTGTGATTGACTACCACCTGCGATTTAACCGGACTGATACGATTTAAGGACCTTCAAGAAAAGAGCCTAATCTTTTTACAAGCAAATCTCCTAGTGTTGTAGAAGCCGTATGCTCGTTTGCTTCCTTTTATGTAAAAAAAAATATACTAATTTAAACATGAAACTAATTATAAAGTGTTTTTTTTTTTGTAATAAAATGGATACGGTTTAATTGCAAAACGGGGTTTATTGATAATCTCTGTCTTAAACAAAGGTCTTTCTTACGAGTCCTATAAGAAGTCATTTATTAGAAATAGCGCCACACAGTCTCGGCGAAATTTGAGATTTGCTTTTAAATTACATACTTAACATTGTACTCGTAGCTTTTATAAGTGGTAGAGCCATGATGCAGCCTTAATTTAGTTGTAGGAAGGAAGGGAAAGACCACACTCTATGAGAATGCCAGCTTAAATTGCAGTTTAATTAATGCTGCTGTGTCGTGTGATGAGTGTAGGGAATCGAACACCCTTTTTTACAAAACGAGGCAGTCCATCTTAGTCTTAGGGACGACAACGCATCTGAAATTTCGGTGTTAACTTTTGATTGATGTATATGTCTATGGGACATAGCATCCACCTACCGTCAGGTGGATTTTGTGCTTATTTGTCACCCTAATTCTATAAAAAAAATAGCACGCTTCCTTGACCTTAACAGTGGTTGAAATGCCTAAATCTTGGATATTTAAGTTAAAAAATCTCAATAACTGTTCATTTAATCCACAAAGAAAAAATACAGGGTACTAGAAGAGGATTTGTTAAATGTTTTTAATTTAACAAAATTGTATTTTTGTCAACCCCTTATTATAAAAAAAATCCCAAAGAGTGCCTATCTTTGTCATAATTTGCAAAATTTCTCCAAAACGGCACAAGCTTTTTAAATAGTTCTTACACTAAAAAAAAGGTCTTAAAAATATTAATATTTTTAATTGAGAGTTTTATTTTTATTCCCCGTTTTATAAGAGAATATATCATTTTTCCCTGAAATTGAATGTATTTACGCGAGCGCGCATGCTCCGTCGCCATGTAAGCTCTGTCACAGTCCGTTTCACAAATTATAAAGTTGTATGGTCCGTTTTCGGACATCGTCGAGGGTGGACTGCGCGTCGGTGTTGGAGCGACTTCGTTAAAATATATATTAGTTTTTTAAAAGTTAATACTCAATTATAAATATTTTTATGACTAGAAATACTTAATTTAGTTAATATCTGTACACTGGTAACTGTAAATATTATTTTCTAAATAAATTAATGTTGAAAGTGCCCAAAAAAGAAGAAATTTACGCGACGTTGATTAGTGAAATTGAAAAATGCATTTTTATATAGTAATTTAGATGTGGAACGACGAACGTGCTCTCGTTACTTAGATTTCGATAGTTTTTAAAACCTATGTAATTTTATTGTTGCATATTTTTATTAATTAGTTGATACTGAATTTCATAATTATGTATTACAATAAAACGCTGTTATTATGAGTATGACTTTATAAAATATTATTGGGGAGGGAAATATAGATACAGATACTTACATTTAGGTACACTGTTATCCAATTAAATCAAACAATTTAAATAAATAAAAAATGGTGCTTCCCTAAGTATAAATAACTATATAAAGATATTCTTGGGTTTATGGTTTTTTTTTTTATGTTAGACAAACTATCATCTAAAAAATGTAAAAATTTTAAATTGGAGAGGGGTTTCACTACGTGATAAAGTTAGAAATGAAAATATTCGCAGTATAACCAGAGTAACTGACATAGCCCAACGGAATATTACAGTGAATTGGCAATGGGCTTGCTATATAACTTGGAAAACAGATAAAAATAGGAAGAAAGGTTCTCGAGTGGCAACCTCGTACAGGTAAGCGAAGTAGTACTCAACCTTTATTCCTCTTCACGTATTCTCATACGCTTTTCTTCACACGTACACACACACATACAAATAGGTCGCAAATAATACTTACCTAGTACTATTAGGCAAGAATGAATAGGTTTTTGTTAAGTCACCATCTTAGGCTACATAACCACTTACCGATGGGATTGTAGTTGCTTTACTACTTGCTGGGTAAAAATAGTAAAAAAAAATTACCATGTGAAAGTTTGCATTTAGATATAATTTTTCTAACCTACCATAAAAATATGATGAGAATATGTATATAAGTATAAAGGTTTAAAGTTTTTTTAGTTATAAAGGTTACCTCACACGGGACAGTAATAATATAATATTATATTTTCAATTATATACGCATGAAAACTTATAAAATCTCTGAATCCCGAGGTATGCTCATATTGAGAGGCTAAATAAAACTACATTGAAATGCATGGGGATCGTTTTGTAATTTCACGTCGTTATCGAAAAAAAATTGTACGTATTTCAGGTGGCGGTTTGATAAACACGATTCCACAAAAATTCACTCAATAGAAAATAATTGCGAAGTTGTTTCTGAAAATACTTAAATTTTCAACGTCAATTTTTTCTTACGTGGTAGAGCCATGCTGCAGCTATATTAGTAGTAGGTATAGTTGTAGCACGAATGGGTCGGCTCGACCGGGGAAGGGCCACGCTCTCACGGAATAACATGTAAAATAGCAGTTTAACCCTGCTGTGTTTCGTATGGTGAGTGTAGAGAACCGGAGAACCTTTTTATTGGAAACGAGGCATTACATCTTAGTCCTCACGGGTGACAACGCATCTACATTTTGATACGTAATCGAGAATAGATGTAGATGTCTATGGGCCGTAGTAACATCTTACCATCAGGTGGACTGTGTGCTCGTTTGTCATCCTTATTCTATTAAAAAAACTTTCTGAGATTTCAGCAAAATAATGTTAAGTATTGTAAGCACTCGTACAATTATGTGTCTCATGTTAATAAAGCTATTGGGCTATATTGATTTTTAATAAAGTGATTTTACTTTATAGGTTAAATAGTTTATTTACCCTTCTATATTAAGAACCGTATTTCTATCACTCCTATTGAATTTGACAGTGCTTGCTGAAATTTAGCATCTTTAGATCGATCAGAATCGCGCGCTGATCAGGCTATTAGATATTGCTAAAATAATTGAAAATATTTATTTTTACTTTTATGCCGAAGACTACCTTGTTTTATTTTATTACGGTCAAATAATATTTATTAGGTTATAAAGCAACTATTTACAAATGTTTACATTATTTTGTTATTCTATTGTTTACAGTTATTATCACGTCTTAGCTTTACACCAAGAATTACATTATAAACTAGCTGTTCCCCGCGACTTCGTTCGCGTGTTAGGGTTTTTATGTTTCTGCGCGGAACCCTGATTCTTTTTCTAAAATAAAAGTAGCCTATGTTACTCCTTATGAAATCAGCTATCTGCCAGTGAAAGTCCCGTCAAAATCGGTCCAGCCGTTTCAGAGATTACCCGGAACAAACAGACAGACAGACAGACAGACAAAAATTTTAAAAATTGTATTTTAGTTATAGGTATCGTATTTACTTTCATATGCATTTAGTAAAAAACTGTAATTTTGACATTACAAACAGACACTCCAATTTTATTTATTTGTATAGATGTATAGATTCTTGATCATCAAGAACTATAATATATATATATTTTTTTTACCAGTAGAGTTTCATAACAATCTTAAAAAAGTTCAATGAATTAAAAAAATGCCGATAATAATATAATTTCAAGTCAGTGTTTTACATTTAAAGATCAGTTATAAAGATCTAAAGTTCTTATTTTCATTTTGATTAATTTAATTCGAGACTAAAATAAATGTGAAAGGGCTTTTATCTGCAATAATAATGTTCATCAAAAATAACATAGACTTATAAAAGTCATATACACGGTCAATCATACTGAAGATTATCAATTGTACTACAAAATATTTAAAAGACTATTTCCAGTATAATGACCCGAATATCATCATTAATGTTTGACTGGCACACTTAAAAGTTTTATCCCATGGCTAAATGATTGACTATTATATTATGATAAGGTCATGCATTTCTATAAAAAGTTGCAAGAAATTTTAAATCATGGACCTATTGGTTTGTTTTACTTTTCACTTAATTAGTGAAAAACAAGATCTAAAAGTTTATTTTCTTGTGTAAAAAGTGATATTTAGAATTTTATGCAAATGATAATTAAAGTTTCTATGTAAATAAATGTAACATAGCGGGTATATTATATTCAATGGTAGCGACCATCCATATTTGCAAAGCCAGCATCATGTTCTGTACAGAAACCGGCAAAGTGTTGCTCAAGGCACTATAAACAAAGCAGCTGATAAAAACGTTACACTCATAACCGTTAACATAAACTGTTTCTGCAAATGGTCTTATAGATAATAATAACTATTCCGCCGTGTGGCAACTGTGTGTGCAGGAGTTATTATTAGAAGGAGAAGAGGTAAAATTTTGTTTTAGAAATGCGCAATCAATATTGTTTTGTCTGCAATTGAGCATAAAATAATAAATTCAGCCAAAGAGCATTACTGGCATTATGCTCAGGTCCATCAATTGGTATGTAAAAAAATAATTTTACCAGGTTTCAAAAAATCAATCAAAATTCAAAAAAACATATATTAAATTAAAAAAATGTATATATGTATGTCTATACATACATATAATGATTTATGGCCGCTTAGTAACTGACTGTGACTCAGTATAACATCCTACAGTCACGCCGAAACTAAGAGGAGAAAATCACTGTAGAAAAGGTAATAATTTATTGAGGAAATTTTGTGATAAAATTAAAAAAATTATCCAAGTTAATCTACCTTAGTCTAACTTATCCTTATGCGTTACAAAAAAAACCAAATATTAAAATAGTGAGATGGCGTCAGTTTTTAAGAAGATATAACAAAAATAAACATAAAAATAAATTTCAAAAAAAGTTCAGTATTTAATTGATTATATACCGCTGACACTTAATCACGCTTTTCGAAACCACGCCAGTTGTAAACAATACTTGTGTGAAAAGACAAAAATCTTCTTTTCAAATTTCCCCCGAGTTGTAAGTAGAAGGCCAAATAGGTCATGTATCATTTTAATTAAATATATTTTATATGAAGTGATCTTGACTACGTTTCATCCATTAATTATTGGTAAAAATTAAAACAGGAATTTTACAATTGTGTTTACAAGAAACATTATGAGTTGAACCTTGCAGCTTGTTCATTATTTTTATTATAAATACCTATAAATGTATATATTATTAATAAATATTTCCCATAATATTTTGGATTATTTTTTATTTTGCCCTATCTGCAATGTTCTACGCTTTATAGAAAATGTGGCGTATGACATGACTGACAATCTCTCGAACGTTTTATCTAGGTACAAAGATGTTTTATGTTTTCGTCGCCTCCACGTGATATTTTTGTCAGCATAAGGTACCCTTCTATATCTGAAACGAATATAAGTATTGCTACAAAGTAAAGTAATAGGCTATACAAGTCCCTCTACTGGGCACAGGAGTCTTTTTTTATTTCTGAGAGGGTTTTAGGGCAAGGAAATGCTCGCCGCGCTGCCCCAATGCGTGTTGACGAATATTGCAATTACAAATTTCATTCGTGCTGTCGGGGATCAAACCCGGGAAAATTTACAGCCAACGCTTTGACCCAGATCTACTTATACGACACAAATAAATACGATTTAACATATATAATAAATAGCTCTTACGTACTTGAAACTTGAACATTTGATAGCTCGTGACGCCTACCGGACAAAGCTACAGCACCACACCGTGCAATGTAATTGAAGATGCGTAACCGCGACATAATTCTCAGTGATGCGCAAGCATAACAGGCAGTATGTCACTTATATAATTGTCATCTCTGCAGTCTATTAATCTTTGCACTTTTATAAGTAATACAGAACGTAGTTGCTAGACGGTGTTGACGTCGGATAAAATCTCTGCGATCGCCGTTTCGTCAAGGTCATTCAGGCTAGTTAAAGCCTTAAAGCTGAGACTTAATTATAAACTAATTTTTTTAAAATTAATATTTACTTATTCTTCAATAAATAATAAAACAACAGTATAAATAACTTGTTTTGAACTTTCTGATATAGTTGAGTAGTAGAGTAGACCTACCTGCACAGAGTACTGAATTATCACGGCGCGACTCACGCAACACATGGCATGAACAAAGTGAACGAGAATTAGTAATCTTTAAAGATTGGCGGCCACTCTACACAATTGGATTAGCTACCAACGCCTTTTGTTTTTCTGTTATATTTGTTCACGGTTCTTGATTTATGACCAATTGAGTAAATAAAAATAAACGTTCATTTAATTCCACTTTCTAGTTTTCTATATTTTCTTTTTTTCGATTTGTTTTTTTTTTAATGAAATAAAGCCATTCTTTATTTTAGTGCTACGTGGTAGAGCCACGCTTCACCTGCAGCAAGCATAGGTCGGATCGACTGGGGTAGGACCACGCTGAATAATGATGCTATGTTTCGTAGGCTAAGTGTAGATAATCAGGGTGTTAACGCACCTGCATTTAAATTCTTAATCAATAATAGATGTAAATGTTTATGGGCCAAAAGTTTCACTTACCATCAAGTGGACTAAGTGCTTGTTGGTCAGCGTTATTTTATTTAAAAAAATTACCAAATTTTTACCAATTTAATTCAAATAACGTCATTCAGTGAAACATAAATTTATTTACTCGTATAGTTTATCACCTTACTTGTAGTTCTATTGTTTATTTATCATTTTATTCCGGCAATATATTATTCTGACTTCTATCATGGAACTCCATGCACCCAAAAGCCTATTATCATCATCAACTTATCAGTTACATCATCATAATCATCTTCATCATTACAACTCATCACGAGTAAAGTTACATACGCGAGTAAAAATAGCATTACTTAAGCGTGGTCAAGCACCTTGTAGTGGCGATGTAAGGGTATCCACTACCCCATATCATCCCGTGGGTGTCGTAATAGGCGACAGAGGGAAACTAAACCAGGCCTTAGACAGCGGCATCTTTCTAATAACGACTGTTTAAAAAATAAAAAACGGCGGCTGCCAACCCGCTACCCAACCGTGACAATGAAGCAATGTATGAAAAGGGGTAGGGTGGGGGGGGGGGTGCTATGTATTGCGATGGACTTTTGATAGGCAGTAATGGTAATGGTAAGCGTGGTTTTAAAATTTGGTCTCTTTGTGTAGATTAGATTACTCCGCGAGATAAGAAAATTTATTAAAAATGTGCTTGCGCAAAAAAATTAATATCGCAACAAAAATGCTGATGCGGGTCGCGTCAATATTTTTTTATGTTCTCTATTATTAAAATTCGAGTACCTTAAGTACTAACTAACACAGCGTTACACTATGTGGTGGGGGTTTTTTAGCACCGTGAACGTGAAATGCAAATGACTGCTTCTTGGAGTAGTGATTTAACATTGATTTGAAGCGCTAAGGGACGCGAGTTCGAATCCCGCAAGGAACAAGTGTATATATGGCCTACAAATAACGAGTCTGGATATTTGTTCTTGCGTGGATTAGCGTGTGGGTAATATAATCTATGGTAATATATCATGGTTTTCAACTGATGATCGTGATATCATTGATTTTCCGCCTGGCATAAACAGAATGCAGTTGCCGGCAGCCACCTTGTGCAGATCGTCCTTCCATCCATCCAGGGGCGTCTCACACTACGCTTAACTAAATGCGGTCTCCACTCAATGCGTAAAGCGGCTAGCAACAACTGGATGCTTGTAGCCGAAGATCGGGCTCAGTGGCGCGCCTTCGGTGAGGCCTATGTCCACCAGTGGACTGCCACAGGCTTATGATAATGATGATGATGAACAGGATAGTAACTATCATATATCGGAAGCCATGACATATTTCTAGCGGTTCCCATAGTCTAAGAATTCAAGATTTTTTAACGTTAATCCGCAACGGAGCGGAGCTTTGAAGATGCGAATCGTTTGCTGTGGTCTCCAGTCCGCCTGCCATCACCTTCGTGCTAATAAAGACAACAGGAGAGACGTAAATATAAAAGGTACAAAATGATAAAGAAGAAAAACACAGTATTAATGTAAAACCGAAAGTTTTCCTCTTAAATTTTCTAAATGTAACTCTCACCCGCGACGACGACTCTGCGACGACTCTCAAATACAAAAGCATACAAAAACTTTAGTTCGACAGCTTTCGGTGGTCAGAATCTATTAACTTCAACCTTTTTTAAAGTCCATGTTAACTTAACAGTACCATAAAAAGTTTTTTTCTGTGTGTCCTGGCGTTATTGATAGGGGAATATGTTTGGTTATAAGTAGGAACAATACAGAACAAAAAAGTAATAAAAGATTAACAAAAAACCAGAAAATAATTTACGGGTCTTAGAAATACGTTTTTGGTAGATCGTGGTGAGAGACATGCAGGTTTCTTCATATTTTATACTTCATCGCTAAACACTCGATAAAGAAGTAATTACACAAATATTACAACAAAAATGTTAGTGGTTATGACGGGGATCAAACTCTATTTGCTCCCGCGCTATAAAATTAGAGCGAGAACTCATCCGCTGAACAAGCAAACAAAAGTATTCTCTAATCTTTAATAATAATATTTACTAAAAAATAACTAGAAAAAAGTACGCCAGTATTTTTGTCTGTCCTTCTTTGCTTGCGTTCACAAAAGCTTTTATTATCCTAATTTTGTTATTTTATATTTTGCTATTTTAGTATCGGTCTGAGAGAAATGCCAAAAGGTAATTCCTTTCGTAAAGATTGCTACAATCACGCTACAAATGAATTATGGATGCAACACGAATGGGTTGACTCGACCGAGGAACGATCACGCTCACACAAAATATCAGATAAATATAGTAAGATAGCAATTTAATGCTTCAATGTTTTGTATTGTTTTGTAGTGATAAGAACTAAACACGCTTTGTTTTACTCGTAAAGCAACATTCCATCTTAATCCTCAGGATTGAATACACATTTCTATTTTGAATCTAAATACAGGACAGATTTACATAATATCTAATAGGCTACAGCATCCACTTACCACTAGGCAAATTTTGTGCTAAAAGTGCATGTGTAGCGCGATCAGTCTGTCCAAATTAGGGAGGCTGTTTGGTGACTATTTACAATTTGCTGTAAAGTTTTTTGTTATGAAAACTACTAAATGAAATTAACTGGAAAACTTAGTCACAATATGATAAAACAATTTCAGTTGAAATTATTTTGATGTCAATAATACTATTTAATCTCAAGACTTGCTACACGAACTTTAATACATATGTATAAGTGTACACTCACACACACACACACACAGCAATATCTGGAGAATCCAACTCTAGAGACTTCAAAACGTGGCGATATCTATAACTTTATGCTTCCACAAATCGGGCCCAAAGCAGTAATTTCTAAACTAATTGAAGAGTTACTAATTATGTAAATAAATAAATGCTAACTTATGCTGATAACAGTCAACTAACTTATATAACACTAACATTTACAAATAACATTAGAATTTACTTTGAGAGTTACGAGTACATAAAGTCTCGCAATTACTCCTACTAAAATAATAGTTTTAATTTAGAAATATATCT
This sequence comes from Parnassius mnemosyne, assembly GCA_963668995.1. Taxonomy (NCBI): domain Eukaryota; kingdom Metazoa; phylum Arthropoda; class Insecta; order Lepidoptera; family Papilionidae; genus Parnassius; species Parnassius mnemosyne. Next base: position 37,032,737 of record CAVLGL010000013.1, on the reverse strand, counting down.
GAGTTTAAAGGTTTTATATTCCAAATTAAAATGGGTATAATTAATTTTCATAACAAGCAACGCAATCAAAGTGTAAAGCAAAGCACGTTGTTTTACATATGAAAGCCACGTGAATTTTAATTAAGCATTTAATTCAGAACACACCAGAGAACCGTAAATGCATTTTAAAAATGTTGCTTTTTATATGTAAAAACGTCTTCCAATGCAACGGTGAAGAGTTTAAGGAATATAACGTCACCCTGTTTCACACCTCTCTGCAGTTGGCTAGGTTTCATACTCTGGTTCTGTACTCGGATAGCTATCGTAGCCCTACTGTATAAACACTTCAGCACTTCGATATACCGACAGTCAACTTGGGACACCGCTGAAGGGACTGTAGCACCGCCCAAATTTCAACGAAATCAAAGGCTATTTCATAGTCCACATATGCAAGACAAAGTGGCAGATATACTCTTCGGTCTTATGCACAATTTTCCAAAAGCTCTGTATGTGTTCTGTGGTGCTATAAAGCCTTTTCGGAAACCGGCTTGTTCGGGAGGCTGATAGTCGTCAAGTCTGCGTGCGAAACGTTTCGTAATGACTCTCGAAAATAGCACGTAAATGCGGCTCAGAAGGGAAATTGGCCTGTAGTTCTTTAAAAAAGTATTGTCGACTTTCTTGAAGAACTAGACCACCACACTTCTGCTCCACGCCTCCGGAGTGTTGCCACCATGGAGGACGGAATTAAAGAGCTTATGAAGTACATTAAGTACCAGTTTTCACCCATTTTCAGAAGCTCTGCTGTAATTCCATACTCGCCCGAGGACTTGCCGTTTTTAAGGTGCTGGAGAGCCATTTTAATCTCGCTCAGACTGACGTCCAAGATATCATCGGAATATTGTCGGATAAGACGTTACTCACACTTGCGTGAGGCTACAATGATGACATGTACAGCTGCCCATAGAACCTCTCAATCTCACTCAAAATCTCAAGTGTCCTGAAAAAGATGCTGCCTAATTCGGTCTTCAGCTTCGACAGTTGGCTCTTTTTGGCAGACAGATCTCTAGCAAAGATTTTAGACACCTGGTTCCGCTTGATCGCTTCTTCAATACGAGCTGTTTTAAAATTACGTAAGTCCCGCCGCACGCATTTGAAGATCTGTCTGTTCAGTTACCGATACGCTGTCAAACTTTACTTTACTACTTACTGTAGCTTTATTTCCAGTCTAACAGCCATTAAATTAAGTGTGTAATTGGAGAGTTTTCGTGTTCTTCTGCGACGGGTCTTACAGTATGGACAATTTCCACGAGCTTGTCATTCATATCGTCCACTTCATTGCAGTCTTTTAGGCACACAAAACGCACAAAATCGTTTTCAGTGCGTAAGAGACTGCGATGAACTCTAGCAGAAAGTTTTCGGGGCTTTGGATTAGAGCACGAGTGGTACGGAGAGTTGTCTTCATTAGACGTGACATTTACAACTTAACGTTTAGGTTTTGTGTGCCATCACTGCTATCACTGAACAGTTGTCATTTTTTGTCAAGCCGTTGGGGCTCAACCAGGTCTTTTTTGTGTGGGGCCGCTTCTTGTAGAAATAGTTCATCATAAAGAGTCCCTCTTTCACCATAAAGTCGGCCAGCTGCTGGCTCTTTGGGTTTCGTTGCCCTATCCCGAATTTCTCTACTTTCAGCTCACCGTTCTCTCTTGTGCATAGTTTTGCGTTGAAGTCTCCCATTAAGGGGCTACTCCATGCAAACGACCTTGAGCATTCGGTCCGCCGCGCTAGACTCGCTACAATATATCGCGTAAGATATATGCAAGACGCCACCTACTGTACGAACGTGGTATTATTTTTTCAACATCAATAAACTATTTTATGGAAATTGTTACGGCCTACGGCTGCTCTCTTAAAGGATCAGACCTTCAGGGGCCCATGAGCTGAAGACCTCTCGAGCAGACGTAGGTCGGGCCTCCTAAGGCCACGTGGAATCTCTCTAATTACACTAAAATATATGGGGGAGCGTTATACTACGGCCAGTCGACCGGAAGGAATTTGGCGGAGTTCACTTACCTCGATCCAAGACGACTGGTCCCTCCGGAGTCGGTCAGGTCGCATGTAGTTGTGTAGTGCAAGGGAAAGAATGGTGATGTGGTGTGTATCTGGGTGTGACTGATGGTGATTAAACCTGGACCTTAGCCGTCGGCAGCAGCCCGAGCGTCGACACCGCTCCAATTTGAGGGGGCCTTTCGAGGTTATCCACAGTCACTTTCTTGGTTCACCACGATGACAGTCACTTAACTCTATCGTACTATTAACTAGCTTACAGAAGCCACTAACTATCGCGGGGTATAAGGTTACCGCACAAAACACGCCCGGAGTTTCTGGGTCAAAGGTCACTACCGTTTCGCGTAGCAATAGTTAATTCTAGAATCAGAGGCCGCACTAGCTTATATTGTCGAATACACTTATACAGATTCTGAGTCGGACCCAATAAGTCCCGGGAAAGGCTATCCAAACAGGGAATGCGCGTTATAATTCCTAGACAGGATATTTACTAGACGCCCTAACTATTCCGCGGTTCCCGCACAAAATTAACAGCGTGCAAACATTAGCACATCTGGCAGATGACTGACTCGCTTGCGACCCGCGCGCCACTGCCACGCTCGGAAGAACTTCAGACCGGAATCGCGCCGAGCCGAGTGACATCTGGTGTCGATTCCGACAACAGAGTTTTGCGCGAACAAACCCCCGTCCCGGACATAAGGATTTAGGTCCGCGAGCAAACCGGTCAGCGGGACAAGGTCGAGACTGTAAGTTGCAAGACCGAATCTACAACCAAACTAGGCCACCTTAGGCAATCCATTAGGTCTTGCAACCCCAATCAACGCCTCAAAGATATCCCTAATGTGGCAAGCCGGAGGGTCAGCCTCCACTGGATGCCCCTCCTGGGCATCGCAGCACTTTAATAAGTCTTGTACTGGACAGAAGTCCGACGACCTCTTTCAAACACCTATCTGTGCCCCTATGATTAGTTCCGCAATCCGACCGGATCAGCTCTGCAAACAGCGACGCTACACGAAGCTGCCCCGACAAATTTTGTGCCAGCAGTTGCTTCAGTGCAGAGCGCACCCACAAATTACACATGAACGTCGTCTGTGGAGAGCCAAACGAAACGCACAGATAGTCCCTAGTATGAATTTTCAACAAGTAGGCCTAGCCAGGCCACCCACCATATTATCATTTACTAAAATAGTGCGGCAGCTGATTTCAATCTGATAATCTCCAAAACTAGCTAGCCTGTTAGACAAGTAGTCCTATGCTCATATTTCAACTAATTTTTCAAAAGCATCAATGTTCAACTACAGAATTAATTCAACCAAATTAATAACCGATGCGCATAGGTCAACTTGCAAATTAAACAAAACAAGAACGTAAGGGACAGCCCTACTTCTTCGCAAAGCAAAATGATTAAACACTATCATAAACATAAACATAATTTTTCAAATAGTGCGCCATTCAATTTCCTTTCAGCAAACAGACGCAACGATCAAATACAGTGATTAAATATATGTACAAAACACATGCAGTAGCATTTAAAAGAGTAGATTAAATTCAATCCTTTTAATTTAAACTGCTACAAATAGGAAAATTTCGCGGAAAGCTCAAAGCATTTTTTAATTTTAATTCAAAGTATTTTTTAACTAAGTGCTCGACCAAACCAAATCTAATACCCCTTGACAGCGTGATTCAACGCTCCAGGGGGGCCCTAATCTTCCCACCACCAAGGGGAGGCCACATGGCGTGAACCCGAGATAAATAGAGCACAACTTTTAACAGTTGCCACTCGGGTTGTACGCTTTCACTGAGGCCGTCGGCAACAGAACATTTTGACAAGTGGACTGTTGACGGCTTAAGGCTCAGTGGAGGCGGCCGTGGTGGGAACCAAGGCGGCAGCTAGACAGGGCCGCCTCCATCAAATGGGGAACAGTGGTACACCAGTCGCGGCCACTCAGCTAACGGAAGTGAGAAGGGTCCAGCGGACCGATGAGTGGCCGTGAAGTTCCTCTCCACACGCTGAGGGGGGGTGATGACACCCCCACCCCTGGGGGAATTACCCCCCAACTGGTCGGGGGAGGGGCCCCTTTCAAACTTAGGGGCCTGATGGCCGGCTGGCGGGCGCCGAGAGTCGCCCGGCAGAGGGCGTGGCTGAGCGCCCCCGCCCGTGGGGGTCGAGGGCCTGGCAGAGCCCCGAGAGGAGACGCCGTTAGCACTCAGGCACAAAACGGCATGATGATTGCCCTGGCAATGCAGACAGGGCCGTCGATGCGGACAGTCTTGCTGGAGGTGCCCTCCCAGACATGACCAGCACCAGCGGCGCTCCTTGGCGATAGTTCGCCTAGCCGAAACCGGCTTACCTAATAATTTCGGGCACGACGTTACCCAATGATCAGATGCTCGACAATAGGAGCAGGGGGGGATTGACGACGACTTGCCTGGAGGATTCAGCCTCTCACTGGGCACGGCTCGTAAGTCGTCAACGGTGCCCGCCGCGCTCTCTATCTGCCGGCACTGCTTATCCAAAAACCGCAGCAGGTCATAGAAGGGCGGAATATAGGAGGCCTCGTCCCCGCCGTACCTCTCCTCAAAATGGATTCGAAGGTCGAGAGGTAGACGGGACAGCACGATGCGGAGCAACAAAAAAGCCCATTCGCCCACTGGTAAACCCAGCCGCCTCAACGTATTACAGGCCACCAAGACTGGATCCAACAGGTCCGGACGCAGTCTGGCCCGGTCACTAAGCAGCGGGAGGCTTAGAAGCTGCTTAACATGCTCGTCTGCAATTCGCCGGACGTTGGCGTATCTTCTGGCTAGGAGGTCCCGAGCAGTCTGGTAGGCGTCGTCCGACAATTTCAAGTGGCCGACGACGCCCAGGGCCTCCCCCTCCAGTGAGGCCAGGAGGTACGCCATCTTTTGTCTCGGGGTCAGGTCACTCCGGGCGTCCACTAGGCTGTCGAAAAGACCAACGAAGGTCAGCCATTCGGAATGGACCTCGGAGAACTTTAGCAGGTCCAGAGTTGGGAGTCGTCCCAACAGCTCTGGCTGAAGCTGCTTCAGAGAGGACTCGGACAGGTCACTCATCCGAGCTTCACGCGCTTCCTCGGCATACCTGCCTTCAGCCTCGATCAACTCGTCCGTGAGCCACAAGAACTGCTCATAGTCCGCGAAGCAGGAGTCCAGGACTCCCTTCTCCACATCCGAATCCTCGAGCTCAGCGTAAGCCTCCTCCACTGCGGCCCTTCGAGCATCCACCTGCTCGAACCGCTTCATCAAGTTATGGACCCTATCCCGTCGACCTATCAAAGCATGGGCGCTTGTGGCCCAGCGTAGCTCAGTCCGCAAACAACGGATCAGTAGCTTGGGCGATGTCATCACTATTAAATGCAAATTACGACGCGGCTGGTACAGATTACAAAGATAACAAACAAAAAATACAACAAAAATTAACAGTTAATAAATGCAGTTCCTATCAAATCGCGTTGAATAGAAATTACACAAATACGAATTACTACGTATCAACCAAATACAAGTTAGCACAAAAGAAAAGGCACAAATCAAATTAACAAATAACAAATACTAGTGCGATCAAATCAAGTTAAATTCAAATGGCGCAAATACCAGTACTACTCTTTAGTTCAAATACAACTTACAGTATAAACGAAGATACACATCACGGTCGATCAACAAAAAATGCCTAGCTCGGAAATCGACCCTTCGATAAGTAATCCACTACAACTGTCCGAAAACGATAATTATGACGTATATCTCTAGAAAACTCCCGCTTGCGCAACCTAGGGCGCGGCTTTTCAAATCTACCCACTAACCAAAAAAAGGCAAGCAACAAAGAACAAAGGAAAATAATTCTATTATTACGTACAAAAAAATATTTTTACGTATTACGGACGGGCGTGATTGTAGATGCAAATTAAACCAATCACACCAACGCTCCCTGCCACCAAAATTGTTTAATGTTTATCAAACACTATAGTCGGGATCGACCGGGAATCGAACCCGGAATCGCGCTCTGCTACCAGATTGTTACGGCCTACGGCTGCTCTCTTAAAGTATCAGACCTTCAGGGGCCCATGAGCTGAAGACCTCTCGAGCAGACGTAGGTCGGGCCTCCTAAGGCCACGTGGAATCTCTCTAATTACACTAAAATATATGGGGGAGCGTTATACTACGGCCAGTCGACCGGAAGGAATTTGGCGGAGTTCACTTACCTCGATCCAAGACGACTGGTCCCTCCGGAGTCGGTCAGGTCGCATGTAGTTGTGTAGTGCAAGGGAAAGAATGGTGATGTGGTGTGTATCTGGGTGTAACTGATGGTGATTAAACCTGGACCTTAGCCGTCGGCAGCAGCCCGAGCGTCGACACCGCTCCAATTTGAGGGGGCCTTTCGAGGTTATCCACAGTCACTTTCTTGGTTCACCACGATGACAGTCACTTAACTCTATCGTACGATTAACTAGCTTACAGAAGCCACTAACTATCGCGGGGTATAAGGTTACCGCACAAAACACGCCCGGAGTTTCTGGGTCAAAGGTCACTACCGTTTCGCGTGGCAACAGTTAGTTCTAAATACCGAGGCCGCACTAGCTTATATTGCCGAATGCACTTATGCAGGTTTTGAGTCAGACACAATAAGTCCCGGGAAGCTCTCCAGTAGGACTGCGCGTCACAATGATAGACCGTATATTTACTGGCCGCGCCTAATTATTCCGAGTTCCCTAACAGAATGGACCGCGTGCTCACGTCAGCACCGATTATGGACGACTCACTTTTCGCTCGCGACCCGCGCGCCACTGCCACGCTCGGAAGAACTTCAGACCGGAATCGCGCCGAGCCGAGTGACATCTGTTGTCGATTCCGACAACAGAGTTTTGCGCGAACAGAAATACACACGGCGTACAACGTTAAATGTATTTAATTTTTTTATTCGGTATATTAGTTGCATTATATTAGAATTATGTATTCGCATATATTATCTAATGAAATTTTATAATTAATTATATATTAAAAATGAAGCATTGAAAATTGTGAGTTTAAAAGATACCTACTCACTATAGGTAAATAGGTAGATAGCTTGCCTTTTGTACAAATATTTGGTGCAATAAAGAATAAATAAATAAATAGGATGTTTCGCAGATGTGTTTTTGATTATTGTTAATTTTTACGTGTCACATATTGGAAAGTAACATACCTACCTACTAATTTTTGAACTGAGCACCTTGTAACTTAGCCTGCTTATTACTTATGCTGGCTGACATTATCCCCACCCCAATTATTGATGAGAATGAAGAAAAAACATATTTGTTTTTATTTTTATTCAATTTTATTTCTTCATACGTAATTATATTTATTTATACATAAAGGTAACTTTAAAGGGCTACTGCATGCGAACGACCTTGAGCATTTCGTTCGCCGCGCTGACTCGCTACAATATATTGCGTAAGAAATAGAGTTGGTAGAGCAAGTAGATGAGTTTGTATATTTGGGATGTGTGTTTAGCAGGGATGGTAGATATGATAAGGATATAGAACGACGAGTGAATGCAGGAAATAGAGTGAATGGGGCTCTACACTCTATTGTGAAAAGTCAGAATGTGTCCAAAAAGGCACGTATGGCAATTCACAATGCTGTGTTAGTACCTACTTTAATGTATGGTAGTGAAAGTTAAGTGTGGCAGAAGAAGCACGAAAGTAGAATAAATGCTGTAGAAATGCGGTCATTACGGAGCATGTTAGGGATGAATCTGAATGAGAGTGAGAAATTGTTTAATGAGAGGAGAGTGTGGTTTGCAAGATGATGTTGTGACCAGGATTAAGAAAGGAATGCTTCGGTGGTTTGGCCATGTAGAAAGAATGAATGAGGAAAGAGTGACAAAGCAAATTTATGTTGCAGAGGTGAACGGCATAGTCGGGAAGGGTCGCCCTAGGCGAAAGTTTATCGACCAAATTGGCGATATATTAAAAATGGGCCAAATCAAGAGTACCTTTAACCGACGGGCGTGTATATGTAGGTATATGGATGTGGAGAAAGCGAGAGAGGTGTGTCAGGATCGTGCCAAATGGAAGTCCATAATCTCTGCCTACCCCTCTGGGTGACAGGCCTGCTTATTACTTATACTGGCTGACATTATCCTCACCCCAATGATTGATGAGGATGAAGAAAAAACATGTTTGTTTTTATTTTTATTCAATTTTATTTCTACATACGTAATTATATTTATTTATACATAAGGGTAACTTTAATAAAGGTAATACAAAAATCAACAAGAAATAGAAGGGTTCAATCTTTCAATTTCAATTTAAAAAAAAACGTTACGTCCCACACCAGGATTTTCTCCTGTGTCGTGGAGGCAGTTTACAAACATAATTTGCACAAGGACAAACATTCAGACCCGGAACAACTATTTGTAGGTCATACAAATACTTATTCCGTGCGGGATTCGATCCCGTGACCCGCACAGCAACAACTGATTGCTAATCCACTGCGCCACGGAGCCGTCGCCGGGTTATAGGTAAAGTGACCATACGTCCCGCTTTGAACGGGACTGTCCTTTTTCGCGGTCACCTGTCCCATTGTCCCCAAACAAAGCTCCGGGACACAAAATTGTCCCGTAACTCGTTGGATGGAAGTATTAAAAGTCAACAATCTTCAACATAACTTTTTTTAATCGAATATATTTTATGTCTACCTGGTACAAATGCTCCAGTAGAAAAAGTAGTTTTCTATTTTGAATAAATTGTGGACGTCTGAAAAAAACACTTACGGTTCCAGTTCTAAAGGCGATGTAATGTTAACAAAAGTAACAATAAAAAAAAACTTGCCCAGAATTTTATTCTTATTTAAAATCATCACCAACTTTATTAAAGCAAACTTAATCCACTGGAAAAAGTAATTAATAATTAAAAAAAATATGTTGCATTTAATAATTACCGTCTATACCGAATATAATTTTATAGTGAACACTAATTGTATAAAGTTATAGTTTTTAGAGTATAAATAAACCCATGTCCCGTATTGAGTTAAAAAATAAATGGTCAATTTAGTAATAGAGGTTTTTGGGTTGTAATTAAATGATGCCCGGGTAGGTATTAGTACTTACTTAGTAAAATTAGGTAACTATTTAGAAAAGTACCTTTTATCTAATCATAATACCTACATAGGTACCTATTGTGATTAGTTATACTGGGTAGGTATATTAATACCTACTTAGATACTTTTTACCTACTAAGATATTGTGGTTAGGTATTAGGATTATTTTAACTTTATATACTATACTGATAATGTTGAATTAGCTTTTTATAGTGTAAATTATAATATTTGTCGAAATGTTAATTATGGATTCAAACCTTACATGCTAATGGTGCTTAATTTTTATATTCGCATTTACTTGAAAGAAAATACACGCAAAAAGCTTCATCGCGCAGTAAAAAATACAACAAATATATGTATAACTAACACGAAAAATTATACCCAAAACAAACAAATAATACTACCCATAAATAACCTAATAAGCAATAATAATATTATCGACTGATAAGATGACGTAAGCGTGTGCGCCGTGACTAACGACACGGGGTTCACCTTCAAGAGCTTAGCGCTCACTGACTCCAGCAACCCTGAGGGCAGTGAATACGCTCAGTTTTTAAAATAACTTCTTAATAAATTCAAATTTTGGTCTTTTGAAAAAAAAAATTATGATACAAATGTTTATTAATAAATTGCCTATCCATTAGTGTCAATCGCAAAATAAAATAATGCTTACTTTATGAGGAGATGCATGTTATCAATAATTATTTAACATTTATGTGGTTTCGTTGTAAGGAGATTATTTTAATATTTATTACTTTTGAAAAAAATTGGATATGACTCTTATAGAATCAAGATTATGTAGAAATATAATGTGTTTTATGTTAGTTGATATATCTTTTTAATAAAAAGTAGATAGCTCCTAAAAACTGCGCAAATAACGACTAGCGCGACATTTTGCTCAACCATGCGCCTCAAAACCGTATAGTGAGTTTTAGAGGAATTCATGATATCCTTATACATTTTTTCCACCTCCTCATCGAGATGTGCCGAGGTTGATGCGTAGACCTATATGATCTTCAGTGAATACCGTTTGGTGATTCTGAGTATAAGTCACGCAACCCTCTTCGACACACTCCCAATCTTTAAACCGTTGTAAACTAGACACTTTAAGGAGCGACGATAAATCTGACACATCCTAGGGACAGATTGTCACCCTTCCGGTGATAAAACAAGTTGCCAGATTCGAGGATTACCGTGTCCTCCCCCTAACTTCAGACCTCAGATGAATGCAACTTGCATCTCTTCTTCCAGCTCCAGGATCTGCTCGTCAGTCCTCAGGGTGCGTGCGTTATATGTTACCAGGTCGAGTTGTCTTAAATGGCAACCACCAGAGATTCTTAGCACCCCTGCCCCACCGTTACCATGTTCGCCACCGTATCTAAGAATAGCGGGGCTGCCGGAGACTAGAGGCCATTTTTTTGTAACTCTCGTCATGGGGGGTATATTTCCGTAGTTTCCACGCTTGGCAAGCGGTTTGGCAACCGCAGTTTTTTTATTGTGATTTGCTGTTATCCGAAAGATGCTGCTGCCCATCTTCTGTCTCAGTATCCCTCTGTCGCCTCTTACTACACCCACGAGAAGATAATATGGGGTAGTAGGTATTCTTACTCACCCTACACTGGGGTACCTCACATGAATTTGAAGTTTTTGAGAGATACGGCACGTCTTATGGACTCCGGTACATTGTAAGTAAAAATTAGATTATAGTGTTTTGGGTAGGTAATACTGACTACCATGTCTAGGATAGTTCCTCCAGCATGTCTTTATAGTTATTTAATAATAATAATGATGTTTTCGTTGTTCTAGTGGTCGCAAACCTCCTGATCATGAGGTACCGGTACCGGGATCGGGTCGGGCCGAAAATCAGTTATTAAGGTTTTTTTTTGTCAAAAATTCCCAAAAGTTGGTCACCCCCATGCCTCGGAAAGAACCTAAAGGAGTATATACTGTGCTCTAACTTTCTCCGGTCGTATCGGATTGTTGTCCCGTCGAACTATGAGAGTGAGGGAATAGATAGTCCACTTAATCTTGCGAATACACTTGGGTACTATAGTTCTGTTCTGTGCAGATGGCTAGTCTCCGTTGAGACTGGCCTCCGTGACCGAAATTCGGTCTGGAGGACATTGCCGATGCATCGACCTTAGGCAATAAAACCACGAGATTGTGACATTCTATTTCTATTACTGAAATATTTATTCCCTTTGTATAACTCCATCCAAAAATAAATCAACTAAAGAGTAACCTAAAATGAACGGGAAAAAGTGTTAACTTTCAAACCAATTATTTTGAAGATCGGACGACGTTATTAGGCTACTGACATTTTACCCGTTGCGGTTGAACGTTACAAATTAATGCCTTTTAGTATCAATTTTCAACTGCAGTTTGTTGCCTTTATTAAATGCAAGAAGCATCGTTTTGGGGCATACTGAACAAATATATATCTATATATATATATGTTTCGGTTACGGATATAAAATTATTTCGGATTATATGTTAGTTCCGTGTGGGATTAGATTTTTGAGAAATAATAAATATAAATAATTAGGTTATCATTTTAGGTTTAGGCTTTATTTCTAGGTTATCTATCATTTGATATTACAATCAGTCGTTTACTTAAGTAATTATTTTAGCAAATATTACAAACACATCAACAGTCTTCTGAAATCTTTGCATATTGAAGAAGAAAAACTAAAATCTGATTATAACATAGTCTCATTTAGACTCCGTCCCTATCCGAAATTATCTGAAACTTTTATATCGAATTCAGTTACGGTTATTTCGGATAACCGATAGTTTCGGTTACGGTTACGGAGCTCCATAACATCCCTGGTGTAGATAGCATAACTGCAGCGTGACTCTACCATATGAAAATTCTTACTTATTTAACGTAAAAAATATTATGCTTCGATAAAAATATGTGATAATATTTTAAAGTTTAAAGTTTCAAGCTAGAATAAGTCAGATTATGCACCAAAGGACACGTCTCAGCACGTGCAGCGTATACTAACCTGAAATATTACAGTGCAGATTTTTAGTGGGACATCTAATATATAAAATTCTCTTATTGTAGTATGTGTTACCAAACTCCTCCGAAACGGCTGAACCGATTTGTATGAAATTTTGTGTGCATATCGGGTAGGTCTGAGAATCGGCCAACATCTATTTTCCAAACCCCTAAATGATAAGGGTGACCCACCCCTAAATATTTATTTTTATTTTTATGACAAATTTTTTTTTATTATAATTTAGCATTGAAAAATACATAAAACTTGAAACTTGCACCCTTCTACGATCAATCCCTGTTTTTTTAATTTTTATAACTAAAAAATATTTCCTAGAAATAATGTATATGGCAAAGTAACGTTTGCCGGGTCAGCTAGTTATTTACTCATTTTGATTCAATTTTCTGTACGTAGATATTTTATATATTTAGTACATAATAATTAACTGCCTTGTTGGTCTAGTGGTTGTAGTAGTGCGACTGCCAATCATGAAGTCCCGGGTTTGAGTCCCGGGTCGGGCCAAAAATCAGTTTTTTTAATAGCTGTCCGGAGTTAGAAAGTTGGCGGTGTCTTACCCCCCGTACCTCGAAAAGCATGGAAAGCCGTTGAACCTGCGGCTGTTCTCTCTTCAATCGTGTCGTTTTACCGTCCCATCGGACTATGAGAGTGAGGAAATAGAGAGTGCACTTGTACTTGCGCAAACTGGAGGACATTATTATATAATAAATCAATAAAATTGTGAGAATAACCCATCCTCGGCAGTATGGGCAGAAATATCGGCCCTGCACCAACTAAGGTGGTAGGCTTGGCTAAGCCAGGGTTGATACCATCGGGTTTATAACTCTACTTTCCACCTTCACCAGTATGTGAAAATTAGGTTCAGTGTTTTGGGATGGATATTCGACCATCATGTGATCACCATTGACTCGTCCGTTCAACAGGATGCCTAACGTGCAGGTAAGAAAGGCATTTGAAAAAAGTTCCCCCTACATTACTCTAAAAATTATATATATATTGTATATAGAAAAAAAAATATATTAAATACCAAGCGCCTATTTGCCTTTTGGGCCAACTGGAAGAACGACCTCACTGTACAAAATTGTTTCTGTGCCTCGTCGAGGTTCAAAGTTCGATAGGTCGTGACGTGATTAGTTTGCTGTAAAAAAAGAAATCGCAAAGTTAAAATAAAACATCGTCATCACGTAGATGAGTGCTTAACACTCATCTATTTGTAACGCAAGCATTTAATTTAATAAAATTCGTATGCCTAATTTACTATGTTATATAATACCAATATCAACAACCACCCAACGAAATATTAGTTAGCTGCTCTAAATAAACAAAATTTTAACTAGCTCCCGGCTATAAGGGTTTCTAATATCGGCTTATTTTCTTAGTTAAATTGAGTTTATATATTAATTCATTCTATGAAAACAATATGAATAACTGAATTATTACGTCAGAAACGTATTATTCCTAAGAAATTATCGCGTTATATATTTTAATAATATAATAATCTACATCACCATCGTCTTCATTAATAACAACTCATCTTTAGCCTTTTTTGCTTGAAGTTGGTTGCAGATATCCATAGGATGCAGTAACCTTTCATCATCAGGTAGACTGCTAGTTCATTTGTGGATTCAATTTCATAAAATAAAACACGATAATTATTATTAATATTTTTAACAATATAGCAATACTATATATGTTTTGTGTATTTGTGTATGAAACAGAAACAGAAACTTTTTTATTCAATATAGATTATAAATAATACTTATTGAAAGTCACTCTTTTGTTTGATTACCACTGGTTCGGAAAAAACCTCTGTCCTGGGAAGAACCAGCAAGAAACCCAGCGGGACTTTTTTTTTAAATATAACAGCTTACAATCAAGATGTTACACAAATTAACAACACAACAAATTAGAAATAGCTTGGTAGCGATCACCTCATTTCCAGGGGTTATTATCATCCATAAATTCCTTAATATTATAATAACCCTTTTTATACAAACTTAGTTAAATAAAGTTTTTGAACTTTGAACAGGTCAAACTTTGTATATTTTCTGGAATTTTGTTGTAAAAGCGTATACATCGCCCCAAGAATGAATTACTGACTCGATGGAGTCGAGTAACTGGTACTACTAGCTTGTGTCTGTTCCTAGTATTTACAGAATGAATATCACTTATTTTTGTAAAACTACTTTTATTTTTGTGTACGTACATTACATTTTCATAAATGTATTGAGAGGACAAAGTTAATATATTAATTTCCTTAAATTTTTGTCGCAGCGACTCTTTAGGCTTTAAATCATAAATTGCTCTTATGGCCCTCTTTTGCAAAACAAATATAATTTTAGTGTCAGCTGCGTGTCCCCATAGCAAAATACCATACGACATTATGCTATGGAAGTAGCTGAAGTAAACTAGTCTAGCTGTTTCAACACTGGTTAGACTTCTAATCTTTTTTACGGCATGTGCTGCAGAACTAAGTCTGCTTGCTAGTTTTGATATATGGGGGCTCCATTGAAGCTTCGCGTCTAGTGTGATTCCAAGAAAAATGGTGGTATCTACAAGACTCAGTTTCTCCCCATTTAAAATTACATTAGTATTTAATTGTTTGACATTTGGAGTCACGAATTTCATACATTTTGTTTTAGTTATTTAAATGGCTTAAATGCAAATTATTAACATCGAACCAATTTACTAATTTAGATATAGCATTATTTACTTCGTCATATTTTAGTAATTGTCGACTTAATTTGAAAATTAAAGAAGTGTCATCTGCAAATAATACTATATCATGGTTATCCCCTACTATGTAAACAAATACCTTCACACACGGAGATTTTGTGGGCTTATCTAAATATACTTACCGAGTAATTCTTAGCATGGATTAGATTTCTGTTGTTATTGGATTAAACAGAATGCTTGTCAGGAGATGATTCTGACTAATGATACTTCTCTATATGCTCGAATTTGTTTATAAACAATCAACTTTCTCGTGGATAAATACATCCAGGATCATTTTATACGTTCAACTGTAAAATGTTAAATAATTAAAAAAAGAATTGATAGTAAAACCCTATTTCTATCTTCGCCGGCGCCACTGAAATTGTTCATGAAAATTAAAGCCCATATCAAGCACACATAGAAAAATATGGCAATGGAATTTATTAATTAAATATTTATAGAACTCGTGGAATACACGAATTTCCACCAACACGGCGCGGCGGACGTTATCCTCCCGTAAACGGAAGGATGTCGGTGCCAAGCAGAGGGATGTGAGTATATTTAAATATTTAGTTTTTAAAGTTCGTTGCCTTGTATACAGGGTTATTTTTCAAAGAATAGCTAAATTATAAACTTAAGTTCAAATATATAAATAATGATATGTCGTTACTGCAATTTTTGAAAATACGTATAAAAAGGCTTCTACTTTTATTTGAAACTATCCTAAACCAAATGTAATTTATGGGCAACAAATACGCGTACACATGCTCCTCTGTGTGCGATTCAATTCACAACGTTTTTGCCAACCGATCGACCCTTACGAATGTGTGCGTGCTTATTAAAATAGTAGGCGATAGATATTTATAATTGACAATCAGTAAAAATAATGCATTGCCTATATTATTTATTCTGAAACTTCTTCGCAAATTTGGCAGGTTATTGCAAAACAACCCTGTATAAATATAAAATAAAGAAAGTAAGCCTCTATACGTCCCAATACTGGGCACAGCCCGACTTTCATTTCCGAAAGGGTTTGAGGTCAACGAAGTTTCCATCGCGCTGTCCCAATACGTATTGATTATATACTGCACATGCCATCGAAATATTTTTTTAAATTTCATTAAGATTTCTAAAAGAGGTTTCCTCAATTTATTTTAATTCACCGCCAAGCGCGTGAAAAGTCAGCACTTAAATTAGCAATTAACAATTCCATCGGTGTCGGCAGGCCGCTGCCGCTTTCTGTGAAACTTGCAATCGAATACATTTCATCTTCTATTTAACAATAACAAATCAAAAAATGCCTATTTCATAAAATAACAAAGGTCTGAATCAATTTATCATGTGCTGACGGCGGAATAGAATATAACACCCCATTTCATCCCATGGCATATAGATGGCGATATAGCTATCTCTTTTTGATAGACGTATAAAACTCAGACCGGCGACGTTCAGCAGCGTCGAAGGTACGAAACGTACCACACGTTTCGTACCTTCGACGCTGCAACTGCTATTGTCAAGCTGCCGACCAAGCACAGTCTTTCCATCAACGGGGAAATCCTAGCAGTGGACTTTTAAAAATACATGATGATGATGATGATGAATCTATTATTATTTTTACAGAAATACTACACAGCTAATGTTTTTTTATAGGATAAGGGTGACAAACGAGCACGCAGTCCGCCTGATGGTAAGTGGTTGCTGTGGCTCATAGACACCTACATCTATCCTCGTTTGCGAATCAAAATGCAGATGCGTGGTCACCCGTGAGAACTAAGGTGGGATGCCTCTTTTCCAGTAAAAAGGGTCTCCGGTTCTATACACCCACCATATAAAATACAGCAGTATTAAGCTGTTATTTGACGCTGATGAGAGCGTGGTCCTTCCCCAGTCGAGCCGGCCCATTCGTGCTACAACTATACAACTAATATAGCTGCAGCATGGCTCTACCACGTAATATTAACTATAATTTATAACTTATATAATTTTATAAATTGAAGGTAAATGAGATTAAACCCGTAAATTTGTTTCAACAAATAAGTAAAATACGTTGAGTTTAGACACAGTTTTCCTTAATTCCTTAATTTTATCAATCGTTTACATGCCTGCGTTGAAGAAGAGATACCTTCATGTTCTTTTTTCCGTACTTTATGTACTAAAGACAGGTCATCTGGGTTTGAAATTAATCTCGCACACATCCAAATATTTTCGCAATCTTTCACATACATAAACTTTGTATACTGGTAGAATGAAATATTATGTGACAATTATTTATTTAATTGATTCAGATATTATTAAGGGTTACAAATGAGCATATAGAGTTTACCTGATGGTAAATAGATGATGTGGGCCATAAACACATATGCATCATTCATATCGATTTAGAATTATAATGCAAATTTGTTATCAACTATGTGGCCTCGTTACTAGTTTCTTTTATAGGATATGGTTGACAAACGGGCAAACAATCCACCTGATGGTAAGTGGTTGCTGTGGCCCATAGATATCTACGTATATTCTCAATTACACATAAAATGCAGATACGTTGTCACCCGTGAGGACTAAGATGGAATACCTTGTTCCCAGTAAAATGGATCTCCGGTTGTCTACACTCACCACACGAAACACTGAAGCATTAAGCTGCTATTTCACGCTGTATTCTGTGAGAGCTTGGTTCTTTCCCGGTCGAGCCGACTCATTCGTGCTGCAACTATATACTACTATTATAGGTGTAGCATTGCTCTACAAAGTATAAAGCCAGTTGAAACTATCTCCAGTTTTCGTCACTCAATTTAATTATTTTTCATGTAAATCAGAAACAATACTGTACTCCATAGACAACTATAACCATCTTCACGCATAGGAGGATACAGATATACGTTGTCACCACTGAGGTCAAGTTGAAATGCCTCACAGTCTGTAATCATAATTGTTCTCTATTGCCTTCAAAGCGGTACAAACAAGTGCAAGCATGGCTATTTGACGGCGGAAATTAAGAGGTTTGGAGCTACCCAGACAGATTCTTGGGTAGGAAAGTAGTCCTACTACCTAGAATATAAATACAGCAGCTTTATGCTGCTATTTTATTCATTCATTCATTGCAGCCCTTCACAAGAACACTGCTAAATATAGGTCTCCCCCAAGGGGTGCCACAAAGCTATTGCTATTACTTGCGCTATTCTGTGCGAGCGTGGTCCTGTCCGTGTCGTAGCCGACCAATTCATTCTACACCCATAATTCGTTTCAACGTAGGTCCACCATACTGTATCACTTCTCGCAATAAAATAAACTCTCTCGATATTAAGTATAAATCTAGTGTCTATTTTTATATTATGTATAAATATGTACCCGTAGGATCATCATCATCATCATCATTACAGCCCTTCACAAGTCCACTGCTGAACATAGGCCTCCCCCAAGGAATGCCACAAAGCACGGTCCTGAGCCACCTGCATCCATCGACTTCCTGCATGTCTTACCAGGTCGTCACTCCATCTCGTGGGGGGACGCCCTACACTTCGCCCACCGGTACGAGGCTGCCACTCGAGAACCTTATTATATTATATAATATAATATATAATTCGATATTGATAACCCGTAGGTTATCAATATCGAATTAATCTGTATTGTCTGAAAATATTTAAGGATAAGTGGTATTACCATAGGTGATATTACCAAGGGACTGGCTCGAAAAAACACTAATTATACTCAACTTATTATATTCGCTACAATGATGCATTATGTTTTAACAAAATTATCGCGTTGAATTACTGCAGCCGTGGCCGTTCCGTTTATATACGCGTACATATACAGATTTCAACCATAGATTACCTTTTACAGGGTAGGCTTATTTTAAGCAGCAAACATGTAATGAGCTGTAATTATGTTGATGATGATACATCAAGGTTGTAATGCCTTTCTAAACGCTACTGCTTGAGGTTGGAGACACAAAGAATAATTATAATTCAAATTTAAAAACTTTGTCATGTGACAGTTTTATACTATTGGCAGAGCCATAATATAAAATCCATTTAGCACGAATGGGCCAGTTCAACTGGGGAAGGACCCCACTCTCACAGAATACCAGCGTAAAAAAGAAGCTTAATGCTGCTGTGTTTCGTATGGTGACAGTGGAGAACCGGAAACCCCTTTTTACTGGATACGAGCTATTCCGCACACATCCAAAAAGTTACGTTTCCGCTTGGTTTTTATATTTTTGTTTAGTAACGTCTTGTGTTGCCAAATTATGGTTTTCTGAAAACTGTAAATGTATCCTTGTAAATCGATTAGTAATTGGAGATTAATTATATTTGATTGTACATACAACATATATTTAAGTATTTACCTGAAAAACATTACTCTTTTGGTAAGGCAATCGGGACAAAATAACATTTTATGATTTGCGTTAAATATTAATCACAACCTTTGCAGATACGATAACAGGCATTATTGTTATGAATCAAAATTAATATTATAAATCAAAATTAATTTTATAAATAAAAATTAATAATACAAATCAAACCTACTCAAAAAGATTGGAGTTGTGTAATCGTTTTGCATTTGCCAAGTAAATAAATCTTTTATCCTAAACATTTTCAATTTAATTTCATTTCTATTTATTAACTTAATTGTTACAAATTTCATAAAATATCAAAATAATCCAAAGTTTGAAGTTTAGCTGTTCTTTTAATACAATACATAAAATCTCCTCTGGTTATGGCACGAGTGCAGTCACAGATAAGCTGTTTACCTACGAGAATAAGCCGACGTTAACCTTAATAGCTCGGAGCTAATTTAAATTTTGCTTACTGTAAGGGTTCGCATTTAATATTAATTTTAATCTCATAAATGAGTATCAAAACACTGAATGGACATGAAAATGTCTACTTTTTATAGATGTGGGGGGAAATGAGCATGCGGCTCTGCTGGTGGTCATGGATGGTAAGACCAGGGGAATTGTAAGTTAATTGCTTTATATAAAGTTTAAATATTATTTTTAAAAAACAGCAAGCAATACAAGTAAATGTATAAATAACACAAATAAAGTGTACTAATAAACTCCAAAAGAATTTTACACATTTTTATATATAAAAATTACGTGTCACATTGTTTGTCCGCGATGAACTCCTAAATTATTGAACTGATTTCAATGAAATTATTCACAATGTGTGCAGTTTGGTCCAATATGAGAGATAGGATAGTTTTTATCCCGATAAGTGACCCTCAGTTTTTCTTATCATGAATTTAATGATGTTTTTTGGACACATGGTCGTCGGAAAGGGCAGAACAACGTCTGCCTGGTCAGCTAGTGAAATATATAAATAAAAGAAAATACAAGTGTAATAAAAAAGGAAATTAGTGGTTTAAAATGTGATAATATTATAACTCAAATAAATTTAAACAAAAACAATTGACAAATCCTTTTGACATAGCTAATGCATTAATGACCATTTTATTGAATTGACTAATACAAAAAATCTGACGACAAATAAGACAAAAAAACCAACTGCTAAGAGCAAACTAATAGGAAACACGATGTTTATTCTTCCGACTTCAAAAGAAAAAGGTAAAAAATGACATAAACAATTATCGCTCAATTACTATTATACTAAACTTGTTCTATCAAAGGTGTTTGAGAAATATATACACATGAGAATACTTAATTATTGCAACACATACAACATCATTAATAAAGATCAATTCGGTTTCCAAAAAAGAAGAGTCGACAACTTTATCAATATTTACTCTTGTGCAAGCAATACTGACAGAATTAAATATAGATTATCTAACAACAGGTCTATTTTTTGACTTTTCCAAGGCGTTCGATTTTCTAGACCACGACTTCTTATTAATTAAACTTGAAAATAATGTATTTGACCTTTTTTGAAATAAAAGTTTCTTGAAATGTATGTAACATAAACTTAAATTTGCATACTAATTATAAGCAAGACATGTGAACTTTTTGTACCACATACAAGTACCATGTTTTAAGCAAATAAATAAGTTATTATTATTATTATTTGGGGTATTCATAGAGTATTCCCATCTAGTTGGACTGAATAAATATATTAAAGGAAATAATAAATAAACATATATATATATATATATATATATATATATATATATATATATATATATATACATCAAAAGCTAATGAATGAATACATCAAAACCTTAAAACGAACTTGTACAACCAGCGCGTGTTGCCAGTGATGACTTACGGCTCTGAGACGTGGTCCTTCACTGCTGGCCGTATGAGGAAGCTCAAGGTCGCTCAGCGAGCTATGGAGAGGGCTATGCTCGAAGTTTCTCTGCGTGATAAACTTAGAAATGAGGATATCCGCAGTAGAACCAGAGTAACCGACATAGCCCAACGGATTAGTAAGCTGAAGTGGCAGTGGGCTGGCCATACATTACTCTGGTTCTACTGCGGATATCCTCATTCCTAAGTTTATCACGCAGAGAACTCCGAGCATAGCCCTCTCCATAGCTCGCTGAGTGACCTTGAGCTTCCTCATACGGCCAACAGTGAAGGACCACGTCTCAGTTTTTGAGGTATGTCTGACGAGAAGATGTGTCGTAGCTTCCCGAACGCTGCCCAGCCGAGTTGAATCCGTCGATTGACCTCTCGGTCGAAGTTGGACTTACCTAGTCGGACTATTTGTCCCAGGTAAACATACTCGTCAACAACTTCGAGCTTAGTGCTCCCAACAACTACCGGCATAGGTGTGACATGGACATTAAACATGATCTTTCTTTTGTCCATGTTCATCTTAAGACCTATCCGTTGGGAAACACTATTGAGGTCATTGAGCATAGTGCTTAGGTCCTCCGGCGATTCTGCCATAAGGACTATATCGTCGGCAGTTCGAAGGTGAGTGATGTACTCGCCATTGATGTTGATACCGTATCCTTTCCAGTCCAGAAGCTTGAAAACGTCTTCCAATGCAGCGGTGAAGAGTTTCGGGGATATGACGTCACCCTGTCTTACATCTCTCTGCAATTGGATAGGTTTCGTACTCTGGTTCTGTACTCGGATAGCCATCGTAGCCCTCCTGTACAAGCACTTCAACACTTCGATATACCGACAATCAACTTGGCACTGCTGAAGGGACTGCAGCACCGCCCAAATTTCGACGGAATCAAAGGCTTTCCCATAGTCCACATACGCCAGACATAGTGGCAAATTGTACTCTTCGGACTTCTGTACAATTTGCCGAAGGGTATGTATGTGGTCTATGGTGCTAAATCCCTTTCGGAAACCGGCTTGTTCGGGAGGCTGGAAGTCGTCAAGTCTGCGCGCGAGACGATTCGTAATGACTCTCGAAAATAGCACGTAGACGCGGCCCAGAAGGGAAATCGGTCTGTAGTTCTTCAAGAGAGTGTTGTCACCTTTCTTAAAGAACAAGACCACCGCACTTCTGCTCCACGCCTCCGATGTAATGCCACCATGGAGGACGGAATTAAAGAACTTCTGAAGGACTTCAAGTACCGGTCTTCCACCCTCTTTCAGAAGCTCCGCTGTAATTCCATCCTCGCCTGGGGCCTTACCGTTTTTAAGGTGCTGGAGAGCCATTCTAATCTCGCTCAGACTGACGTCCGGGATATCTTCGGAATAGTGTCGGATGAGACTCGCTCTTGGATCGTTACTCACACTTACGTGTGGCTCCAACGATGATGTGTACAGCTGCCCATAGAACCTCTCAATCTCACTCAAAATCTCAGGTGTCCCGGAAACGATACTGCCACATTCTGTCTTCAACTTTGACAGTTGGCTCTTTCTGGCAGACAGATCTCTGGCAAAGACTTTGGAGCCTTGGTTCCGCTCGATCGCTTCTTCAATACGAGCTGTATTGAAGTTGCGTAAGTCCCGCCGCATGCATTTGGAGATCTGTCTGTTCAGATGCCTGTATGCTGTCAAGTCTGTTGAAGAATGCAGCTTCATCTCCCGTCTAACAGCCATGAGATTAAGAGTGTGATCGGAGAGTTTTTGTGTTCTTCTGCGGCGGGTCTTGCAGAACTTAGCTCCGACCGCGTGGACAGTTTCCACGAGCTTGTCATTCATATCGTCCACTTCATTGCAGTCTTCCAGGCACAGAAAACGGTTTTGTAACTCGAGCTGAAAGGTTTCGGGACTTTGGATTAGGGCACGAGGGGGACGGAGCGTTGACTTCATTAGACGAGACCTCTCCAACTTATCGTTTAGGTTCCGTGTGCCTCTAACCATTCGGTGATCGCTACCAGTTTTCACCCTCGCGATCACGGAGACATCACTGAACAGTTGTCGTCTGGTCGTCATAATGAAGTCAATCTCATTTTTTGTCGAACCATCGGGGCTCGACCAGGTCCACTTCCTGTGGGGCCGCTTCTGGAAGAAAGAGTTCATCATAAAGAGTCCCTCTTTCTCCATGAAGTCGGCCAGCTGCTGGCCCCTTGGGTTCCGTTGCCCTATTCCAAATTTCCCTACTTTCAGCTCGCCGTCTTCTCTTGTGCCTAGTTTTGCATTGAAGTCTCCCATTAACACCGTATTTTGGGTTTTGGAGTAATGCATGGCTCTAGAGATATCCTCATACATTTCCTCCACCTCCTCATCGGGGTGTGCCGAGGTTGGTGCGTAAACCTGTATGACCTTCAGCGAATACCGTTTCGTGATTCTGAGTATGAGGTACGCAACCCTCGTCGACACACTCCTGATCTTTACAACGTTGTTAACGAGATACTTGTGGACGATAAATCCGACACCTTTTACGACACGGGTTACTTATGGGGATAAAAATTACCCTATCTCTCAAGTTGGACCAAACTGCACACATTGTGAAACATTTCATTGAAATCATTTCAGTAGTTTAGGAGTTCATCGCGGAATAAAATAACTTAAATCGCAAAAATTAAATGATAAAATAATAGAAGTACATAACTCACGAGAATGTACGTGGATTGATACAAGTTGAAAATTATCATCCTCCAAGGAGTAGGGGCTGCCCTAGTACTTAAAATCAATCGATCTGTAGTAAAGTGCTCGGTAAAATCATTTGTTTTAAATTTACCAACGAGCGCGGTGCGTGTGCGTAGTCATCCCCGGCTGTTATGTTAAGCACATCCAGTAGCTATATCTGTGGGCGTGGCCGCAAAGAGTTCGTATGCAACAGCTCCTGCACGGCTATTATATCCTGTTATATTGATACGCACCAACCTCGGCACACCCCGATCAGGAGGTGGAGGAAATGTATGAGGATATCTCTAGAGCCATGCATTCTTCCAAAACCCAATATACGGTGTTAATGGGAGACTTCAATGCAAAACTAGGCACAAGAGAGAACGGTGAGCTGAAAGTAGGGAAATTTGGAATAGGGCAACGGAACCCAAGGGGCCAGCAGCTGGCCGACTTCATGGAGAAAGAGGGACTCTTTATGATGAACTCTTTCTTCCAGAAGCGGCCCCACAGGAAGTGGACCTGGTCGAGCCCCGACGGTTCGACAAAAAATGAGATTGACTTCATTATGACGACCAGACGACAACTGTTCAGTGATGTCTCAGTGATCGCGAGGGTGAAAACCGGCAGCGATCACCGAATGGTTAAAGGCACACTGAACCTAAACGTTAAGTTGGAGAGGTCTCGTCTAATGAAGTCAACGTTCCGTCCCCCTCGTGCTCTAATCCAAAGTCCCGAAACCTTTCAGCTCGAGTTACAAAACCGTTTTCAGTGCCTAGAAGACTGCAATGAAGTGGACGATTTGAATGACAAGCTCGTGGAAACTGTCCATGCGGTCGGAGCTAAGTTCTGCAAGACCCGCCGCAGAAGAACACAAAAACTCTCCGATCACACTCTTAATCTCATGGCTGTTAGACGGGAGATGAAGCTACATTCTTCAACAGATTTAACAGCATACAGGCAACTGAACAGACAGATCTCCAAATGCATGCGGCGGGACTTACGCAACTTCAATACAGCTCGTATTGAAGAAGCGATCGAGCGGAACCAAGGCTCCAAAGTCTTTGCCAGAGATCTGTCTGCCAGAAAGCGCCAACTGTCAAAGCTGAAGACAGAATGTGGCAGCATCGTTTCCGGGGCACCTGAGATTTTAAGTGAGATTGAGAGGTTCTATGGGCAGCTGTACACGTCATCGTTGGAGCCGCACGCAAGTGTGAGTAACGATCCAAGAGCGAGTCTTATCCGACATTATTCCGATGATATCCCGGACGTCAGTCTGAGCGAGATTAGAATGGCTCTCCAGCACCTTAAAAACGGCAAGGCCCCAGGCGAGGATGGAATTACAGCGGAGCTTCTGAAAGCGGGTGGAAAACCGGTACTTGAAGTCCTTCAGAAGCTCTTTAATTCCGTCCTCCATGGTGGCATTACACCGGAGGCGTGGAGCAGAAGTGCGGTGGTCTTGTTCTTCAAGAAAGGCGACAACGCTCTCTTGAAGAACTACAGACCGATTTCCCTTCTGAGCCGCGTCTACGTGCTGTTTTCGAGAGTCATTACGAATCGTCTCGCGCGCAGACTTGACGACTTCCAGCCTCCCCAACAAGCCGGTTTCCGAAAAGGCTTTAGCACCATAGACCACATACATACCCTTCGGCAAATTGTACAGAAGTCCGAGGAGTACAATTTGCCACTATGTCTGGCGTATGTGGACTATGAGAAAGCCTTTGATTCCGTCGAAATTTGGGCGGTGCTGCAGTCCCTTCAGCGATGCCAAGTTGACTGTCGGTATATCGAAGTGTTGAAGTGCTTGTACAGTAGGGCTACGATGGCTATCCGAGTACAGAACCAGAGTACGAAACCTATCCAATTGCAGAGAGGTGTAAGACAGGGTGACGTCATATCCCCGAAACTCTTTACCGCTGCATTGGAAGTTGTTTTTCAAGCTTCTGGACTGGAAAGGATACGGTATCAACATCAATGGCGAGTACATCACTCACCTTCGATTTGCCGACGATATAGTCCTTATGGCAGAATCGCTGGAGGACCTAAGCACTATGCTCAATGACCTCAATAGTGTTTCCCAACGGATAGGTCTTAAGATGAACATGGACAAAACAAAGATCATGTTTAATGTCCATGTCACACCTATGCCGGTAGTTGTTGGGAACACTAAGCTCGAAGTTGTTGACGAGTATGTTTACCTGGGACAAATAGTCCGACTAGGTAAGTCCAACTTCGACCGAGAGGTCAATCGACGGATTCAACTCGGTTGGGCAGCGTTCGGGAAATTACGGCACATCTTCTCGTCAGGTATACCTCAAAACTTGAAAACGAGACTGTACACCTAGTGCGTGTTGCCAATGATGACATCCGGAACTGAGACGTGGTCCTTCACTGCTGGCCGGATGAGGAAGCTCAAGGTCGCTCAGCGAGCTATGGAGAGGGCTATGCTCGGAGTTTCTCTGCGTGATAAACTCAGAAATGAGGATATCCGCAGTAGAACTAGAGTGACCGACATAGCCCAACGGATTAGTAAGCTGAAGTGGCAATGGGCCGGCCATATAGCTCGAAGAACCGACAACCGATGGGGAAGAAAGGTTCTCGAGTGGCAGCCTCGTACCGGCAGGCGAAGTGTAGGGCGTCCCCCCACTAGATGGAGTGACGACCTGGTAAGATATGCAGGAAGTCGATGGATGCAGGTGGCTCAGGACCGTGCTTTGTGGCATTCTTTGGGGGAGGCCTATGTTCAGCAGTGGACTTGTGAAGGGCTGTAATGATGATGATGATGATATTGATACATCTGCACTCTGTGATCTGCGTGAGCTTAGTTTTGTATTGAACTAAGTAAAATATTTTGCTCTTGAATTGTCATTATACCCTAGTACTGCAAATGAATAAATCATTCTCCGATCCCAATATAATGAAACAAATAGAGCACTCATCGCCAAACTTCATAAGTAGGCGTCAAAAAAGGGGCAGAGAACGTGACTATGAGGAAGAATTCAAGGCATTTAAAGAAGACCAATGATGACATCATTATTAACACAACAAAAAAATTAACTGAAAAAAATTTGCTCCGCTTAAATTGAGATCAAAGAATGTAACAATAACATTGAACGCTCTCTTAACTTTGTGACTAAACAAAACGAAGTACTAAAAAAAAAATTGAAAAACTAGAATTGCAATCAACTAAAGATAGAGAATATATCATGATGTTGGAAGACAAGATTGTGGATTTGCAGGGTGCAAATCGGAAAACCAACCTTGAAATAAAAAATATGCCAAGAATACCACAAGAATCAAAAGAAACTCTAGTTGACATGATTACTAAACTAGGAAAAACTATTAACTGCGTTATCAATAAAGACATTAGAGACCTTTACCGAGAAGAAGGGAGCGAATTATTAAGCCCTGGATGACTGTGGGTGTACTCCGCTGCATTAGGAATAGAAACATTATGCAAAGTAAACTGAAGTTAGACCCAGGAAACTATACACTTAAAACTACATATAAACGATATCGAAATTTTTGTATAAGTATAATTAAAAAATTAAAAAGAAATTATGATAAAATGCAACTTGAAAAAGCTATTACAGATCCAAAGAAGCTATAGAACACTATAAACAGCATAATTCATCGTAAAACATCCAAATTTCAAACCTCAGAGCTTCTTAATACTGCAAAGTCACTACAAGAGTCACTAGATAAAATTAACACCTATTTCGCTATTATTGGAAAACAATTAGCTGAATATATTACCACTAGCAGTTGCGTAACACAAATAAGTAACAATATTTCTCTGGGTTCTCGAGTATCATCATTTGCACACATAAACACTGATCCTGTAGAGGTACACTCTATTCTTACAAATTCAAATTCAAATTCAAATTCATTTATTTACCATAAATAGGGTAAATTATAGGTTTTTACAATAAAAATAAGTTGCTTAAAGACCTATTTAGCCATGAGGTACGGCATGCAAACTTTTTTTTTAAATTGTACAAATTATGTTGGTGGTAATAGATTCTAAATTGTCAACTTATTAAATGTAAGTTATATAATTCAAAATGTCGTAATTTACAATGTCAATGTCATAATTAAAATTTAAATTTAAATACATCCGATCATTAATTAAAGGCCAGATAAAATAGTGATACTCAGTGATACACAGCAATTTTGTCCATCACATGTAAACCTGCATATTATTATCATTTTGAAATTCCTTAACACTATAATAACATTTTTTTATTAGCCATTCACGTAACTTTTTGGTCATGAGAATCATAGAGCCGTGCTTGAACTGCTTTGGAATTTTATTAAATATTTTTACACACATGCAGTAACAACCTTTCTGAAAGAGAGAAGTTTTTGGTTTATGGTCTAGGACAAGCCGCTTATTATCTCTAGTGCTTCGTGGATATATATCACAAGCTGACTTAAATAACTCTGCATGTTGTTTGACAAATTTATATATTTGTAATATGTACATGCCAGGGACTGTTAATATACCCAGCTTAATGAATAGGGGCTTGCATGTATCTAATGGACCTTTACCGCATATAGCACGTATACATTTTTTTTGTGCGATAAGAACTCTATTTACTTCAATGCTGTTGCCCCACAGAACCAGACCATAATTAATATTAGACGCGACGTAACCATAATAAGCAGACATAGTTACGCTGAGCGTCGTTATCTTAGTTAAACGCCTTAAGACGAAAGCAAACCTGTTAATTTTATTACAAATTTTGTCAATGTGGCCGGTGAAATTTAAGTTCTCGTCAAGTACTACACCCAAAAATGAAGCCATGGTAGTCCTTTCAATAGTTATATTTTTGTACAGCACATTAAGATTGTTTACTGCTCGTCTTTTTATATTAAAATTTATAAAATTGGTCTTGTTCAGATTTACATTTAGATTAATTAATTTAAGATATTGAACTATATTATGAATTGTATTATTAATGTCATTTTCATAACTATTTAAATTGTCATTATAATTCGATTTAACAATAATGGAAATGTCATCAGCAAACATTATGCATTGATGTTTAGTCACTCTCGGTAAATCATTTATATATAATAAAAATAATATAGGACCTAGAACGCTACCCTGTGGTACTCCAAACTTATTTATTTTATAATCAGAACGATCGGATGTAGTTGTATTTCTCACGCTTATTCTATTTATTTCTACGCACTGGTGTCTATTTTCTAGATATGTTTTAAGCCAAGAGTGAGAAAGACCTCTGATTCCATACTTTTCCAGTTTATCTAACAGGACGCTATGAACTACAAAATCGAACGCCTTAGACATATCGAAGAAAAGTACAGTAGTACGCTGTTTATCATCGAGTCCAAGAATAACGTTATGTATTAGATTAAAGCACGCGAGGGTAGTTGATTTTCCCTTCTGGAACCCATTTTGCTCCGGTGTAATGATTTTGAATTTTGTTAAATAGTCAAGCAGTCGTTTTTGCATGGCCTTTTCAAATACCTTGGATAACACCGGTACTAATGTATTAATGTATCTTATATCAATGAAGTCCGATAGCGCTCCTGGGTGAGACAATATACCAACGCACTTTTTAAAACTAGCATACAAAGAGATTATGCCTATCTTAGTACACCTGACGAATCAGTGTTTTGAGCACATGATTTTCCCTAAAGGTCTAAAACAATTAATCATTACGCCTGTACATAAGAACGCTGATAAAACCGATCCTTCTAACTTTAGGCCTATATCTATACTATCGGCGATTGCAAAGATTTTGGAGAAATTGATAAATGTCCGGCTGGTAAATTATTTTTCTAAATTTAATGTTATTTCTGCCTCAAAATTTGGTTTTCGCAAGAACCTTTCTACTAAAAATACAGTATTGGCTTTGACCTCCTCTATTGTTGAAAATGTTGATTTTGGAAACAAAGTGCCTAGCGGTTTTCCTTGACTTAAAAAAAGCCTTTGATACGGTGTCCATATCCATTCTTTTGAGAAACCTTCAAAGTGTGAGAATCAGAGGCACACCGTACAAGCTACTAGAAACCTATCTTAGTGACCGTAATTCGCGAGTTAGTGTAAGGACAACACTGAATTCTGAATGTAATGTCAGTTATGGGGTGCCACAAGGCAGTGTGCTCGGCCCAACTTTGTTTCTAGTGTATATTAACAGTCTATGCAACATGAAAATAGATAGTGGTCGCATTTTTTTGTACGCTGATGACACTGCCATAGTTTTTTCGCCCAAAAGCTGGGATCATTTAAAAGTGCAGACAGAAATGGGCTTAGCCCGGATTGCTTCTTGGCAGAAAAATAATCTCTTAACTCTTAATGTGCAAAAAAGTAACTACATATTTCAGTAAATACAAGTCAACCCTCAATTGGTTTTAAAATTATTATCCACCAATGCGATAAAATTTTAACTATCTGTTCGTGTGCTGAATTAAATAAAGTGTCAAATACAAAATATCTGGGTGTAATATCTGAGTGAAAGAGCACAGAGAGCATTAATAAAAGTTATGTGTTTTAAGGCGCGTAAATTTTCGACTGGCCAACTTTATTCCACCACTGGTATTTTATCTGTGAGGAAACTATATATTCTTAATACTGTTTTGAGAAAACACAAATCGATTTCTTATAAATCGAATATAAATATTACGAGAAGGAAACATAACATCATCGCACAAACTCGAGTTAAATCAGTATTTGCTGAGAGACAATTCGCGAAGAAATCAGTTGACTTATATAATAAAATAAACAAGGAAATAAATGTTCACCCCTTAACGTTCACAAAATGCAAAATTGCTTACTAAACTACACTAAACTACTACACTAAATGGTTAAACGTTTATTTTATTTAAATTTGCGATAGCTGTGTACCTCTTTTATTTTAAAATTGAAATTGTAGCCCTTATTTGTATTTATTTGGCGGTTTCTAGTCTATTGTGTAACCTCGCTATGTATGAGCGGTGCTTCCTAGCACAAGCAAGATTATTTGCTTAAAAGGAATCTCCAAGTACTTAAAATTGTATTAGGCTTAGTTACCGTAATAAATTATTTTGTATTCTTTGTATTTGTGTTTGTATTCCTTTAAAGACTTTCGCTTTACCCTTTGGGTAAGCCATTCTGAGTGGTGATGGGCTAGTTCTTTCGGCCTGCTGAGATCAGAAACGTCGGTATTGACCTTTGCCTCATTATCAACATTGCGTGCAGGTCATTGACCCGAAAGAGTTTTATACTTGAGTTGATTTCGCGAATAATTGCGGCTGAAATGGTTCTTTGCGTCGAACCGGTTCCTGCCATGTTGTGGCAGAGATACTTAGTAGCCGTGGCTAAATTACTCCCGATGAATGAAGAAAAAGCCATCCTGGCTTGGCGAACGTACTCAATGTCCGTCTGCTATCAGCCTGCCTTCAATCAAACCTGCATCTGTGACGGAAGATTGAACGCTGGCTACTCACTGTATGTCATAAATCGTACAAAAAGAAAGAAATTTTAAATCGAATTATTATCTGCGATTAGAAGTGAATCCTATAAGATAAAGCGTTCATCACAGTGATTAGATTCAAGTGCTGATCGAACGTTGCTCGAAACGATGGTGACAGTTTGCTGGTCTACTGTTTGTGTTATTTACTATAACTTCTTGCCATCTGGTGTCATAGCTACTGCTGAGTGTCATTGTCAACAATTGCAAATAATCGTAGAGAAGTTGGTACTCAAACAACCCAGATTAGTGAACTGCTCTTCGCTGTTACTTCTTCATCAAAACGCCCGACCACATACTACTGCACAACAGGTGGTGCCAAAAACTAGCAGAATGACCGTTACATACCCTCCCTCATCCACCAGTATGGTGATCCAGATCTTGTTCCAACTAATTTTCAATTTTTATGAAATTTCAATATTGGCAAAGCAGTTAAGGGTTCATTGATTCTTGCTCAACAGACCTTTATTATGTTGTGCAAGGGTTTCTATTATGTTTGCCTAAATTAATAAAACATTTATGCTATTTTATGGGCAGTTTTCGCGAACTGCCCATAAAATGCATGAATGCTTTATTAATTTAGGCAAATATTTTTCGATAAATTAAAGTTGCTTTTTGTAAAAATAAATATTTCACTTTTCTCATACAAACTACATTCTCCTACGGAAAGGCCTATGTACAGCAATGGACTTAGGACAAGCTGTAATGATGATGATGATGATGGTGATACATAACAGCAACTTAATAAGTAATGCATTTGGAGTGATTATTTACTAGCTTTCATTTGATACCTGTATTTTTAGAATATTAAAATATATATTAATATTCTAACAGTCTCCGAACGACGCGATGCCTATTTCGTTAGATTTAACGCCTTTAAAACACAAGCGTGTCTTTTTACTACTAAAAGAAGCCCGCTCACCTTGGCTCCTACCTTCCGGAATGTATCCTTGGAGTATACTGGCTACCTTCAGTTCTTAGGGGATGAATTTACTCTAAACATCAAAAGTAGCCACAAAGAAACTTTGTGTCCTTGCAAGGGTGCGGCGGTACTTCACGCCGGGGCAGCTTCTTACCTTATATAAAGCGCAAGTCCGGTCGTGCATGGAGTACTGCTGTCATATATGGGGTGATGCTGCAAAATGCCACCTGGGAGCGTTGAACTCAGTGGAGAGACTTGCTAAGAGGCTCATTTCTAATCAAGGTCATCGATTTTGTTGAAACCAATCTTGTCAGCCTCGAACACAGGCGTAGAGTAGCCAGTCTCTCGGTATTCTATAGGATGGATTTCGGTGAGTGTGCGCAGGATATACACGCTTTAATTGCTCCCTCTCCTTTCCACCATAGGACAACCAGGCGGTCGGCGGATCTTCACCCCTTTGCTGTCAATATTCCACGCATTAGAACCAAATGATTTGCTTCGTCTTTTATAATACGTATAGCAAAGGAGTGGAATAATTTGCCGGCGTCTATCTTTCTGTCTGATTACAATCTGGGCGTCTTCAAGGCACGAGTGAATAGGCTTTTGTTACGCTAAGACATTGCGATTTACCATCTAGGGCTGCATTACCACTTACCACCAGGTGGGATATGGTCAAGCACTGGTTTATAATAAGTAAAAAAAATACTCACTCTTTCCTCGCAGGCGCCATATCCTATATCACTTCCACAACGAAGATGAATCTAATGACGCCTAATATGGTATCGTCTATCGACCCTTTTAGGTTCTAGAGCGTGTCTAAGAAATATATTATAATATATAAAATTATCCTCCTTCTGGGGCAAATACAAGGTTTAATTTCTTGTTGTTGACGAACTAATAGCTTAGAAAAATCCCGGGTGTAAAGTAATTCATTTATAATAGAAAAGGACGTAACGGAAAACGAATCGATACTTAAATACAAGAAATTAGGTTCATTCGAGTTATGATAAGTTCGATGATGTAAACTCCATAGAAAACACAATCTCAGATTAAAAAAAATTAAATATACACTAGCAACAGAATCTAGAATATATTACAATAATACTTATATACAATAGGACAATAGTTTGTAAGTTAATCAAGTTAATAAGTCTTAAATTTAATTTAAACCATTTTAATTTCAAATAAGAAGTAGACTAACTATGAATTGAAAGGAAGTATGCATTGTCACGTAAGAAAAAACACAACGTCTAAAATTCTCATAAAAGTGTGAGTCCCAAGAGATGTACTCGTATATATTGACCCTCTCGCATATAAAATTATCAATGAAAAATGCGCCATGAATACCAAATGGGAAAGCTTTACCTTCCAATTTCTCTAAGTAATTACTTTTCTAGAAGTTATAAGTAACAAGGAATAGAAAGATAGAGCCAAGGTCCTGAGTTACATATCGCTACAAAATAAAATCGCTAGGATTTTATTTAAATAATTTAATTCCATAGTTCGATGTACGTCAGCACCACTGAAGTTGTGAGCAATTGCAATGAAAGAAAATATCGTGCAGAAACTTGCATGTTCAAGAAATAAAATACTTCGAGGATATGTAATGACTTACCTTACATAGTAGGAGATAACCATGATATAGTATTATTTGCAGATGACACTTCTTTAATTTTCAAATTAAGTCGACAATTGCTAAAATATGACGAAGTAAATAATGCTATATCTAAATTAGTAAATTGGTTCAATGTTAATAATTTGCATTTAAATGGCACTAAAACGAAATGTATGAAATTTAAGACTCCAAATGTCAAACAATTAAATGCTAATGTAATTTTAAATGGGGAGAAACTGTGTCTTGTAGATACCACCATTTTTCTTGGAATCACACTAGACGCGAAGCTTCAATGGAGCCCCCATATATCAAAACTAGCAAGCAGACTTAGTTCTGCAGCATATGCCGTAAAAAAGATTAGAAGTCTAACTAGTGTTGAAACAGCTAGACTAGTTTACTTTAGCTATTTCCATAGCATAACGTCGTATTGTATTTTGCTATGGGGACACGCAGCTGACACTGAAATTATATTTGTTTTACAGAAGAGGGCCATAAGAGCAATTTATGATTTAAAGCCTAAAGAGTCGCTGCGACAAAAATTTAAGGAAATTAATATATTAACTTTGGCCTCTCAATACATTTATGAAAATGTAATGTACGTACACAAAAATAAAAGTAGCTTCACAAAAATAAGTGATATCTATTTTGTAAATACTAGGAACAGACACAAGCTAGTAGTACCAGTTACTCGACTCCATCGAGTCAGTAATTCATTCTTGGGGCGATGTATACGCTTTTACAACAAAATTCCAGAAAATATACAAAATTTGACCTTTTTTAAACTAAGTTTGTATAAAAAGGGTTATTATAATATTCATGAATTTATAGATGATAATAACCCCTGGAAATGAGGTGATCGCTACCAAGCTATTTCTAATTTATTGTGTTGTTAATTTGTGTAACATACATGATTGTAAGCTGTTATTTAAAAAAAAGTCCCGCTGGGTTTCTTGCTGGTTCTTCCCAGGACAGAGGTTTTTTTTTTTCGAACCAGTGGTAATCATACAAAAGAGTGACTTTCAATAAGTATTATTTATAATCTATATTGAATAAAAAGTTTCTGTTTCTGTTTCTGTTTCTGTTTCTGTAAAGTCCGCCAATACGCACTGGGCAGTAATGTAGACCAGAGATTTCTAAATTGAGTTCCATGGAACCCATGGAAAAGTCACCAGGGTTCTTTGAAATTATTGATTTTGACTTGTTACATAATTTCACAATTTGGTACAAATATTTTTTTGAATTGGCGCAAAATTGGTGAGAAAACCCCATTACTATAATATATAGAGAGGTAGATAATAAGCTAGTACTAGCAATTATAATATTTAAATTGCACTATCTATGATATGTAAACATTTGATGTGAGGTTCCATAAAATAAAGGGAATTGGTGAGTTTTCCTTTACCTTAGAAGTTTGGAAACTCCTGTTGTAAATTAATTATTTCATACCTCTCTCACAAATGATAAGAGACCTGCCTGAAGTGATCAGTGAGACGTATTTTAGCTGTAGCTTTAAAAAGTACTACATGTACTTTTGTATTATTTTTTATCTACTCATCATTCATTAATACTTAGAACAAAACTTATATCCCACTTTTATAACAATGTATTAACTACATATTTAAAACTTATAACGCCTGTGGCAACTGTGGGACGTATTTGGGCCGTATCTGTAAAAAGATATATGTTATTATATAAACTAGTATTTGATTTAAAAAAAATTAAATAACCAAATCACAGACTATATAAAATCAGAAAATAAAAATAAGCAATTTTAATGCTTTCAGTTCTTTAACAAGATATTCTGAATCAACTTGTTTCTCCACTGTCAGAGCCAAAGAAATTGTTGTTCTATTTATAACTAAATCGTAATGAATATTTGTACACCACACTGTGGTAGAATACATGATACCTAATGTAAATTTTACGAACACCTAACTTACTGTATTCACAAATAAATAAATGAATTTGAATTTGAAAAAAAAAAACTTTTCAAACTTTAGTGTTAGCAGTGTGATTGGCTTCTTATTAAATTCCTTTGGGCATTTACATTTTTTTTATTTCGTGACATACAACGAGACTGGCATTAGAGAAAATTTATTTATTAATATATGTAAGGCTCAATAAACAAAAACGATACACAACGCGATATTCGTGTAGAGGCATTGTAAAAACAAAACCGCAACTCGCTAACGCAAACAGACCTCAGGCTTTGTGGTCGCTGTATTTACTTATTTACTTGTTGGATGAGCGTTCTCGCTCTTACTATATTATTATACCATATTTATCTATTTCAATTGTAACCAAAACGATCTTGCTTATCAATATCAGTGGTAGGTGTTAGATAGGGCTCCTACCTATGAGTCCGTAGTAGTTATGTACGTTGTCGCCAGCTCGTGTGATGACTCTTGAATGGACCGGAGCTGGATACCATTCTTAGCGTTGGTAACTAGGTTTTTTTTAATCTATAGGAGTGACAAAGTGTTCACGCACCTAGTTGCCCAAACTAAGGTCTACCAGACACGGGCCCATCCAGCTGTTGGGTTCGACGAATAACTAAGTGTGGGGCTCAAAATTGTTTATGGAAAATGTTCTATCCTACTACAATTTAATGGGGAGGCTAGTCAAATACAGAGTACTTACCTATATCTGAGGCGGCGACTGTCTCCAGGTTCGGTCAGGACGGAGGTGTGTATGTGAATGTGTGGTGGTGTTTTTTGTGGTGTGGATTGTGATTGACCTAACTGGACCGTTGAAGTCGGCAGCAGCTCGGACTTCGGCACCGCTCCAAATTGGGGTAATATCCAAGGGCGTCACCCACGATCAATTTCTTTCTTCTTCACTAGTTCAGTCTATTAACTTTATCGTACAATTAACTCACTTCAAGACGCAACTAAATCCCGTTAGTTATAAAGCGTAACACGCAGCACAACTTATAGGTCAAAGTTCACCTTCGCTCACTCCGCAACAAATTGTTTCGAAAACAATCTAACTTCTCAATAATTAGAGAACCTGGAAGCTAATGTTCTAGACTACACGATTATTCTTCGCGGCACAAATTCTTTAACAAAATTCGTCGTCACACAGCTCGAATCAAATCACGGTAAGCAATCAACCGGCCGTTCCTAACAAAAAGAATGTCTCGACACGTCCCGTTCGACCCGACTTCGAAAGGAATAAGAGCGCGCGCGGAGGGGTGGAGGTGACTAAAATTTTCAACCGGTTAATATTTTGCCTAAACAAACCCCCGCCCCGGACATAAGGACTTATGTCCGCGAGTAGATTGGCAAACGGGATAGGGTCGCGACGGCCCGTTTCAAGACCGAATCTCCAACCAAAACCTCGGCCACCCTAGGCACCCCATCCAATCCATACGACAACTTAACAATGCGCCTACGGCGCCAATACAAAGGCAAGGCGTTAGGTTCTTTAACTAACACGAGGTCTCCAACCCGAGGAGGATCCGTCTTGTCAGACCACTTAATGCGCTGCTGCAAAAGATGTGTGTATCCAGAGACCATTGGTGCCAAAATCTCTGAGTCATCTGTTGCAGCAGGTCAAATCTGCTCAGCCGCGAAGAGTTTACTTCCCTGAAGGTGTACTCGGGTAGGGCGTTAAGCAGCTGGCCAATCAGGAAGTGTCCCTGGGTTAGAACCTCCAAATCATTCGGATCGGACGACAGGGGACAGAGGGGCCGAGAGTTGAGTACAGCCTCAATTTTACAAAATACAGTGGCAAGCTCCTCAAATGTCAAAATAGTTTCGCCAATAACGCGACGGAGATGCGTTTTTGCAACCTTAACCACCGCCTCAAAAATACCGCCCCAGTGTGGGCAAGCCGGAGAATCGAATTTCCACTGGATGCCCTTCTTGGACATCGCAGTACCTAAATACGCCCTGTTATTGGACAGAAATTCGACGACCTCTTTCAAATACCTATCCGTGCCCTTATAATTCGTTCCGCAATCAGACCGGATCAGGTCCGGAAGACCGCGACGCGATACGAAGCGGCCCAGCGTGGCCACAAATGCTTCAGTGCTGAGGGCACTTACCAGTTCTAAGCGAACGGCCTTAGTGGAGAGGCACACGAAAACGCACAGGTTGGCCTTATGTGAACGCGTGTTACGAAGGTTGGAGGACTTGACGAGGAAGGGGCCAGCAAAGTCTGTTCCGACTCCCGCAAATGTTCGGATGGCCCTGAAGCGGTCGGGTGGTAAGTCACCCATCATAGGCTGAGCTACGGTGGCCTTCAGTTTATAACAAGGTATGCACTTAAAGATGACGCTCCGAATAGTGCGTCGACCAGCCAAAACCCAAAACTCCCGCTGCAAAATAGCCGAAAGAGCGTTACACCCAGCGTGGGCGTTCTTAACATCATGGTGGGTTACCAGCAACCGGACAAAGGCGCCGTCCTT